>CM021102.1:806260163-806585429 GCA_007115665.2 Sequoiadendron giganteum
ATAAAGAAAGACTTTGTAGAAGTTGTCTTATAGAACCTAAACAGAGCAAGAAGGAAACCATGGGTACACGAAAGAAAAAACCTACAAAATTTTGGAAGAGAAAACAAGAGCAAGAGAAGGAGAAATCTATACTTATGAAATCTACATTACTAAGTTCATAAAGGATAAGTATGAACTCAAAGGGAGCTAATCATTATATTATTAGTCAGCTCCATGGAGAAGACAACACAAAGGATAAAGTCTCGCAAAATATTAGAGAATAAGAAGATGTTTCCTATGATCTAATTGTGGATGGAAGTATAATGAGCATCACATTGCCATTAATATCAAGAAGTAATATAGAAAGAAGAGTCTTCTTTGTGAAAGTACTAGACATCCCTTTGCCATTGATTTCAAAGGGGGAGAGTTAGATAAAGGGGGAGCAATGGAGATAGGGGTATCATTATGTTCATACCATATTCACAAATGGCTTGATTGCAAGGTTGACACCAATGACAAAGGAAGAGATTGTTGGAAATATTGTAATCGTATTGTTGTCATTAATGCCAAGAAGGAATGTCACATTATTGTCATTCGTTTCAAAGGAGATGTTATGAATGTCTTCATTGAAAAAGGATTGGACAAAGGCTACTAATCACTATACAAGGAGAAACCAATTCAATTTTTATGTTGGTCGACCCATAGTCTCTATGGCAACACTGGTTTTTATGAAGAACATTTATTATACAAATGTTGCATACAAAGATGGCTGAATTCTCCCATGTTTTAACACCCAAGACAAAGACATATATAAATACAATTAAATGCATATGTTAAGGATATAATCAATGCTTCATATTGGTGTTTCATATGTTGGCCGACTATCCATAATATGTTTTAAGTTCCATAATTATTCTTGGCCGACTATATTCTTGGCATCTATATGTTGGTCTACTATGCTCTTACATATATATAAACAATGATTAAAGTAATTAAAGGGATAACTAAATATGCATTAATGCATTACATAGGCAACAATTGGAGCATTAAAAAGGGGCAACGATTAAAGTATTAAAATGGGTAGTGATTAATGTTAAGGAAATGCAACAATTATAGTTAACAATGGTAGTATTTAAGATCATACAAAGACAACAGTCTTATATTAATTATGGGTTGCAATTATATGAGATATAAGGGAGTGATTCATTTATTATGCAGAATGATTATATCAAAAGCAACGATTAGGATTAAAAGAAAAGAAGTGATGGAAAGCTAAGAAGAGTTGTGACCATTTAAATGGATATCTATTTTCAAACAATTGTCTCCCATCATTAAAATATGAAGATATAAAAAGGAATAAGATTTATAAGAAGAGGAAGTAGGAGTGTCAGTTGTGTAAGGCATAAATATTAAGGAGAGTTACTTAAGCAAGAGTTTGCAGTTAAAATGTTATTATAATATATACACCAGCGAATTTGTGAAGAAAATGTGTGTTATGTAATTTAGATCTATTGTTCAAACACAAGGAAATTAATGAGGAAAGAAGAACAATTGTTCAAGGTGATTTTGTGAAGAAGTTTATATGAGTAACACTCAGTAAAAGAAGAAGATTAAAGAAGAAGATTGAATTGTCCATCAGCCGTTGTAGAAGCAACATTTTGTTAAAAATTAGTGCTTAACATAGATTTGTTAAATAAATAGATTAACATACTATTATTAATTTAATAAATAAATTTAGTTCGGATAATTATATTCCCGCATAGACCATGTGCAAAACCCTTTTGACTCCATCATGTATCTACATTTCTTCTCTTTCTCTCCATTGTGTTCATTCTTATGTTCATTCTTACCATTGTTTGACATTATCCCTTTTTTTTCAAAATAAAAAAAATATCCCCCAATCTATTGCGGAAGTGTGTTTATCAGAATCGATTCAAGCATTCTGCACACAATCGATGGTCATTTTCATATTAAGATATTTACGACATTTGGAGATATTTACTATTATTTCGAAACCAGCATTGGAGATATTCTGAAGATGAATGATATGATATTCTGAAGGGGATCGAATTGATATTCTGATGGGCGTGTATTCTGATCTCTAGAAGTTGCGGAAAAGGAAAGCAGATATTATCATTTTTCTAAGGCTGAGTATTGTAGGCGAGGATCAGGAACTCTGCTGGTTATGGCATTCTCACTGTGCACAGAATTATTCAATATTAGAAGCATTTGGAGAGAATCCGATAACAGAATCGTACTTATGCATATATTTCAAATTGTGTCGTGCTTGCTCACAGCAGATCACATCCATCATTACTAGCGCCGTCTATTGTGAACACCATGTAGGAGTAGATAAAATGGAGAGTAGGAACGTGGGACTCAGAATTTCGCTATCCCATTCGGAAGCACAACACAACAAAAGCAAACTCTCAAATTTTTTTTAAAAAAATTATAGGGAAACTATTCCAGGCTGTGAAGTTTTCAGATGAATTTTCAAGCGAATAAGGTGACTGTTTTCGGTGATCCTGCAATATTAGTTTACAATTTTTGATCAAACTGGACATTGAACTGATTTTTTCTAACTAAATTTTCACTTTCAAATACTTATAACGGTTAAACCGTGAGGAATTTGAAGATGATGTGTTGGTACTAAAAAATGCAGGTTTTAATCATAAGAGTTTGCCAGACCCTTACAACATTTTTGGTCAACATACAAGGTCAATTATACACTTAAACCTTCTATTCTTTAGGTTTTGCAAGACCTAGGTGGGTGAACCTATGTGAAATATGTAGATTTGAAATGAATTTCCTGCTAAACAGTCTACCCACAATGGCAGTTGGGAATGGATAGACAAAAGGATACTATAACTAATCCTACTACACAAGTGAAATGTTTTGAATATATTGTTTATTAAGAATTCTATCATTTGGGATATGGCAGATCAGTGCCTTCTATCTGTTGGGCAAGGAAGACAAAATAACAAAAATTCAAGTTGCTTCCCTATCCAACCTAATTCAAATTGTTAAACATATTTAAGGTATGAAATTCTATGATTGACATATCATTTCACCCAATTTATGGCTTGCATAAATTACTTTTGAATATCTTCCTACCAAGTTCTTCTTTAAACATCCAACCAAAATTCTAAAATCACTATGACTTACTTAAAAGAATTTAATTTTGACTTTGCAGACACCTATTAATCAAATCACACAAAGTGAAAATTGCACCATGATAAACTAGATATATACTTGTTGTCCTGATTTAAATGATTTAAGAAATTTTAATTGGAAGCAACCTGATATGAAATTCAACAATTATGTCCTCTTAACAAACAAACTCAGAAAAATTGCACTAGTTTAAAAAAGGTTTACTCCATTACATCCAGTTTCAAGAAGGACTCTTCATTGCTCTTATCCCAGTTCTGTTATTATAGTGGAAAAAATCCCACCTTTCTCGAACCTCTGTGACTGATTTTTTCGCAAATATTTATATCACAATTCAACAGTCACAACCTTTTATTTTACCCGCCATAATCGCTTGATATTCTAATAGAAATAAATTTTTTAAATAAGTTGCCCTATTAGCAATTTAAAAGTTTCTGACTATAGTCGAGCTTTTAAATTTTTACTTAATACTTTCTTGCCTTCCGTTTTACTTTGATATTTTAATCGCTCCACATTTATTTCTCTGTGACTTTTATTTCATTCACCGCAGCTTCCTTTACTTTTACCGCTCAACCACGGGCTTTGACTTTCCCACCCGCGGTATTGCGGTGTTTGACCACTGACTGCCTTGGCCCGTTCATTGACTGTCCACCGCGCTACCACGGTGACCATACTAACCACGCGCGGTAACCGTTCGCCGCTTCCCTCCTCGCCTAGCGCTCTATCGCGGTCTTCATATTAACTATGTGCAGTATAGCGGTAATCGTTAACCGCTTACCACGCCGTCGCTGCTGACTGTTTCGCTAACCGCTACCTGTTCACCGTGGCCACCGCGGTCTGTGGTTTGACTGCGTGCGGTACCGCGGTAACCGTTATCCGCCATCACGCTAGTTGCCTACCTCCGACCGTTACTGCCATACCGCGAGCCCATTATAGGAGGCCGCGGTAAGGCGGTAAACAACATATGAAATGATTTCCAAGGGAGCGGTAAGGATTTGAAATGCATGATAAAATGGATGAGGAACAAAATGAAGAATTTTATGAAAAGATAGGAAAATATGGGCTTAAATGGATAAGAAGGCTTAGAATTTTAATTGAAAAATGTTGGTTCTAATAGTGGCTCCTGTTGGGGATGAGTGGTTATGCAATCATTGCAAAAATCTAGAATGCAATTGGGAGAGAAAACCAAGACATGAATGGTCCAGAATATGAAGGCAATGGAGGATGGAGGGAATGAAAGAGTGAAGGAGGTGGAAGATGGAAGTGACCCTAATCTATTGTACATGGAAAAAAAACAAAACTTTTAAAAAGGGAGTTCTCGAGAATGTCCATGTACTGGCAAACCCCGACCCTTCAAAATTTCCTAAAATACTGTGCATGGAAATAAAATTTAAAGAGGTTTATTAAGAATTGTCCATGCACTGGCAATCCTTGACCCTCTGCCGACCTTCAAGAGAAGAAATGCTTCAGGAACTGCCCATGTACAAGAAACTCCTGCTCCTTTCCAGACATATTCTGCACGAAATATGAATCTTCACCTCCTTTACCAGTTATCACAAAAGGGCCAAGCCATAAAGCTTCAAACTTGCCATGCTTCCCCTTATCCTGACACCGAGCATTCCACATCAACACCAAGTCATCCTTTTCAAATTTTCTACTCTTGGCCTTTTTATCAAAAAGGTACTTCATTTGTGACTGCAATTTCACATTCTGCTTCTGGGCCACTCTTCTCACTTCATTAAGCTTTGCAAGCTGTTCCATTCTTTCCTCCATTGGATCAAAAATATCCAAGTCTTCTTGCAAAATAAAGTTATATATTGGCAAAAGATTCTGCAATGGCATCCTAGCCTGTGTCCCATATACCAACTCAAATGGAGATTTTCTAGTTGCCCTTTTTACTGTAATTCTGTCTGCCCATACAACCAATCTTAACTTCAAATCCTATGCCCTTTTGTTTGTATCCAACATCCTCCTTACTATCTTCAAAAGATTTTTATTACTTGACTCTACCTGACCATTGGCTTGTGGATGATATGGGGCAGAATAAGAAACACTAATTCCATATGTTTTGCAAAAAACTTTAAACTCATCTGATCTAAACACATCCCATTATGTGTGATCAATTTGACTGGAGTGCCAAACCTAGTCATAACATTCTCCATTAGAAAATTCACTACCACTTTGCTCGTTGCTTGCCTAGTTGGGATAGCCTCCGCCCATTTAGTGAAATAATCCGTGGCCACTAATATCCACCTATGTCCTCCACTTGATCTTTCCTGTATTTCCCCAATGAAATCAACTCCCCATTGTTGAAAAGGTGCTTCTACCTATAAAGGTCTAAGTGGCAATGCTCCCTGATATTTCAACTTTCCTGAAAACTTCTGACAAGCCTCACACTTCCTCACATACGCAAAGGAATCATTGAATACCCTAGGCCAATAATAACCAGCCTTGAGAATCTTGTGTGCAGTAGTCTTAGCAGAATAATGGACTCCACACACCCCTTCATGCATTTCTTTCAAAACATATTTTGCCTGGGATTCATCTAAACATAACAGCAATATACCATCCCTATTTTTCCAGAATAGATCTCCTTTTATAAAAACATATTTAGAAGCCTGCAACTTCAAGGCTCTCCTTTGATTATCATTCAACCCTTCAGGGCACTTCATATGTTTCAGATAATGCATTACATTTGTATACCACAGAGTATGCTCAATACTTGCTATGATTTCACCCTTACCTCCCACATTGCAGATCTGGTTTGCTTCAATATTTGTTTCTGCCATCAGCATGGCTAGACCCTGTCCTCTTACCAACTTGGTAATCTGAATCTCCATGTTAAATTCTTGAATTTTGTTAATCCACCTGCATATCTTCCCTGTCACTTCTATCTGCACTAGAATATCCTTCACGGGTGCATGTGGGACATAAGCAATTACCTTAGCTCCAACAAGGTAAGGCCTAAAAGCCTTTGCTGCTTTGACCAGTGCATAAGCTTGTTTTTCCATAATGTCATATTTCAATTCTGACCCCTACAAAAATTTACTGAAAAAAGAAACAGGCTGCTCATGACCTTCGTCATTTTTTTGTAACATGATAGCAGTTATGGTATGGAATGAAGCAAAAGAAAAAATCTGAAATGGCTTAGTAAAATCAGGGGACTTTAGGATAGGGGCTTCTTTAATAGATCTTTTTATAGATATGAAGGCATCCATAGCTTAAGCAGTCCAATCCAAATTTTCTCGTTTTTTCAACATTTTAGATATAGGTTTAACAATCTCAGCAAAATTGGACACAAACCTCCTAAAAAAATTTATTTGGCCAAAGAATGATTGGATTGCTTTGACAGTTTTAGGAATGAGAATTTTATCAATGGCATCTACCCTTTCAGGATCTATCCTAACCCCATCTTTTGATACAATATGCCCCAAAATTTTACCCTCTGTAACAACAAAATGACATTTTTTAGGATTAAGACTTATACCATACTCCAAGACTTTGATGAAGATCTTCTCCAAATCAGCAACATGATCTTCTGCCCTTTTGGAATAAGCAGTAAGGTCATCTTGATATACCACCATTATAGCATTGATCAGATCTGCAAATGCCACATCCATGGCCCTTTGAAAGGTAGCTCCTGCATTTGTGAGACCAAATGGAATTCTTATATAAACATAAGTTCCCCATAGCGTCGTGAATGTTGTTTTGTATTGCTCAGATTCTTTGACTTTGACCTGATTATATCCAGAAAATCCATCCATCATTGATAATAGCTCACACCCTGTCACTTTGTGCAATATTGCCTCCATGTTTGGTAAAGGATAATTATCTTTTAGGGAAGCAACATTCAAATTTCTAAAGTCCACACACAGTCTTATGTCCCTATTTTTCTTGCTGACTGGGACCAAATTTGAGAGCCATGTCAAATGCCTAATGGGTTTAATAATACCTCCATCTCTAAGCTTTGCTAGCTCCTCTTGCATCTTAGGTTCAAGAGTGGGGTTAAAAGGCCTCTACTTCTGTCTGAATGGCTATGTCTGGCTTAAGTGGAATCTCATGCTGAAAAAGATCTTCTCTATATGCCTTCAAATCCTCATAAGACCAAGCAAACACATGCTTGTATTTTCTCAGCAATGTAATCAACATTCTTCTAATGGTTGGGCTTATTTTCTTTCCAATATAAACCCTTTTTGGTGCTAATTCAGTTCCCAAATTTATTTCTTCAATATCTTCTTTCTTAATTGGTGTCTGCTTTATGAGGGAATGATCACTCCCATCATACACTCTCTCCAATGCCACAAACCCTTTGGGAAGCTTGTTAGTTTTAAGCTGCAAAACTTCCTTCCCAAATACAGTTTGTTTCCCATCCACTTCTTCCACAAAAGCATTGAAATCAATCTCTTGTGCTTCATACTGATCTATACAATGAAGAAATTTCAAAAGGTCAGTATCATCATCAAAAACTTGCCAACTATATATATTGTTAGGGATTGCTGGTCTTGTTTTAAATTCAACTTGAGACACTTCTGCCAAAGTGATATCATCTTTCTTCAAGGTTAAATTAGCCAAAAAATCAACCATCAAGTTTTCAGATCTATCTATCCAATCAATTGAAAATGCATCAAATAGTTCAATTGTATCCCACACAACATTTCTATATTGTTTCAGCCTCTTGTTCTTTGCAACATATTTTGATTTAACTTGTGACACAACTAACTCAGAATCTCCCATAACAGACAATAATTTAATCTTATGTTTGACAACCATGTTCAAACCAATCAACAAGGCTTCATACTCGGCCACATTATTTGTACATTCAAAAGCCAACAAAAATGAATGTTTAAATGTTGTACCTTCAGGTGATATGAAAACTACCCCAACTCCATTACCTTCTTGACTACATGGCCCATCAAAGTACATTTTCCACACACCCTGCTGTTTTCTAGAGACAAGCTTATCAATTGGGTCAGTATTTATTAGTTCTGGCTGAGATAATTCTACTCTAAAACTCCCCAAATCTACATCACATAAGCAATTAAGTTGTTCTTGAGGAACACACTCAACAATTTGATTCACCCTTGGTTCTCTACATAGTTTTACCTCTTCACCATTAACTGGTATTGTGGCATATGATAAGTCAAATTGCACATTACCTCCAACTGCCGCAGTCCACTGTCTTGACAAAAGCATTCCAAATTGAGGAGGTGTATCAATCACAATTATATCAATGTTATAAGCTACTTGTGCGTAGGCTACTAATTTTACTTCTACATCTTTCATAATCCCCACTACTAGGACATGCCTACTATCCATAGCATAACATTTACCACCCTCAATATCTATCCACATGCCAAGTTGTTTCATTACCCCTATTGGCATAATATTCATAGAAGCACCTGAATCTATCATGCAATTTCTTACCAATTTACCATTTATGAGTAGGGTAGTGAAAAATGGATCAATTTGAGGTGTATTTATCAATGCATCACTTAAACAAACTTTTGCAACTTTTATCTTTCCTTTCTTATCAACAATTGCAGGATTCTCATTTTGTTCAAAGTTCACAACTTGATTCCTCCCACCAGACATCAATTGAATAACACTCTCCCTATACTCTTTAATTTTCATCATTTCAAGTAACGGGACATATATTTTTACCTGGGATAAAGCTTGCACAAAATCAAAAGATGCACTTTCAACTCTTATCAATTTCTTTTGCTCTGCTGGTTCACCTTTGTAGTCCTCTTTCTCCCTCTTTGATGTCTGATCCATCTTTTGTGTGTTCTTGGAGGATTCTTTATTTTCTTCTTTGGGGATATACTTCTTTTCTTTTTTGTCAGGGTGTTGATCATTTGTCTTTTTTGATATTTCATGGGACATCTTTTCACTTTTCAAGAATATTCCTCTTAGAACACCTTCATTTTCATTTACTGTTCTATTCCTCAGCCAATACTTTCTTTTAGCTTGCTCAACTGCTGCAATAGTCAATCTCTTAATTTCTTCCTCAGATGGTCTCTTCATATTTCCCCTATTAGGCTGATATGATGTAGTAGGAAGACCTTGTTCATCATCACTTTCTTCATAATCAGAAAAAATTTGTTGCTCTGCTATGTGAACATTATATTTCTGATGATCAACATCATATTCATATCCTCCTTCCTCTGAAGATGAATATTCTTGCTCTGCTGAGTGAAGAGTATGAGAAGTCAAATAAATGTTATTGTCTTCTTCATTATTATTTTGTCATGTCTCTTCCTGACACTGACTGAGCTACTACACAATGTTCTGACGAATGTGGCATGTCACATACTGAACACCAATGACTATTATCAACCATGTAAGTTCCTCTCTTCTTCAAAGGATCATGTGTCTCTTTATTTCTGAGCCCATCCATCACTGGCTTTCCATTTCTCCAATTTGTATTATAAGGCATGTCATGTAGTCTTGGCCTCTCATTCCTATATGTGTTCTCTTGTTTATTTGGAAGAGCATATTGGGGAACCCTTGGGTTATCCCTCTTGGCAATCATCCCTGCAGCTTTCCTATTATTTTCAATTGTAAGTGCTATCCTTTGAGCTTCAGCCAAATTTCTAGGACCTCTGTTCCTAAGCTCATACCCTGTCTTAAGATCAAAAGCCTTTAAATAAATGCTTAATGCAGCAAAATCAGCCAATTTATATCCATGAGGTATCTTATTATGCAATTTAGAAAACCTCTGGTTGAAATCATAGGCTGACTCATTTTGATGCTTCTGAATGGTTACCAATTCATGCAATGCAAATTCAAGTGCATATTGATTGCCATACTGCTCAAGGAATTGTTCATAGAACACATGGATAGAGTTAATAGAAGCCGTTGGCAAACTATTAAACCAATCTCTGGCATCTTCAACTAGTGACATCATAAACAACCTCATTTGTATATCTTCATACTGCATATCTAAATATTGCAAAAAGGCATTAAAGCTCCTTAAATGTTCTTCAGTTGCAGTAGTACTGCTCCTTGTGAATTTTGGGACCAAGCTTCTCCAACTGTTGTCCATAGGGTAAGGGCATATTTGTAATCCAGCCAAGTCAAACTGCCTAATCATAGTTGCATATTGTGGAGGAGGATTTTGGTAATACTGACGCTGGTACAATGGATTGTTATTCGCCACATATTGCTGACCCTGTGGGGGCACATGCTGTTGATAAGGAGGTGGCTGAACACCTTGATTTTGTGGTGGAACATTTTGATATTTACCTTGATTCCTTGGCTGATTTTGGTGGACCTGTGATGAATTTGATGGGCTTGCATTATTGTTCCCTTGCCTATGAGGTGGCACATATTTTTGCAGATTAGCCATTTGAGTACTGATCTGCACTTTCCTCAATTTCAATTCTTCAAGTTCTCTAATTGCTTGGAGCCTCTGGTCATATTCTATTCTTGCCCTTTCCACCTCTTGCCTCTCATGTTCCAGTCTTGCATTTATTTCATCCCTGGCCATAAGTTCATAATTCTCCTCAGAGGCTGCTTCATAGCCAAGTCCATCCCGATTCTCTTCAAGGGATGCCATTTTCTGATCATACTCATGTTGTCTTCTTTCTCTTTCAGCTTCACATTCATCCATGAATTCTTCAACCTTCTTAGGATCTAGATGATAGAAGGGATTCCTCTATTCCTCAGGAGTGTGAGGTTCTCTGGAAGGGTTGTCTTCATTTGCTAATGTACCATAGGAATTGTGTATCTCCAGTGATGCTTTTAATGTTTTATTTTTGTTTGATGGTGCCATGTCATCAGTCACCTTCTTACCTTTATCATTCTTCTCTGTCCATTTATTTTTGGCATTAGGACCATCACCATCTTTGTATAAAGACCTTCTTCCTTGCATTTTGGGAGCAATTGTGATAGTCTGAACTCTAGGAAGATTTTTTTTTGATATATACTTCAATTTATCAGTCTCAATATATTTGTTCATTCAGAGTCGCCACTCACTTTCCAAAAGTGAGAAAATATGCAATTCTTTATTCCCAGCGGAGTCTTCTACAAGATACTGACTCTATGACAAAGCTTATTTTTAGATTATGTCCCCAGCAGAGTCGCCAAACTGTTGGTACTCAAAAATGCAGGTTTTAACCATAAGAGTTTGCCAGGCCCTTACAACATTCTTGGACAACATACAAGGTCAATTATACACTTAAACCTTCTATTCTTTAAGTTCTACAAGACCTAGGTGGGTGAACCTATGTGAAATATGCAGATTTGAAATGAATTTCCTGCTAAACAGTCTACCCACAATGGCAGTTGGGAATGGATAGACAAAAGGATACTATAACTAATCCTACTACACAAGTGAAAGGTTTTGAATATATTGTTTATTAGGAATTCTATCCTCTGGGATATGGGGAATCAGTGCCTTCTATCTGTTGGGCAATGAAGCCAAAATAACAAGGATTCAAGGTGCTTCCCTACCCAACTTAATTCAAATTGTTAAGCATATTTAAGGTATGAAATTCTATGACTGGCATATCATTTCACCCAATTTATGGCTTGCATAAATTACTCTTGAATATCTTCCTACCAAGTTCTTCTTTAAACATCCAACCAAAATTCTAAAATCACTGACTTGTTTAAAAGAATTTAATTTTGAATTTGCAGACACCTATTAATCAAACCACACAAAGTGAAAATTGCACCATGATAAACCAGATATATACTTGTTGTCCTGATTTAAATGATTTAAGAAATTTTAATTAGAAGCACCTGATATGAAATTCAACAATTATGTCATCTTAACAAACAAACTCAGAAAATTTCACTAGTTTAAAAAAGGTTTATTCCATTACATCCAGTTTCAAGAAGGACTCTTCATTGCTCTTATCCCAGTTCTGTTATTACAGTGGAAAAAATCCCACCTTTCTCGAACCTCTGTGACTGATTTTTTTGCAAATATTTATATCACAGTTCAATAGTCACGACCTTTCATTTTACCCACCATAACCACTTGATATTCTAATAGAAATACAAAATTTAAATAAATTGCCCTATTAGCAATTTAAAAGTTTCTGACTATAGTCGAGCTTTTAAATTTTTACTTAATACTTTCTCGCCTTCCGTTTTACTTTGATATTTTAATCGCTCCACATTTATTTCCCTGTGACTTTTATTTCGTTCACCGCAGCTTCCTTTACTTTTACTGCTCAACCGCGAGCTTTGACTTTCCCACCCGCGGTATCACTGTGTTTGACCACTGACTGCCCTAGCCCGTTCATTGATTGTCCACCGCGCTACCGCGGTGACCATACTAACCGCGTGCGGTTGCGCAGTAACTGTTTGCCACTTCCCTCCTCACCTACCGCTCTACCGCGGTCTTCATATTAACTGTGTGCAGTATAGTGGTAATCGCTAACCGCTTACCACGTCGTCGCTGCTGATTGTTTCGCTAACTACTACCTGTTCACCGCGGCCACCGCGGTATGTGGTTTGACTGCGCGCGGTACTGTGGTAACCGTTACCCGCCATCACGTTAGCTGCCTGCCTCTGACCGTTACCGCCATACCGTGAGCCCATTGTAGGAGGCCGCAGTAAGGCGGTAAACAACATATGAAATGATTTTCAAGGGAGCGGTAAGGATTTAAAATGCGTGATAAAATGGACGGGGAATAAAATGAAGAATTTTATGAAAAGATAGGCAAATATGGGCTTAAATGGATAAGAAGGCTTAGAATTTTAATTGAAAAATGTTGGTTCTAACATGATGCAAACTAGTGATTTGTGACATTTTGTTGTAGATTCTAAATATATTTTTTTCAAAATTTTTGGAATCAAATTGCACTTCTTTTTCCATCTCCTTCGAAAACTAGTTTTTTTCAGTAAACACCATTTTTAAAGAGTGACACTCACCATATAACACATAACTTTTTTTGATAAAATTCTTTTAACTACGATATCTAGTGTTTTCAATTGGTTTCATAGTGTTTTATTGAATTTTTTTCCTTAATCAAGTTTCAAAGTCAAACCAATTACATTTCAAACATAGGCGGACCATATAACGCAATTTTTTTTTTATGTATCGATTTTTTTTTTTTGTTGGATCAAGGATTTCAATATCTGGTGCACTCATATTTTTCATTTTTTTTATAATCTTCTATTTTTCTATATGTGCAAAACAAAGAACTTGATTTTCGGTTAAAAACCTACATTAAGAAGAAATAAAAAATAAATATAATAATAAAATAAAATTTATTTAAAATTATACTTTTTGGGAAGCTTATAATAAAGACTACATACTTACAAAAAACAAATTTTAAATGAATTCATTTGATCCCCCAAAAGGTAAATCAAAAGTGGTTTTTTATCGGTATGTTGATAGGTGTAAAGGAGACTTTGTTATAGATATGGTTTAAAACTAGCGGGGTTCTATCCAAAGGGATTTGATCTAAGGTGGTTTGATCAAACCCTCTTCAATTGGAATCCTTCAAATGAAACTTTTTAAGGTTTAAATCATTATATTTTCTAAAAATATGCGATTTCAACAAAAATAAGAATCTCCCAGAAATTGTAAACCAACATTGTGGGATAACCTTTTTGAAATGAATTTTCAAGCGAATAAAAGGTGCTCTGAAAAGAGACGGTTAGGGAACGCTGGAGAAAGTGAGTAAGTGGCTCTAGAGTTTGCTAAAATTTCAGTTAATATCATACTCAAGGGTGATGTAGCTACAAGATGGTATGAAAAAGCAGCCAATGCATTGCAAGTGATACTAGATGTAGTTGATCAAGGTATCAAAATGCTCTATGACATATTCATTATTGGATCTCAATCAAATTTCTCACCTAATGCAATGATCACATATCTTAAAGAACTTGGATTTCATAGTGGAACAAGAGAATTTTTGGTAGAATATTTCATTAAACGGTTACATGAAATTAGAAGACTGGTAGCAGTTCCAAGGCTTAATGTGCCATCATACATAAAATTAGAATGGCAGTTTGATGTGCAACTTGCTAGCATAAGTCTCTTGAATCAGGTAGAACCATCTTTCCTTCTCTAAATCTAGCACACGTGGGAGGTCTTCCTATATTTATGAACAACCAAAGTCAGTCCAAAGCACAAATTAGTGAAAGAGCAGAATAGAAGATATGGAAAGAAAGGATTTCAACTTGGATTTGAAGAGTTTGGTGTTGAGGAAGAAAGTCTTTCAACTGAATGGTTTCATCTTTTTTCAATCAAATAGGTAGAAACCAACATTCAAGATTTTTTTCATTAAAATGGGGCAATTTAGAAGATGCAGGAAAAAACCAAGGCCAACCATCGATATGTTACAACACAGAATAAAAGGTTCCTATGTTAGCACTAAAGGGGGGTGTTAGAAATTAGTGCTTAACATAGATTAATTAAATAAATAAATTAACATGCTATTGTTAATTTAATAAATAAATTTAGTTCAGATAGTTATATTCCCGTAAATAGTTTTATATGGGAATCATGGCTTTATAATGCCAATAATTTGTAATAGTTTGTAGTTGAATGTGATTGATAGATTTGTGATTCGAGAGCAATCTCGTTTTTCCACTTTCATTTCAATACATTCATAAGGTGGAATTTTGTTTGGAATTTGGTGCTTCCTAAAGGAGAGATTGGTGTCTCTTGCTAAGTTGGTGCTTAGTAGTGGGGGTTAGTGCCTCGAGTAGGTCAGTGCCTACAAATTGTGGGGATTGGTGTCTCCAGTGGGTTGGTATGTACAAATTCTACAAGTGGGGATTGGTGTCTCTAGTAGGTTAGTGCCTACGAAGATTGTATAAGAGATTTATATAAAAGCTATATTTTGTTGTTGTTTTCTCCCATATGGGTTTCCATGTAAATTGTGTTTTTTTTATGTTGCATAATTGTTGGATCTTGTGCGATTGATATTGTTATGGTTGTTAAGTTTTGAAAAAATGAAAGAATTGTCTTATATTGATTCATCCCCCGCCCTCTCAATATAATGTGTACTCATCACTTTATAGATTAAAAATTGAGATTTTGTTATATGTGACAACTTCAAGACTACATTTTGCAAGTAGTTGGTATGGTGGCAAGATTTCAAGTTGCACCAAAAGAAACACATGTAGAGGTGATTAAATAATCTTTAAATATTTAAAAAGCACTTTGAATTTTGGGTTGTGGTAGCAAAGAGGTGAAGAATTCACCTTAACAATATACACTAATGTAGATTGGGTCGGTAGCGTGGATTACAAAAAGAGTACAAGTGGAGGTGCATTATTTCTTGGAAATTGTCTTGTATCATGGTTAAGTAAGAAATAGGCTTCAATTTCTTTTTCTATAGCAGAGGTAGAGTATATTGCAACAACTTCTTGTTGCACTCAAGTTCTTTGGATGAAGCAAACATTGAGTGATATCAAGGTAGAATAAGATCACCCCATATCCATATTTTATGATAATACAAGTGCAATCAATATATCGATGAATTTTATGATGCTCTCCTGAACCAAACACATTCCAATCAAATATCATTTCTTAAGGGAGCAGGTGGCAAACTAGTAGGTGAAGTTAGAGTATATTGCTACACAAGAACAAATTACAAACATCTTTACAAAGCTTCTTCCAAAAGAGACTTTTGAGTGTCTTAGACAAAATTTGGGAGTTATATCCTCTTCATCTAACCATTAATGAAATGCATTATTTAGGGGGCACTATCTTACAACTCCAAGGATTCCTTTGCCATTGACGTCAAAGGGGGAGAAGTAGAGAAATAGGGAGCAATAGAGACATAGGGAGTATTGATGAAAACCAATCAGAGAAGGAAAACAATCAACAACAAACTTTAGGAAACACCTTGAGTCAGGAACGTGTATTCTCATTCAATTAAATTGGTTAGCTTACAAACTACATCAACACACATTGCCAGGCAACAGATACTTAGTCCACCAAGTTTCACAATGGAAGCAGTGATCAAATTTGGTTTTTCAATTCAATTGATCAGATTACAAATTCAATACCACACGTTGCATTATTTATTGATTAAATTGTTGACAGTTTCCAAATCAAAGACTCCACATGTTGCCTACAACATAATCCACATTGTCAACCAAATTGGACGATGGAAACAACAAAAATAAATCGATTCAACTTGTAGACTCAACCCCCAAATTATCTGGTCGACTCAGTCATCCCTTTGTTTTCAAGTTTCCAAAAACAAGACTAGGAGTTGTTTTTTCTTCTAGGCAACAGTTCTTCTCCAACCAACCGTCCCTTGTTCCAACCGTCTCCTTCATCAAAGGCTCGACCCACTTTCTTAACAAAAACCATTCTCAACCAAAAGAGAACCAGGATCTTATTACAAACAAATGACATAAGTAAACACATGCTGATAAACCAAAATTGGACAAACCGATCAACAATTACAAAGTAAAAGAACATTAACAAACAAACATCAACCAAACAAAAACACCAAATGACGAAAACAATGTAGAATGCCCCTGCATCAGGCTCACCCACTGATTGAGATTCATGAGCTCCCGCTCATGAGGTCATCCACGAAATAACCCAGGTTGGAGATAGTAGATGCAAATAACCATGAAGCACCTTCTATTGGACAACCTTTCCATTTTACCAAGTACTAGAAATAATCCCTTCCTTGGGTCTTCCATACCAACTGTGTGTCCAAGATGCATTCGATTTCCAATGGAGTTGGTGTGGTACTTTGTTGCTCCTCCACAGTTCGAAGTTCCATCTTAGCTATGTCGACATCTACAGGAGCTTGATAAGGAAACAAGTATGCGGCATTGAAGATGGGTGCAATGCCCAGTCCAGAGGGAAGGTTGAGTTCATATGCATTCACTAGGAATTTTCGAAGGATCCTACAAGGCCCAATATTTTTCATTTTCAGTTTGTTATAGGTACCAGTAGGAAATCTTTCCCTTTGAAGATGAGCCATTACAAGATCCCCTTCCTGAATTGCTTCCCTCAATGTGCCTTTTAACCTCCTCATGAAGGTCATGGATGGTCTTAGCAAAGTCTCTCCATCTGCACTTTGTTTCTCCATATCACCCAGATTTCAAAGTTCAAACACACCTCGAGGATGCATGCCATAGACAATGTAAAATGGGTTGAAACCTGCACTTTGATTTGGAGAATCATTATATGCAAACTTTGCTTGGGCCAATGCCATATCCCAATTGCTGGGCATGTTTCCAACAAGGCATCATAACATATCACCAAGACTCCGATTGACAACCTCAGTTTGGCCATCCATTTTGGGGTGATAGGCTGAACTAAAATTGAGGTGTGTGCCCAACTTTTTCCAAAGAATTTTCCAAAAATGCCCCACAAACTTGGTGTCACGATCGGATATGATACTTCTTGGGATACCATGCAACCGTACCACTTCCTTGAAAAACAAGTTAGCAATATTGGTAGCACCACTAGTTCTCTTTCATGGAATAAAATGAACCATTTTAGAGAACCTATCCACAACTAAAAAACTGCAATCATTGCCCCTTTGGGTACGAGGCAAACCTAAAACAAATCCATACTTACAGAGTCCTATGGTCTAGATGGAACTGGTAATGGCTGATACAAATCAACATTCTGACTCTTCCCTTTTGCCAACTAACAAACTCTACACCTCTCCTTATACTTCTTAACATATGCTTGCATCTTTGGCCAATAATAATGTGTGCTCAGCTGCAAATAAGTTGTCTTTCCCAAAGTGTCCTACATGGCTGCCACAATGTTTCTCCTTCAATAAATTGTCCTTCATTGAACCTCTAGGGATGCACAATTTGTTCCCTTTGAACAACGAACCTTCTTGTAGCATAAAGTCTATCCATGGCTCTCTATCTATATTGATAGGACTACTGCAAGCTTCAAATGTTTCCTTGAAATCTACATCATCAACATACAACTCCTTCAAACTATCAAAGCCCACATTGTTAGCTTGAATTTCATGAAACAATAAACTTCTCCTACTTAGTGCATCAACAACCTTATTTGTTTGTCCAATCTTATGTTTCAAGACAAAGTTAAATTTTTTTTAAGAGACACTACCCATTTAGCATGCCTTTGGTTCAACTTATGTTGGTTTATAAATTGCAATGCATGATTATCCGTATAGACAATGGACTCCTTAAGAAGCAAATAATTCCTCCACTTCTTCAATGACTGAACTAATGCATAAAACTCAAGGTCATAGGCTGAATATTTCTTCTTAGCATCATTCAACTTTTCACTAAAATAAGCCACAGGTTTTCCTTATTGACCAAGAACAATCCCTATTGCCAATCCACTAGCATCACATTCAACTTGGAATACTTTATTGAAATAAGGTAAAGTAAGAATAGGCTGTTCACTCACCTTTTGTTTGAGAATTTGGAAAATTCTTTCAGCCTCTTGTATCCATCCAAACTGCTTTTTGTTCCCCTTAATTTTCTCAAGAATTGGAGCAACTACATGATTGAAATTCTTAATAAACTTCCTATAAAAACTAGCAAGGCCATGGAAACTTCTTACCTCCATTGCACTCTTAGGTGTTGGCCAATCAATGGTGGCTTGAACATTCTCCTTGTCCATTTTAAATCCATCCTTGGACACCACAAAGCCCAAATAAACCAATTTTGTTTGCATAAGCACACACTTCTTAAGGTTAATCTGCAACTTCTCCTCATGTAACCTTGTCATAACCATTCCCAAATGCTCCAAGTGCTCCTCTTTTCACTTGCTAAACACCAAAATGTCATCAAGATATACAATAACAAACAAGTCCCAAGAAATGATTTCAAAACCTCATTCATAAGCCTCATAAAAGTACTAGGGGCATTAGAAAGCCCAAAAGGCATAACCAACCATTCATAAATCCCATCATTAGTTTTAAATGTTGTTTTCCATTCATCCCTAGGTTTGATTCTAATATGATGGTAACCACTTTTCAGATCTATTTTAGAAAAATACATTGAGCCACTCAAACAATCCATTAAATCTTCAATTCTAGGAATAGGAAATCTATAACTAATAGTTATCTTATTGATGGCTCTAGAATCAATGCACATTCTCCATTCATCTCCTTTTTTTGGTACTAAAACTATAGAAACAACACAAGGGCTAAGACTCTCTCTTATCAAACCTTTCTTGAGTAATTCCTCAACTTGCTTTTGAATCTCCTCATTCTCTTTAGGAGTCAATCTATAGGCAACCTTGTTTGGAAGGCTAGCCCTTGGAATCAAATCCATACGATGATTAAAGCTCCTCATGGACCTCCCAACTCATTAGGTAGATCCACTACCACAATATCCATATGTTCATTCAAAATATCTTGCACTTCATTAGGCAAATCATCTAATCTTGTAGAGGTAAACACAGTAGAAAATATAGAAACCAAAGCAACTCCTACTTCTTCCTTCTTCATCTCATGTAAAAACTCTTTTCCACTTACCAACATTACCTTGTGTTTGCTTACACTATTGATGTCCTCTTCTCGTTCTTGCATGGGCAAGAGGGTATGCTTGATCCCATTCTTCTCAATAGTGTAGGTATTATCTCTCCCATTATGCACCGCTTTCCTATCAAACTACCAAGGTCTACCAAGCAACACATGACACACATACATGGACATGATATCGCAAACAATATTATCCTTATAACTAACAATTTGGAATTCGACCATAGCTTGTTCATTAACTAGAAATTGATATCCTTTTTGTAACCAAGAAACTCTATACAGTGTGGGATGTTTGGTTCTTTCAAGACCCAATTTCTCTACCATTTCAATAAACACTGTGTTATTCGTACTTCCACTATCTATAATCAACTTACAACATTTAACTTTTTCCTTACATTTTGTTTTGAGCAAGGTTCTCCTTTGTATTGGTTCTTGATTCTCCTTGGGTGGCTTCAACAACACCCTTTTGAGTAGCAATGATTCTCCCGATTCAGGTTATTATTGATGATGTGTTGGTGATCCAACACTCGCTAGATCCACATGTATGATATGATTACTTCTTTCATTTCTTGTATAGCCTCTTTGCGAAGATTCTGGACACTCCCAACTCTTGTGACCAACATATTGATTGCATTTGAAACACTTCCCAAAGCCTCTTCCTCTTCCTTGGAAACCTCCTCTTCCAACTGATCTACCTCCTTTGTTTCGGTATCCACCTTTTTCTTGATTTGTTGTCCCACTTGAACTTCCAGCCCCTTGTTGTTGTTGTCCTCTTCCAATTTGTTGTCCCTTTCCTCGATAACCTCTTCCTTGATTTCTCCCTTGCTGATTTTGACTTCTTTGAAGCTTTTCTTCAGCCTTTATAACAAGTTGATATGCCTCTTCAAAAGTCGTAGGTGATACTAGACTCAACTCATCTTGCAAACTATACTTCAAACCATTCAAGTATCTTGCTACCTTCTCAAGATCTTCCTCACTATGTCTTGATCGAATCACCAACTTGTAAAACTCCTCCATGTATTCTTTGACTGACATGTCTTTTTGCTTGAGATTTTGCAATCTTTTAAAAAGATTTATTTGATAATCTCTCAGAAGGAACTTGGCCTTCAACTTAGCAACCATTCGATCCCATGAGATAATCTTTTCCTTGTTCTTCTTCTGTCTCTCAGATTGGACATAGTTCCACCACATAGCAGTGTGGCCCTTGAGCCTTGTGCAGGTGAACTTCACTCTTCTTTCTCCTACAACTCCTTCATACTCAAAATACTTGTCTAAATCATTGATCCAATCAATGAGTTCTTTACCGTTTAAACTTCTAGAATATGTAGGGACTTCAATCTTTGGTTTGGCTCCCATACTTAGTATTGTCCTCAACAACTTCTCTTCAAATCCCTCATGTTCTTCTTGATTTTCTTCATCATATCTTAATTGTTCTTCCTCTTCAATTTCATTGGCATCATCCACTGGTGTTCCTCTTCATTGTGCCCTCTCTATGGCATCCACTTGTGCAGTCAAGTTCTGCAGCAATTCAAGGACTCCATCATCATGTCCTCTTCTGCCTCTTCCTCGAGCTCCTCAACCTCTCAACACTCTTGGTGGCATTTTGCCCACTCCTCAACAACCCCAAATCTTCAGGCCTTGATACCAAATTGATGAAAACCAGTCACAAAAGGAAAACAATTAACATCAAACTTTAGGAAACACCTTGAGTCAGGAACGTGTATTCTCATTCAATTAAATTGGTCATATTACAAACTACAACACCACACGTTGCTAGGAAACAAATACTCAGTCCACTAAGTTTCACAATGGAAGCAATGATCAAATTTGGTTTTTCAATTCAATTGATCATATTACAAATTCAATACCACACGTTGCATTCTTCATTGATTAAATTGTTGACAGTTTCCAAATCAAAGACTCCAAATGTTGCCTACAACAAAAATCACGTTGTCAACCAAATTGGACGATGGAAACAACAAAAACAAATCGATTCAACTTGCAAACTCAACCTCCAAATTGTTCGATCGACCCAGTCATCCCTCTGTTTTCAAGTTTTCACAAACAAGACTAGTAGTTGTTTTTTCTTCCAGGCTATAGTTCTTCTCCAACCAACCGTCCCTTGTTACAACCGTCTCCTTCATCAAAGGCTCGACTTGCTTTCTTAACAAAATCCGTTCTCAACCAAAATAGAACCAAAATCTTATTACAAACAAACGACATAAGTAAACAAATGCTGATAAACCAAAATTGGACAAATCAATCAACAATTACAAAGTAAAAGAACATTAACAAACAAACATCAACCAAACAAAAACACCAAATGACGGAAACAATGCAGAATGCCCCTGCATCAAGTATCATGTTCTTACTACATTCACATATTATTTTACGTGGGGTTGTCATCAATGACAAAGGGAGAGATTGCTAGAATTATTATCATTGATGTTTGAGGTGTATGCAATTGATGGAAAGACAAGACACATCACGATGAAATTAAAAGGGCAGTTCCTATTATTACAATGCAACAATAAAATAATATTTAAAATCCATCTTTGTTGGCCGACTTCCTCATGATTAGTGCCCTCCTTGTGAAGTTAAAAAATTAAATTAAATTATTATTATTGTTTGGACCGACCCCCTCATAGTGGTGCTCAATTTGGATATCAAAAATAATAAACTAATTAAAATATGGGCTGACCTAAGTCTAGCATCCAAAAAGAAAATAAAAAGAAATTTAAATAAATTTATTGTTATAGTGGCCAAATCTGAAATGAAAGGTTACATTGAAGAAGTATAAATAATGAAGAGTCGTCTCATTTTTTAAGCAATGCAATTCCTTCATGAAGTCACCTCCTTTTGTGAAGATATAAATAGAGTTTAAGGATTGTGTAGAAGAGGGTGCGTGGAAGATAAGTTGATAAATCATATATACACAAACAAATTTGTGAAGAGAGAATAATTGAAGATAATTAAAAGGAAAATTTTTGTAGGAGGATTATCAAGAAGAACAAATACTTTGTCTATCAAGAGGTTGGTGCCTCACATTGAGTTGGTGCTTAAGTGTTGGAGATCAATGTCTCCAAGTAGGTTGGTGCCTGCAAATTTGTAAGAGATTTTTATATAAGCAATATTTTGTCATGGTTTTCTCCTAAAAGAGTTTACATGTAAATCTTGTGTTTCTCTTGTGTCTTTATTTTGTTGATGTTGTGAATTTGATAAAGTAAAAGATAATCTTATACTATTCATGCCCATCCTTCCCCCTCTTCTAGTATAAGCTTGTGCTCATCAACTATTATTAGTTGATTAGCAAATTTATTGATTTAATGAAAATATGTATTTATTTTATTCAAATATTTAATTGATTTTATTTGATTTTTCTCTTTTGAAGATTTATTAACTATTTTATTTATTTATTTGATTTATCATAATTTATTAAAATCAATTATAGACAATAGATGTATTTTATTATTTTGAATATTTATGAGGAAATTATTTGTTTAAATTAATTTAATAATAAAAATTACTTGATCAATTTAATTTTAATAAAGTGGTTTGATTATTTTAAGATAGTTATTTTAATGAATGAATATTGTTAGACGTCAAGATGGGGATGATGGTATGAAAATGAGTGTTAGTGAGATTTCAATGTCTACACCATGAATTGTGAGTATAAAAAACATTTAAAACTAAAATAATTTTAGTGGACAACACTATCATAATACAAATGCTTACCATTTTTTTTTAATTATTAAAGCTATAGAATAGTAACATAAAGGTATAATTACCATTTTGATTAAACATTTACGAGTCATTCAAAACCTTAAATACACTAAAGAAAAAATTATGAAAGTAGATGTTTAATTTAATAAACCGCAAGACAACACATTAAACATTGTTTGATGTTAACCCTAAATTGTGTATACCTTATTCTCTTCTAAAATATTTTTTTTGTTTAACATGATTTAATGCATTCACTAAATAAAAAGTTCTTTATTACAACTCTATTAGTCTGATAAAAACTCAATTTAAAGTATTGTAATATTAATATAATTATATTAATTAAGTTTAGTCTTGATAAATTGATATTTAGCTATATTAATTTTGTTAACAATAAATTTATATATCATTTTTAATAATAATTCAATAAAAAGAAATAGTGCACAAAATGGCATTCAATATCTATTATAACTGTACAAATTACGAGACACGACAAGAATAGTTTCCCAATAAATAATGCACAAAATGACATCCAATATCTATTATAAAAGGGGCAACACATACAGGTCAAGGGAAGATGGTAAGAGCTGCATAATCAATGCTTATGAAGGCAAGTCAATGAATCTCAGTAAATACTCAAAAGAAAGACTAATTGAAATACGGTAGTGGTAAATTTCACTCTCTTGTTCATCTACTAACCAGAATCAAAAGCAAATAGAAGTGTTGTAGCATCAATTTTAAGGAACATGACCAGTTAGCTTGAGGGGGCAATGCTAAGGAAAGCCAAGTTAACATCCAAGAAAGGTGGGGAGCTTGTTTTTCTCATCTAATTAGTCTCTAAGCTTTTGGCTAACCAAAAGCCTTCTAATTAGGAATGTGTTATCCAAATTGAAACAGTTAAGTTAGTGAAATTGGTACTCTCATGAAGACTTGTAGTTATTTCTCTCATTAAACACTCTTAATGACTCATTTTGCAAGAAAATCATGTAAAACAAAGTTGCAGAAACAAATGATGAAAGTAGAGTGAGAAAAAGGTGTTCTGAGTAATCCAAGCACTTGGAATACTGATGCACTGATAGAAAACAGTCATCAATGATGAGTTCCAGGCCAGTTGAAATTATCACAATGAAGTTCATTGATAACAAATGGATTCTTATCACAGAATAGAAAAAACAATAAACCTGCAAGAATCTAGGAACCAGAAACATTCCAAAACATGGCATTTCAGTCATGGAAGACCTTTGAGCTTCTTGTGAATGTTTCCATGCTAATCTTGTTCATAAACAGGTCCAAGAGAAGTCATTATAAACAACTTAAGAGTTTTCTTAGCATATTAGTTGAACTGAGGTTATGTGGCTTCTGCCCATGAGTCTTGAATGAGTTGAAGTGTAAGAGCAGTTGCAAGGCTTGTGTGGTGTTTGAGCATTGCAGATTGTGCAAGACAAGTCCATGAAGGCTTCTAGAAGGCAGTAAACCATTGTCCTAGCTCATGAGATAGGGACCAGAGCAATCAACACCTCACTCTTCTTAGGTTTCTTCTCATTGTGGATTTCTGCAAGTCCAATTACTGTTCTCTCTCATTTTCTTATGCTATTTACTCTCTAATTGATATATGCATAGTTTCTTTCATATTATTGCACTTGACAACACTAAAACTGAGTAATTAAGGACTGTTTACGATATCTATGCACATGAAGCAGCAACCGTGTCAAAAGATTCATTTTGGTGAACGATATGGTGCAATATCCACACTAATTATGGATCAATGAAACTAAACAATCAAAAAAATTTAAAATATATGTACATAATTTGACATCAAAAATTTCTGCATAAATCTAAACACATGGAGCATTGCAAGAGATACTCATAGACAACCATATTTTATCTCCTTTCTGAAAGGAGAATATGATACAAATAGAGAACAAAGAATCTTGGCCAGTCATTTCTTTCAGTTACAGAATCATCTCGTTGAATACTGAAGCTCGACTAACAATGGTAATATGCCAGTCTTGATACTCTTTAAAGATATCAGGATAATCCACTTCCCTCAGATTGGTTAGTGAGGTGACTTAAGATTAAAACAATTGTCTGTCGTCATATCAAAAAGTTCCTGTATTTGCTTGAATTCCAACTCTGGAAGGTAATCATACAAAATTTCATTTTAGGGTATAGAATTGAAACTTCAATCTACTGGGTCTGTGTTGATAATTATAGAGAAGACAAAAGCATTGTGAAGCAGGAAACATTCAATATGAGAATAATAAAGATTTTCACCTGCTCCCTCTATTTCCTTTTGGAGCTCCTTGCCCACTTCTTCATTTTCTGCCTGTTAAGGCAAATAGATATTACTATATATCTATGATACACACACACACACACACACACACAATGCAATACAAATGTATAGTGGCATCTTAATGATGCTTTTAGCAGTAAACTTGAAACATGTTTCTGCAAAAAAATTGATGAAAAAGACATAAAATGGTATTTCCTTGAGGAAAGCACAACACAGATTAAGCAACGAAATGAAAGATTAACAGAGAATATATATATACAACAAAAATTTATGGAAGCATTTAATATTGCTTTAAGAAGTAAATTCAGAACTTGTTTCTGCAAGTTTTCGAATGAAAACTAGGCATAAAAGGGTATGTATTCTCTCAAGGAAAAAGCAATGCAGATTAAGCAACTAAATGGACAGACTACCACAGAAATATGGATAATTTTATCAGCAAAGAAGACTATATTAGAAAATGATTTATCTCAGAATGCAAACTGGAACAGCATTGTTTAGCCCCTTACTGAGAGAGCAGAATTCATGCAATAGAAAAAGCAGCCTATAACAGTTCAACTGAGACTCAAAACTCAGACCATATAGAAACAGAGATCTGATTAAAAATAGACATAAATGGTAATTCCTTGAGGAAACTGTTATGCAGATTAATATTTGAACCAAAAAAAAGTTGATTATTATATTTCTGTAACTTCAATTAGTATTTGAACGAATTCAAACTGTTGAATATAAAGGTTCAGGGTAAGTTACGATATGTTCATTATTGGATATGCATTGAATTCAAGCTTGCAAGTATGCCTCTCTAACAAAGACAGCACCAAAACATAGGTATCCAAACAAGAATTAAATTTATTCTCCAATGGTCCAACCCTGGTTTAGTCTAGAGCACACGTTACACCACAAGTTATGTATTGATTTCAAATAAAAGAAATTATTGGCAATTCTAACCTGAAGTTGTTCAATCTGTCCAAGTTGTGCTTCCTCTCCTCCCTCTGATAAAGGCAGTGCCGCTACCAAGGCATCAAACTAATTGACAGTATGCCCAAGTATTAGCAAGTTAAATATCACTAAAGAAAATGGATTCTTACGAAAAGAAGAATTTATCATGTTGAGAACAAAACACAATCTTAATGCACACCCTATCACAAAAGGAAGAAATAATTGAAATGAAAATGAAAATGTATAGATGTTCTAAAATTCAATTTTCTCTTCCACTAACCTGTTGTTCCAAGAAACATAACATTAAGCATTAAACAGATCTTGACCAACACTATATGAAGAAGCACTTAAAAGGAAAGTTAGTTGTTTTAGTTACTTAAAAATCCATTAGCACACATGATTTACTGCCATTTGCAAGCTAAGAAGATACACGAGACTTTTGATCCTAGTTGCAAAACCTGGCATTCATGTATATGCTTTTGCAATTCAAACAGGTTTCACATTGCTAATTATCCTTTCTCATTGCCAGAAAATGTTTGTATATCTTGCATGTTTATTATCCACCAAGTTTCTCTGAATTTTTGTTACTTTACACAAAAACCTTCTATACTTTGATGTAAAGGCAATTGGAAAATCCATGTTCTTGCTTGGAGTGTTTATTGTAAGCATACTAAAGTTTGTGGTCTTGGATTTAAAGACCTGGACCTCAAATTTCAGGGGATTACATCAGTAATTAAATGGATTCTAAGATCATTTAAGTGTAATGAAACATGGAAAAGGATTGTAGGACACAACATATTAAATGGTGTGCCAAAAGGTAAACATTATTGGAAGAGGCTTCACTTTATTGATTCTTTTGTTTGGTTCATTCTCAGTTAGGCCTAGGGGTTCCAATATCGTTTGTTCACTGTGGAGGTCTGGGAATCTATTAAAGCATTTAGTGTTGCAAGGTGTGTGCCCTTGGTCTCCTTGTGCTGTGCAGCGCAGTGCTTGGGTTCGTGACATGGCTTAACCGCCTCCCGTGGATTCATTAACTCTAGCGGTTGTATCGGGCGTTAATAGGTCAATCTTTTGGTGCAACGACAACTGTTTGTGCAACAATTGGTATCAAAGCCTAGGTCGCAGGTTCAAACACCTCGAGGTGGGGGGGATTGTTGCAAGGTGTGTGCCCTTGGTCTCCATGTGCTGTGCAGCGTAGCGCTTGGGTTCGTGACATGGCTTAATCGCCTCTCGTGTATTCATTAACTTTGACGGTTGTATCGGGCATTAACAAGTCGACCTTTTGGTGTAACGACAACTGTTTGTGCAACATTTAGTGATAGCGCACAATCAATGTTTTCATGGTTAGGCACCATTGTCAAGGCTTTAGATATTTATGGTGTAAATTAGGCTTGGGGGTTCCAATATCTTGTGTTCTTTGTGGAGGACTTGGGAGTCTATTAAAGCACTTAGTGATAGCACCCAGTCAGTGTTTTCATGGTTAGGCATACATTGTCAAGGCTTCAGATATTAATGGTGGAACTTAACTTATAAAAACTGGTTTAGCCTAGGGATGCAACCCCACGATTTTTGCAGCATTTTGGGGATGGGCTACATTTGGGTGATGGGGGATGCCATATGAGGACAAAACATCCCTCCTCCCAAGTCCCCATTCTTTTTGGCAGGACGTTCCCCTATTTTGGAGACCCCGTGTGGGTCCCCAGACACCTGTTGTCCCCAATGTCCCTGAGACAGCATGCAAAAAATAAATAAATAAAAACTCAAAACCAAAGAAAAAATAAGCAATCCTTTATGGGGGGAGCCACATGAATTATTTTTTTAATAAAATTGTTATTTCACTACCAAAAAAGCTAGCCCACATTCATTTTTCCATTTTCATCATTTGTAATTTGCATTGTTGCAATTTACTTTTGCAAGCAAGAAGGAAACCTGAAAAGAGAAGGAAGAAGGTATGTGAATGACACTAGCCATCTATTTTTCAATATTTCTGTCATTTTTTATTTGTAAGTTTGTAAAAATTCTATTTTATTTTTTTAATTTTTGTTTTGAATACTTTAGGTTGCTCAAATACTTGTAAACGATAGCTATAAGTCAAATGAACAGGGTTACCCCAAGTTTCCGGGATGGGGACAGTAGGGGACGGTGGAACGAGTCCCCAAGTTTCCGATTTTTCAGGCCAAATCTAGGGACGGCTATATAAAATATAGAAAAATTTAAAATATATAAGGAAACATTAAATATTCATATGAAAACATGGATAAAGCATGCATATATACATTATAGAAACTTAGCATATAACATTTTTGTTAAGAATTCATTGCCAATATAGTTTTTTTTCAATTACGATATGAAAATCAAAATAAAAAGAACATGGTACATTGTTGCTGTCCCCTTGGACGTTTCCGGGACGGGGATGGGGGGGTTTAGACCAGGGGACGCATCCCTGGGTAACACTGCAAATGAATAATAAATTTTACTGTGTCTAACTTGTATTTTTATCTTGAATTTATTATTTTTGTTTTGTGATTGAACAACAAATATGCTACTATTATTTTTTGTTTTCTCTCTACAAGATATTTAAAACCTTTTTATTTTTTTAACTTATTTAAAGCTTCTGCGTTCTAAATTCATCTTTTTACAGTTCAAAGAATGTAATGGCTGTTGTTATTTATTTTTACTGCACTAATAATGTATAAAAGAGCTGCTGGTTTCTTTTCTAATACTTTAACAAGCTGAGATGCGAAAGAGTGAGTTTTTTTTATTCATATAGTTGTTTTCTGCTACATCTCTTTAGGGTCAAAAGGATTCCTCCAATGTCAATGACAACCCCTGAATCGCGAAATGAAATTGGGGGAAATGTGGAAAATCTTAATCAATGAGCCGAGGCCAATGGGAAGCCCAACACAAGCAGTTCAACTAGGAGTGCATTGCAAGTAGATTGGCCTTCTAATTTTCTAAATTGTTGGTACCATATGCCGAAAGGCCATTTAACAAGAAAATCCTTTGCACTGATTTGTAGTGTTGCTTGACACCATAGTTTAACTACTTGGCAAGTTGCTGAGTACTCACAATTCTTTTTTTAGTTTTTTATTTTTGCCACGAGTTTTTGCAGAGAAAACTCACCAAGCTGCAGCAACGAGTTCCAAGAAAATTGTGACAAGTTAATGTGCAAGTTAATGGCAAGTACTTGGTGAGTCTGACTAATAGACTTACGATGTGCAGGAAAAATAAGGAAAACAACCTACCCCAAAACCCCTGTGAGGGGCGCCACCCCTCAACCCCACTAGGGGTGTTGGTCCCAAATCCCCACAAGGGGCACTACCCCAAACCCCCACCAAACTCATTTGATACATTTTGTAACTATATTTTGCATAAATTTTTAAGTTGAGTTTTTCCCTAGTTGAGAAATTTGTTGGTGTATCGAGTCCAAGTATGCTAACTATGCTTGAAACTAACGAGGCACCTAATTCTGATGGGAGTTGGCATTAGAAACGCAACATTGGTTCAATAGACAAGAAGGAGAGTATTATGGGGGTCAATGGACACTTCTTAAATAGCCCTAGTAGAGGGTGTTGGCACTCATAGAAAAATCACATTGGAGGGAGGGGTTGAAGTGATCAAATTAAATCAAGGGGGCATATCATTGTACGCATAGTTTAGAAACTTGGACTCAACACAAACTTGGTAAAACTCGGCAGAAAATGGTATAATTACACCCAAAAGAAAAAAATGAATGCATTTAGAGAACACAAGTTTACTTGGATTATAAATGTCATCATATGACCCCAAAACACTCAAAATTTGATATTGCAAAGTTTCAAAGTCAAACAATACATTGCATTACTATAAAATTATAAACAATAATTATTAAAATATGTCAAAAAACAACCAAATACAATCTATATTCCCTCCTCCCCCACCCTTTCCCCCTCCTAGTACTAGCACTTTTGAGCCTTGAACTAGAAGGTAAATTACAATCATCATGAAGTGTGAATGAGTACTCAAATATGCCTTCCTCCAATCCCCTTGGAACTACAACTTCTCTCTCCAATTCAATGATCTCTTCATCAATGAACATGATATTTGCTTCTTCAACAATCCAATCAACAAATGAATAGATGTCATCCAAGTCAATAACATCATGATGACTCTCCATCAGTTCAAAGATGAAGATTGTACTGGTTCAACCTATTTCTCTTCTTGGCACGAGCATTTACACCCAAAAGTGCTACAAGGCTGGGGCAAAACACAAATAGCTAGCCTCTAAAGATTTGGTGTGCCAACACCATAAATATCCCACCACAAAACTACAACTAAAACATTTCAAAAAATATAAGTATTGAGTAAAAGTTCAAAACTTAAATCTTTCAAGTTTCTAGTATTAAGCTAAAAATTGAGGACTAGTTATTTTTACCTAGTTGTTGCCTTTTTCTCTTTCAAATGGCTTGAGGTGAAGGAAAAAACCTCCCAACTGAACCCTTGCAACCTCCAACTCCTTCGAAATTTTTTCTATAATGTCTTTGTTTGTTGCCATCCTCTCTATACATAAAGACCCACCATGACCTTCTCATCAACCTTAAACATATCAACGAAGTACAAAAGATTTGGGTTTAGGCAAAATGCCAAGGTATATATAGTGGTTAGAGGAGTTGGTTCCTATCTACAACCAACGATGCATCAAATGATTTCATCCAATAAACATAGAACCTTGACCAAAGACTTATCACCAAAAAAAAATGATTTTTTTTTTAATTGAAAATTTGAAAACAAAAAATAGCACATACATAATTCCCTATAAAAATTATGCTTGTAATCACTACCCTACATATCTCCTTTGTATTTTTTATTAACACCTCATCAAAAACTATCTTTGCAACCTTCTCCCCTTTAGTTTTTTAGAAATATGGAGTCAATTTGTTGCAAGATGGTGTGTCCCTTGGTCTCTTCTGTGCAACATAGCGCTTGGCTTCGTGACATGGCTTAATCGGCTCATGTGGATCTTATATAAATCCGGTAGTTGTATCGGGCATTAATAGGTCGATCTTTTGGTGCAATGGCACCACCAATGTAACAATTGGTATCAGAGCCGAGGTCACAGGTTCGAATCCCTCACTTGCACTTGGGGGGGGATTGTTGCAAAATGGTGTGTCCCTTGGTCTCCTTTGTGCAGCGCGGCGCTTGGGTTCGTGACATGGCTTAACTGTCTCCTATGGATCTTGTATAAATCTGGCGGTTGTATCAGGCATTAATAGGTCGATCTTTTGGTGCAACGACAACCACCAATGTAACACAATCTAGGCATTGTTCACAAACATCTACTTGAGAGAAGGAATTGAGGCTACAATGTTTGCAAAGTGAGGAACTTGGTGGCAAGTGTCACCCCTAATCAAAAAATTCCTTGCCTTTTGAGTGCTCTCATCAAACTAAAGACCCAAGTACGGTTATAAATAAATTTGGTAGTTTGTCAAATGTCTTCAACCACACATTTGATCCATCCAATCTTCCCAATGTCTTCAAGCAATAAACCCAAGCAATGGACAACACAAGGGGCTCTGAAAAATGGTGGGATGCCTCTCCTAAATAATTCTTCCTATAGCTACATATGTTGTTTCATTGTCCATGATAAATTGGACAACATTCTCCACCCCAATCCCCTAGATCACCCGTCCAACAAACTGCACAATGTCTTCGCATTCTTGACTTCATCCAAAGCATCTATGGACTTCAAGAACACTTATTTTTTGTGTGTTAACAATTCATTTCTTGTAATCAATAAATCTACATTAATTAGAGCATTTAAGCAACCCCATTTCTACGCACAAGAGACTATTTTATTAAGCAAATACTAAAGGAACAACACACAAAATCAACTAACTTTATTCATAAAATAAGGTTCATCTTGCTAAATTACCTATAAAATGCCTACTGATTAAAAATCACTTTTATTATTTTTTGTGAAGACATTAACCAAGTCATTTTGTACCTAAGGTCTCAAAAAAAGGCAAACCCAAATACATCTAACTGTACCCATATTCATAACTCACATAAATCTCTTAAAATTATAAATTTCACAAATACCCACCTTTATGTGTATAGACACCAAACACCCATTTCTTGCTTTTGAACCTCCCAAACCCTATTTCCCATCACATGCTATTTCTCACATCCCATTTCTCAAATCTGGCAACATAGCTTACAATATCTTAGTATTAGAAAGAATCGATGTTGCTCAGATCATTAATTTTACTTGTAATTTACTGATTCAAATAATATTCAGACCTTATCTTTTACCAGGAAAAAGAATCACTTATACCAGTTAAACTGAGCACACAAAATCCAATTAAAGAAGCCATACAAATTAATTAAAAAATAAAAAACTCACAATATGGTATTTGAGAAACAATCAGAATTTTAGTACTTTGATGAGCATGTTAAGATGTTGTCATTATCAATATAAGGGTAGCCTTCACCTGTCACATGAATGATATCAGAACTGTTCACACTTTGTCAGTGCTCAAATCAGGCAATTGTGGAGGAGCTTTACTTTCTTTTGAGTCCACAAGGATGAGGAGAGGCTGAATATATCCGCCCAGCTGATTAACCCAACCCTTTAAATGTGCCTTGGATTGCTCAACCCTTTCCAGTCTGCTGGTAGCGGATTGCACCATTGCTTTCAATTGTTGGGTTTCCCCTTCTCAGCAAAGCTTCCCCAATGCAATCTTTGGAATTTGATAAATAGTGGCCAGCATATCCTCTGTATTTTTGTTGATTAATGGAGTGGTAATTTGGACAAACATCTGGCTCAATTCATTCATTTGGATGACACTTTGTGTTTTGACCCTTTTAAACAATTCGAGTTGAATAAAAACAGAAATGGCATCAAAATCCAAGATAAAAGATTTGACTACTCTTTTTTTCTGTCAGACTATTGGTTTCAACTCATTGTGCAGATAGAGAGGAAGAATCTTGTGTAATAATGGCAAGGGTAAGTGAGGAAAGTGGAGTGTATGTGATCATAGTGACTACAGGTGGATTGTTAGATGCAATGAGACTATTGATTTAAGCCCTATGGTTACTTTAAACATTTATCAGGGAAAAAATTTGTGTTCCCTCTCTAGATGAGGGAGGAAATTGGAGCAAGAGAGTACTCTTATGGGAGGTGTTGATTGTAGACATGCTGTTGGTAGTGTTATCAATTAGGATAGAGAAATACTTACAACAGAGAAATAAAACATTCTTAGTCTTATCAACAATTCTGACAGAAGGAGGAATACTCACACTTGTATCACAGACACAAGTTTTTAGGGGAGGCCGAGGAGGGATGATGTTGTATTTGGAAGTCTTTCCTATGTTTTCCCTGTATGAGGCATCCAACTTTCTTTGGAGATTATCATCCCCATCCCCTCTTATGTCCCTTGCTACATTTGAAGCCCCCCAAGATGTTTTAATGACTTGCAACAGCCTGATTTTGTCAATATACTTGAACCATTGACAGAACTGTGGCTCTCTGTGGATCCGCCATCTCCTAGGAAATGGCAGTTTTGATATATTCTGCAATGTACTTCTTCAACCACAGAAAAGTTCAATCAACCACTAGTCTAGTCCTATTCTCAAGATAGGCATCCTCAATTTTGAACCAATCAACTATTGTTCGTGGTTCAAGTGAAATTTGTACCTAAAGGTAGATAGAGGAGTTCAAAGTATATTCTTCTTCAGTGACCTTAGGAACACCAGCCAGTTGGAATTCTAGTATTTGATTAAAAACATTCTGGATTAATCCCTGTATTTGACTTCAGTTTCATCTCCACAGTTGGCCCAATAATATTCCATGAAGAGGACATGCCTATGAGTGCTTCCCAGTAAGTTCTTGATCTTGTCATGACTGTCGAACGAACACCTCTTCTTATAAGCCTAGATTCTACTGACTAATGTGCCACTCCAGATCCCTTGCAGCTGCAATGTTTTTGCATGAATATTGTCCCATGCTAACTAGGAATTAGCCTCCTGTTTTGTGTTTACCAGTGAGCATTTACTCAGTGTCTCCCAATTGTCTACTATACCCAATCAACAAAAGCTTAACATTAACATATCTAGGCAATTGGTACTGATGGATACTGAGCCACAAACTCTTAATAAGTGAAGGTGGGAAATTGAATATACCAATCAGCCCACTCGATTAAAAACATTGCTTCCTCTAGAAATTCTCTTACTGAAAGCTCCAATGATGTAGAAGATGAATATGTTATTTGGTGTTAGAAATGAGAATGCCCCTCTTGTTATTCCAATTAAAGGTAGTATTTGTAAATGCAGGTAAGGAGGTTGGGCATCACTTATTGGCAGGCCTGAGAACAAGCATGCTTGTAAATGGACATAAACTAGCAATAAAGTCATGAAAAATATATTGGTTGTGTTGAGTTTACATAACTGAAAATGAATTGAGTCATTGAGGGCTGCAAGCCAGTTGAGATTCGCTTTCTGACCAAAATAACAGAAATGAACTTGTAAATCTATAGGTGGAATTGTCAAGCCTCACTTCTCCCTGCACTCAATTCAACAAGGTGACCATGTTGCCAATGGAGTCAACAAAATCATTATTTCAGCTAATTGGTATTGAGAGTGTGCAAATACATTTTTTTGCACTTCAATCATAAATATCCTAAGCATCGCTGATGGACATGGTCACCTCTTCCTCATATGGAGCAAATCCAAGCAGGTCTTCACGATAGCTTATTCCTAGAAGAGCCACAACATCTCCAATTGGATGGAATTCCCTGCTCCTGGGTCATAATGAGCTCAATTCAGGGCTTTCAATTGACATGGGAAAACCTCTGCGTTGAACCAATCTGCTGTTCCACAAATGAGCTTTTGAGGTACTCCCTTCTCTGTAAGCTAGTCTCTTTAATCCAAGTGAGCCACCTTGTGTATGCTTTTTACACAAGTTCAAGAGAGGCATCAGGCAAAAAAGTTTGCTAAATCCAATCGGTTGTGCTTTGGAAACCTAAATCAAAAATTTGAAACATTTTTGCATGGAATTTTCCATGAGTCAAAACTTACAAGGATTTCTACACCTCTTGAATTTGTTGAAGGAATCAGAATGCAAAGATGTCTACAAAACCTGTCAAAATACAAAGAAAAGTTGTCTTTTTCTGTGTCTGGCAAATCTAGGAATGGATGTACATTTACATAAGTGCATGTGGTGCAAAGAAGACTGCATTTTCCAATCATTTTCTTGAAAAAGACTAGAATTGGAAATGAGTTGGGAAACCTAGAGGTCTCTACACCTTTAATATGGATGTAAGCTATGTAGAAAGGTGCACAAAGGAAAATACTTAAGAATGGATGACTCATATATATACACTAAGTTGTCTGTTCTGGTACAGATCCTGGTTCAGGTTCGTGGATTCAGCTAAAAAAAATTTGGGGTTGGGTTCATTTGGGTTCGTCCAAACAAAAAACATGTAACTATTTAATATAATAATAATAAAATTATTAATTTAATAAATATTTATATATTATAAATAAATTAATAAATAAATAATTTAATATATTAATATATTATATATCATATATCATATTATTATATATTATAATATATAGATATATAATATAATGTATAAATATTATAATATAAACCCTAGAATACGGATCCTAGCCACACCCAAACCAGATCCCGCATCTTGTACAAACCGGACTGGGATCTAGTGACTGAGCCAGCGGATCCAGTAACACAGTATATATATATATTTAGAGAGAGAGAGAGAGAGCACAGCTGATAATTGACAATTCAATGTCAATTGTCAAATCTTAAATAAATAAAAATGTATAAAATAGTACAACTGCAAATGGACAAATAATTCAAATTATTATATTGCTCTTCATCAGTGATACTCCCACTAGCTGCACTATGCAAGTCCTGTGTAGCAACCTTGTGCCCCTCATTCTTACTTAATGCCAAGGGAAGCTGTTGGTTAGGTTTTTTGAACATTTTTCTTCTCATTAAAGGATGAAATTTTCTTTGGTCTCAGGTATGTTATCCTTCAGTTTTCCTCATGTCTTGTTAATTTGCCCCAAGTATGCCTCAGAAAACACAGGGCGGACCCAAACCAAGATCTGTACCTGGTCCAGGTTCAGCTAGGGTTCTTGCAGAACCCAGTAACAGAGGAAAAATTACAAAGGGAAGTAAAAGGTCGAAAACCAGTCAAGGAATCTGACTTCATTTTCACCTTTGCATAAGTGCAAAAGGTTTAAAGAGGTCTAATTGGTCTGATTCATTATTTAAAAGGGCCACTTTAAAGAAAAATTTCAGGGAATTTGTGAAACAGATGTATGTGAGCATGGGGTGTAAAGGGGGCATAAAGATCTGACAAGCCCAACTGATTGCATTTAAAGCAAAAGTAGTAAGATAATTGGGACATAAAATGCATTGATTACAAGGGGCGACAACTTCCAACCTCTCCAACTTCAAGGCACAAGACAACTTCAAAGGCAAGAAGACTGAGGGGTGCTAAGGCTGTTGTAGTTTGAAGAGAGTAATGAGAACTGGCTCATAGCAATTATGAGACAAAATTTTTGGTAGTATCCTTTCCAAATTTGCATAATAAATTTGAGAATAACAAGAACGGCCTACAAACTTGACAAACAAGGAATCGGAATTAGAAACCATGCTTGAACTCACACCAATTGCATAAAAATAAACTTTGATAGATATTTAGATTCAGAAACTTCTCACTGCAATGTTTAGTTCAATCAAAATGTGAGACAAATGAAGAAGGGTATTTCTTGGTCCATTGGGAGAACAGAACAAGTAGCACAAGTGCACTGACAAGATAGACTACTGATTGCAGAAACACTTTGCATGATAGCGTTTTTCAATGTTCTCTTGATGACATTCATTATAAACAGGTCTAGAATGAAAAATTACTCTACTCCTTTAGCAATGTCTTGCAAAGCACAATAAAGAAATATCAATGGAAAAAAACAGCAAATATCATGATCCTTATTTCTAAGGAAGCAAAAGGCATTCAGATGCCAAACTGCATAGAATGGTAAACCTCAAGGTTCAGATCTTCACTTTTGCATAGCAATCATTTTGGTTTCCACATATTCACAAATCGTAACAAAAGTTCACCTGTTTCACTGCATCTATTAAAGCAGCAGACATGGACTTTGTTTGATCTGCCACTACAGCCGGATCTTCTGTTGAGTTGGACTGTGGCTCAGGATAATTCGGAGATAATTGCACTGGTGGAGCATCTCTCTGCAGTGTACCAACAGTATTGAAGGTAATCCCTGCAATTAGACCAACCTGCTCCTGCAGCTGTGAAATGATGTCCATTCTTTTGAAATACCACGTGTGTAGCTTGAAAATTAAAAACAATAAATGTCAAACAAAATGTCAAAAAGAGATACCAAAAATTTCAAGTGCAAAAAGAGGTTACAAAACATGGAAAAATAATCTAATCCAGAGCACTTTATAGATGAATGATAAAAACATGTGACAATTCAACACAAGCTATCTGCTTTACAGTCATAATTTTCATTGCTAATTCTTATTCATAAAAAGCCACTAGCAGGCCTGAGGTATATACATGAGATTAAAAATCACAACTAAACTTAATATAACCATTATTTCATTTAAATTTGTTCCCATAAGATGATCTCTATCAAATTTAAAAATCAGACCATTTTAAGGTCACTTATCTCAGCTACTACAGAGTTTAAATTGTACATACAAAAAATGCCTCATGACATCATTGTAATTAATGTAATAGAGAAAATTCATCTGATGGACTTGAATGCGGGAGTGTAGAGTGAAAAGCCAAAATATTAGGATATTTATATCAGGATTCAAATGCGTAGTTTCTGAGTTAAACTGATTGACCCATCTTTTATGCATAGTGATTCATACGAACCCATCTTTCATGAGAATGAATGGTCCACACTTGGCATTCATTGCATCTAGGTGATGCTCACAAGAGTGAAGCATCAGGACTTCCCTAGAGGTCACCCATCCCAATACTACTCCAAATCAAGCATGCTTTACCATGGAGTTTCCCCCAAGACCAAGCCCTCTTAGCTTGCTATCCCATTAACAAAACCCCTAGCAAATGTTGTGCCTTATGAATGATGGTTAAGCATGCTTGAGAAAATGTGTTAGCAAGCTAAGTGGGTTTGATTTTGAGGGAAACTCCATGGTTCAGCATGCTTGAGCTGGAGTAGTACTAGGATGGGTGACCTCTCGAGAAGTCTCGATGCTTCACCTCAGTATGCACCACCTAGATGCAATAAGTGCTAATTAGATCATTCAATCTCATGCTAGATGAGTTCATTTTATCCACTACTCATGAAATACGGGGTCAATGAGTTTGACTTAGAAACTATGCAGTTGAATCCTGATATAAATATGATAATTTTGACAAACTATAGAGAATGGTTTATAAGGCACAACACTTGCTAAAGCTTTTACAAATGGGGTAGCAAGCTAAGTGGGCTTGTTCTTGGGGGAAACTTCGTGGTTAAGCACGCTTGAGTCAAAGTAGTACTAGGATGGATGACCTCGGAAGTCCCAATGCTTCACCCTTGTAACCATCACCTAGATGCAATGAGTGCTAAGCGGACCATCCAATCTCATGAGAGATGGGTTCGTATGTGTTGGAATAATTATTGTCATTGATGTCAAAGGTAAGGGCCGATCCATGAATCTAAGTTTGGAACCCAAAATAATCAAATAAAAATGTATGCAAAGTGGGCCGACCTTTTGTGCAGCACTCAATTTAGTGGCATTTAATGTAATGTCGTTTTTCCTCTTATAGTTATTAAGTATTAGCAGCGGATTTAATATAATAAATATTAGAGTTAATATAATTCATAATATGCAATGTTATCAAAATAAATGTGAATAATTAATGTAAATTACAAACATGTGACAATTAAATAATTAACATAATAAATGGAATAACACCTCCACATAGATTAATTATATTAACACCAAAATCATATAAACAATATTCTCGATATTGTTGAATCAAGGGTTTTCAATACTTATCTGAAAAATCACAAAGAGGCTGCTATTCGACACTCAGAGGAATGGTTACAAATCCAGGCTCTCCATGGCAAGGAAGCACCCTCGGAGGAAACCAGTTCTTACACAAAACCCAACCTACCTTCACGACATAAATAACACAACCCTGGTCAAGACACTCCGGAGTATACGATGTACCCCAAGTTGGACACACATTGTGTGCCCCTTCTCCAAATGCCTCAATGCCAGCTAATGACACTAACCTTCACTCCTTTGTGCCCTCTGAATGAAAGATACCCTCTCAAATTTTTTGATTTTCAATAAACAAAAACAATGTAACCAAGCACCCGTTAAGGTTAGCTTAACCCAAAACGTTGCATAAAAGAACTCTAACCAAGAATGCGCCCTAAAACCACTTAAGGAGGAGGGGCGGGCATATGGTCAGAGGATCCCTAGGATCTACTGAATCAAAGTTACAAAGATTACAATTGAAAGAGAGAGTCTAAACTCAACACCAAGAATGTGCACTCAAGATCCTTTAACAGGCGAGGTGCTAACATATGGTGGAGTGCTAATTGCTGAATTGAAGGGAAATAGGCGAGTAACCAGCCATGAGAGGATTTTCCACACTACCACCAAACATTGGGGGGAAAAGATTACAATTTAACACTTCATCTGCTGCGGTAGGCATCCACTCAAGAGTGGGGATTCACCACTTGACAGTGGGTATGAAAAGCTTACAATTCAAATTATCCACATCGGCGGTATACCATCCAGGGGTGCTTAATGTGAAATTAGAAAGATAATGCAGCAATGATAAACTGAAATAGTACTACTGTTAACAGGTTTTTTTACAATTAGAAGAGAGCTGCAAATTACAAGAATTTCACAATGTTTCAAGCACCAAGATATAAAATGGTTTCATGTTAGATAATAACGAGAATTGATGAAGAAAGACTGAAATAGCAAACTGAAATAATTCTGATTTAGAAATCTACAATTCTGGAAATGAATTATCAGCAACTGTAGAACCAATCAAATGCTCATAACTTCACCAAATTACCTCTGATTGAACTGAAATCTTTTGCAGATGATCTCTAAGAGGATGGCGCCCAAGAACCAATCAAAAAACAGCATCAAAGTCTTCAGCTTAATTTGGCATGAATCCCAATGCCAATAAGAAAAGCACGGCCTCCTTGCAAGGGCGATTTTAGCAAATAAAATCATAAACTTCAAATTTAAATCTGCAAATCTCCAAAAATGGTTGCCTCTGGTCTAGGAATGGAAAGAGCAAACACCCATAACATAATAAAAATCACTCTCAAAGCTGTACATGAAAACGTCCTTCAGCCATGAAGAAACCAGCAATCCAAAACTGTGGAAAATCTCCAAAATCCAACTACCATGAAGTGCAATCTGCTAGTCTGGATGAGAAGCAGCCATAAAGCCAATTAGATGTTATATTTCAAACACGAAATTGGACCAATGCTAGGAGGTAAGCATTCCTCGAAGCTAATTACATGAAGTCATTTCGATAGCATAAGTTTAGCATAAACATGAGATACCCAAATGCTGAAGCAAACTCTGCTTTTAAAGAAAATGGTGTGACTTTACAAATTCTATAGCTCCCCAAGAAGAAGGGGCGCCCCTTTCACCAATTATGAATTATCAATATTAAAAAAACACTTTATCTCCTCCTTATGGCATCCCACATACAAGGCATTAGACTTTATCAAATTAATAAAAGATATCTCTTCATGAAGCGCCCACCCTCAAGAACCACTTTTCAAAACAACTTAAGTTGATGCATTAGGCCAAGGGGTTAACTGAAAATTAGAACATTAATGCTTTATATTTAAAAACTCATTAAATAATGCTTTTTTAAGCCAGCACTGAAAAACACCTTATTGCTCCAACTGAAGTAGAACTTAACTGCAGAGCTGACAAATGAGATACTGTCGAGAATAGAATTTACTATAAATAATAACTTCTGAGAATACCACAAAAAACCTCCAATAAAGGAAACCCTAATTTTCCTCAACAAGCCTACGGGCCTCTGGAATAGGCTGAAGAGCAACTGAACTGGTCACTGATGAAAAGGGTACATTACATTGAATTTTTCATTTCTTTTTTCTCTTCTCTCCTTGAATGTTCTCCGTGCCCCTTTCCAAGTCTCACATAAATGCTTTATATAAGCTTTAAGGGGTGGTTTCCAAACCATCACACTCTTTCACAAAGGTTGTCTTTTAATAATTATTCTTCCCCTTTTTAAAGAGTGTTTATACATATTCTTTATTAACTCTTTTTTAACCAAAGGATATTTTAAGGATCATAATATCCTTTATTTTCTATCTCCCTTTTAATTCTAAAGGGTTATTTCATAGTTTTCTCTCAAGGGTAAAAAGTCACATAACATTTAAAAGTTAAAAATAAATCAATTTTATTTTTAAGAGGGACAACCTCTCCTCCCCCCCCCTTAGAAAGGTGCGCCCAAATTTTGGGAAATAAAATAAAATAAATAAAAAATGTTTCTGTTAGTGGGCCGACCCTCCTTGGAGAGTCACCTCCCTTGGGCAAAAGCAATCAATCAATTCAAAGAATATATATTTTTTTTTTATACACAAGTATACTATTTTATTAATATTAAATTTATCAAAGCTACAACCGTTTGCAACGCAGGGAAAATATTGACAACCATCCAACCATAGAGCCACCGAGCCAAAAAACCAGCCATTCAAAGACAACAAGTAGGAAACCAACCTCGCCAGCCCAACTATTACACCCGACTAAAACCTGGGCAGACCAAAATGGCCATTAGAGGCCAATGTCGCTAACTAAGAACCACCATAGTTCATTGAAGACAAAAGCAAACCCTACATAGACCAAAAAGGCCGCCCAGAACCAGACTTACATGAAACGATTGGCCCTTGCAAAGGCCTCAAAATCCTTCATCCAGTCAACACCACCGGCCACCATCAACCCGAAAAACTTCTTCAAAAACTCCACCGCGACCGCCGCTATCATCCTGTGCCACATGAGGGCCGGACCCCTCAAGTCCAGAAGAAACGGATAAAGCTTTACAACCTCGTCCGAACACGGAAGAAGCTCCAAGTCACATGGTCTCGGAAGACCGTTACCTTCTACCACTACATGCAAAACTTCATTAACACCCTCCACCAAATCTTTCCTAAACATCTTCTCAAGCAGCACTTTCGCCTCTGCCTTGGTGACATGGTTATCTAGCAGGGAAGCCAAAAAATGAGAGACATGCAAATTGTCCCTTCCGTACTCCTTATTCTCCAAATGCCCAGAACCCAGAATCATTTTGGTTGCCACAACGACCATGGGATCATTATTGAGTAAAATTCTCTTTAGTCTTTGATCCGTAATTTCCCTGAAGGAGATTTGTCGTGCCGACGATTGCAAGGAAATCGGGGTATCCGCCCCAAATATCACCAGCCCATCCACTGATACTTCAATGATGAACCGCAAATGCTTTGCCATCACCACCCAAACACAAACCACACCCAAACGCAAGGAAGAAACCACCAACCACAGCCAAAAAGAAATAGAAATGAAAATGAGCCTTGCTCGGCCGTGAAACAAACTAAAATAAGTACTAGTGTCATTCACTAGGTTGCCGTTACCCAGGACGAATGAAGCGCCTCCAAACGTGTCAAATCCTTGCCATGGGGAATAAATCCCTCAGGCGAAGTGCGCTATAACTTGGCTTCAAAATGTGAGCCAACTCTGCCCCCACCAACTCACGTACTACGACGAAAAGACAACCCCTGTCAAAATCTTGCCAAGATGGCCGCCCAACATTATCCCCCATACCCTTCAAACCGGTCCCCATGGCATAGACTGCCACATCCCCTCTGCCAGCTTGGAGGAGCGCCCTCCCTACCGCCCACATACCTTAGATCCTGACCATGCCTGTTTCTTTGAAATCTAGACCAACTACACCTAAATTAGAAAGAAAATCGGCCTTTGAATTTCCTTCCCTCAAAATGTGATTAAACATTACTTGCTCAAACCTCCCAATCAGACTCAAAGAAGCATCCAACATCTCCCCTAGCTTCCAATTTGGAATCTGCTTGGAGCTTAGAGCGTTGATCACAAGAGTGGAATCCCCTTCAATTATTACTCTCCTTACCCCCAATTCCTTACCAAGATCCAGGCCAAGAAGAAGGGCTTGAAATTCCGCAGCATTGTTTGTACCTTTCGGGAGGGACTTCGCTAATTTCCCCAAGACCAATCCTTTGCAATCTCTTACAATACATCCTGCCCCGGAGGGACCAGGATTTCCTTTGGAGGCCCCATCGAAGTTCAATTTTACACAACCCGAGTCGAGAGGAGACCAAACTACCTTGCTACGCTCTTCCAAAGAAGCTGCACCCCCAGAAACCCCACAAGGAGGGGCTTTTATTCTAAACCAATGCTTTAAAATCCAAGAGTTCCAAGCTAAGAAGTTTCCTTTTTTTGGATTCAACTCTTCCAATCTAGCATTAAAGAGTTCAACTATACAGGCCTCAATTTTGCACTCCAGTCTGGGGATTGACAGCTCCTTGTCTTGAAATATGCGCCTGTTCCGCTCCTTCCATACTTCCCATAAAACAATCGACGGGCTTGACACCCATAAATCCCCAAAAATTGAATTCTTTAATGGAGATGGCCATGACTTTAACAAATCTATTAGTTTATTAGGAAGAGTTGTTTGCCATTGAAGTTTCGAACATAACCACCTCCAAATTCCTTGCGAAAATTTACAATTCAAAAACAAATGATCAAAAGTCTCTTCTGCTTCTTGACATAGAGGACATCTAGATGGACCATAGTAACCCAATTTGGCAAATCTATCTCTTGTGAGAACCCGTCCCTGCATTGCCGCCCAGGTAAAAATGCCTGCTTTGGGAAGGCATGCCTTATTCCAACACAAGTGGATTGGTAGGCTTGGTTCTTTCGCCCCTGAAAAAGCTAGAATGGCATAACCAATTTTCGCAGAATAATCCCCAATTGGTGAAGCGTTCCACCTCAATCTATCCCTTCCCTGCCTTCGCCAAACACGCCTTTTCACCAACACTTGCTCAAAAGCTTCCACTTCCTGAACTTGCAGACCTAGTTGTCTAATAGATTTCCATCTATAGTAACCATCCTCAGAAGAAGGATCTTTTATAAAATCCTTTACCATCCTTTACCTTTATTCCCAAAACTTGTTTCGTCCTTTCCCTGACACGAACTAAAGCAAGATCCTCCGCTAAAATGGGAAGACCTTCCCAAGAATCCTCCCAAAACGCCTCCCCTCCATCTTTTAACTCCCATGCTAAGAAATCCAAGATGAGATCTCTAGAGTTTTTTATAAAATTCCAAATTCGGGATCCATTAGGAAGAGATTTGGTAGTAAAAAGCAATTTGGATCATGTTGGTGTGTGTTTTATTACCCACCGAACACAAAATAAAATGTCCAAAGACACTCTATCCTCTCTTGAAAAATCACCGTGTATGCTAAGATTGCGAGAAGATCATATGGCGATTCCGAGGTTTCTTTTGTCAAGTCTTGACGTGTGGATAAGCTCAATGGGCGTTGTGATATGTTGGTAATACACAAAGGGACTTACGCTAGGCTCGTTCAATTCACAAGTTAGGACTCAACGTTAATTGCTCCTTCCATTGGGGCTTTCAATTTTAGGATTTCAAAAAAAGTGCAAAAAGATAAGGGTTTAGGAGCTCTAATCTATCCCTAAGAATTCAAGAGACGGTAATGATTGGGTGAAACAAAATAACCGCACTTTGTTTTGCCTCCTTGGGACAACTACACAAAGTGGGTGCAATCTTCAAGGGGTGTGATTGTAATTTTCATGTTTAGAACAATACTCATTCTAACCGAAGTTAAGCATCCACAATTAAAAGAGCTCAGGCTAACTTTACGCATTGGATAAAAATCATCTATCCCAAGAAAATATGAGCTAGGTTTCACCAATCACCACTATCAAATCTTTCATTCATTTAACAAACATTCAAATTAAATTCTATTCTAATTCTAATCTAGTGTTGAAGGAGATATGCAACCTTGCAAACCACTTGACAATAAAAGGGATTCAAAGCAAATCATGCATAAGAGCTTTTATTATCGGAAATGGCAACACGCAACAATTTCATACTACTCACTTCACAAATTGAAAATGAGAGTTCACAAGTTTATATAGAGTTCCAAAGAATAAATGAAAGGCCTAGATTGAAACAAATCAATGGCCAAGATCAAAACATTAAACCCTAATTAGGGTTTCCAAAAATATCACTGACACTAATTGCATGTGAGACAAGTGGCATTAGGAGCTAATTTCAAGGAGGTGCGTCCCTATCCCCTCGAGCTGCAGTATGTTCAATGAACTTGGACACGATCAGAACGATTTCTTCCATTGTGACCTGTGGCACCATGTTGATCTTGAATTCCAGCCCATCCAAGTCTTCGGCGCATCTGGCAAAAGCACTCTCCCATTCCAGTTCATTTTTCATGAAGGCATCTTGGATAGATGAGAAGTTTGCCACTCTGATCCACTTCTGTCTCAAAATAGGTCCTGTGACGGAAAAGAAGATTTCTTGAACTCGGTGCCTTAGATTTCCCAGCTCTAAGTTGTTTTCTCGGATGATCTCTTTATCCAACATATCTGCAACTATGAGGAAAATCTTATTTTGAATTTCCTTAACTTGCTCTTCAACTTTGATTCCATCAGACTTCACTCTTTCCAAGACTTCGCCTCGTGTTGTTAACGCTCGATACCTTGGTATGGAAGTCATAGGCACGGGATGATCCTATCTTGAATATCTGGAAGATTGTCCCAAATTTCTGCCATGACGGTAAGTCTAGAAAGCAATGAGGACGTCCGTTTGTATGCTAGTGTCAATCTCTCCAGGAATACAGTTGCTTTTGTGCTCTTACTCACCATCCATTCCTTGGCTTCCTTAGCCGTGACCATATCTTCTCCAATGTCCTTGGCGGTTTTTGTGAGGAATTCAGAAGAGGAGCTGCTGTATTATCCTGATCGAGCGGTTTGGTTAGGTGTCGAATATACTCCTTCAGGCACTCGACCTCCTTTTGAAATTCTTTCTTCTTTTCCACTTCCTTCTCCAGCCTTTCTTTGATAGTAGACACTGAGTTGTTCAACTCTTCAACTTCTTGGCCTTTTGTAGTTGGGCCCAAGTCAATAGTGGTGATGACATACTCATGGGGCGCAATATCTTCCTGTGGCTTATCCACTGTTGGCACTACAATATGCACAAAACGATTGCCGGCTTCATCCCTTTGGATCGTGGAGAATTTCTTGGCGGGATTCTTCATAGTAACTTGTTCTAATCTAGCCAAGAAATCTGCAGCATCATCTTCTTCCGGAGTCTCAATTGGCACCTGTGTCTTCAGTCTTTCTTTCAGCCAGTCAGGAATTGTGGGCTTCTCAATGCCATCTTCCTCTTGAGCATTTTCTGTATCCGGAATGTCCAGAACTCCTCTAAGAGCAGAAATCATTCCCTCTTGAAACTCCTCATTCTGGATATCCATTTCACCCTCTGATTCAAGGATTTTTGTGTTTGTGGGAGATGGAGGTTCGTCACTGTCTAGCTGAATTGGCTCAATATTTCCCTTGTGAACCGGAGAAGGAATTCTCATGTCAACCAAAGACTCATCTGCAACAGCCACTATCTCATCAATATTTCTGGATGCAGCAGCACGAGATGGCTCCACCCTCTGTCTCTTTGGAACAGGCTCTGCGTTTGGAACTGCTTCTTTCCTCTTTTTGGAGTTGGTAGTTTCAACCAACTTGGCACTATGGGGTGCTCCTGCATTTGAGGAGTATGATTTTGTCTCACCCAGCAAGTCATAAGTGAGTGTCACTTTTTTCCGTCTCAACTCCTGAATCTGTTGATCAACCCACCATTGGGAATATTTGACCACTGGCCTCATTAATGTATTCAAATCTAGAAGTTCCGGCTCTGACCATTTTACAACAGGAAGAGGCCAGCTCTCATCAAAGCATGGCTGGACACATCCTCCGTCATCCTCGAGCTGATCAGGTACTCGGCAGAGTTCAGTCATTCTGATCAAGCATGTTGGCAATTTGGACCATAGCCTCTTTCTGACCTCATACTCATCTACAACATTTGCCCAGAAGTCTTCCAATTCAACCCTATGCTTATACTTTCTTCCGTCCACAGTCCCAATGTGATGGTGAGGATCAAAATTTTCTCTAGACTGATAAGTTGTGAATGAATACCGTTGTATCTCCAGCTTGGCACTCTCAATTGCTTGTGCCGAAGGATAAGATTCTAGCATGTTTCCGATGAAAAACGGGAAAGTAATGGCCGACTTCTGTTTTGACCTCTGGAGGTTCTGGTATGCTTTCAACTGCCTTAGGACTTCCAACAAGATCATTTTGTTGGTGGGAAATATTGGAAGTCTGTAAGGATTTCCAGTGAATCCCTGAATTCTGATGTACGTGAATCTCAGGAACTAGATATACCAAGATCCGTACTTGTTGATTAAGCTCTTAGCTTCGTGAGTCAACCTTTGGTGAGTTCCTCCTTGGAGTATTTTGGTGATGTACATGAGGAAAGCGTCATTGGCCCGTCTGAATTCGGCCTTCTCACTGAGTTGCAACTGCGGATAACAATCATAAGATTTCAATTCATTTTCTCCGTTGCCAACCACGCCCTTGCAGATCAACCCTGCATATCTGTACGTCCTAGCCAGCATATAAATGACATAGGAGCTCATGTAAAATGTTTTTGTCTTCTCCAGATTGATTAATTGCTCGTGAAGATTGTCACTTATCATGCGAGACCAGTTTGACATTTTCACTCCTACAATAATTTTATCTATGAAATAGTACATCCATGTCTCAAAGTGTGCGCCCTGGGGGTTGCCAACCATTCTATTCAATAATAGGATAATGTCTCCATAGTCTTCTTTAAACTCTGTACGCAACAACTTCTTGGGCATTTTCTTGGCAGAGCCTCTTGGTTTTTCTAGCCATGATTTGTTAATATTCATGGCGCAAAGTTCAGATTTGTCTTCATACAACTTTCTGGCATCCTCCTTAGTTTTGTATGAAGTTCTATGGTAGGTCGGGATGCCAAATGCCTCCTGAATCGCCAACCCTCCAAGATAAGCCAGTATCCTCCCATTAGGCGCAACAATCTGTCTTTCCTGCACATTATAATGGATGGCGCATTCTACCATCAACTCGGCACATTCTATTGCTGGCGGGAATCCGGCAGCCGGGACGATGCCATTCCTCATCATCTGTCGAGCAGTGGGCGTTGGCAAGAATCCATCATGCCCGCACATCCTCCTTTTGAATTCCTTGAAGTCAACATGTCTGCAGCCCTTTGTTGGCGAACTTCATTTGTGCCTATCTTGATGGTTCTCCCCGGGTGGTCATCAACCTACAATACAAAAATAATTAACACTAATATAAAGACTTTTAAAATCTGATTATTTTGGGTTATTTGAAAGATTTATACTTTCAGCTTGTTAAAAAAATGAATTTATGCGAAAAAGCAAACTGAAAATGGCAAACTTTGCTAATTCCTTGACAAATCTTTGCCAGGGTAACGGAAGAAGAATAGAAGAACTTGACCAATCCCGTATTAAAACTTTGAAATTATCTTCTGGCTGCAAATTAATTTCAACTTCTGAAAATCAAGAGAAGAAGTGCGCCTCTTTTTGCTGGAAATACTCTTTTCAGCTAAAACTTCCACTTTATTTCCTCAACAATTTACTCTCCCAGCCCAAGAATTTATCCTTTCGTCAAGAAAATTTACTTTGCTTCCACACACTCTTCCTTCCAAAATTTATCTTTCGCAACTTCGAAAGAGCTGAAGAGAAAACTTTTGATCGACCTACGAAAGAATGAGTTGAGAGAAACAAGTCGACCTTGTTATAAAACTGGAGAAGTTGATAGTTTTAGCAACTTCGTGCTTTCTTTCTAAGTTCATTGATTTAGACTTATTTTATCTCTTCCAACACTAGAGATTGCGAAAGAAAGTTTCCATTTTTCTATCCAGGCGCCACCCTCGGCCAAAATCTTTTGGATTTTTCCTTTTTCTCAAAAATTCACCTAAGTGTTGAATTTTTAAAACGTTGGAAAATATTAAATAATTAATATATCAAATTCAATTTTCCAACCCTTTTGATCTTCAAATCATGGTGAAATTTAATTTTGTCTAAGGCAAATTCGTTATTTCTCATGTTATTTTCCATTTCTCTCCAGACATTGAACATTTTAAATAAATTTTCCTAAGTGTTGGAAAATAAATAATAAAATATCCAACTGTTGTGCCTATAGCACACATGCCCCGTTCGGAACGGGGACCCTATCTTTCGTTTTGCCTTGACAGGTCCTTTTTGTTTTGCCTCGTTTTGCGTGCCCCAATTTTGTTGTCTTTGACAGTCAAAACGTTCTCAAAAGTCTCATTTTAGGGTTGACCAAATTTTGCCCCTTTGAAGGTTGCTAAGTCTTAAGCCCTTTCGGGTTTTCTTTATTAGTTTGCCTTTCTGGCGTTCATGGGACCCTTCGGGCCCGAACCCTCGGGTTTCCCTTTGCTGGTTTTCCTTTTGGCTTTGCCGTTCCACACGCCCAGTGGTTCGCGTCTTCCCAGCCCTCAGATCCCGGTGCTCCGTCAGCCGTCTGCATCATTTGACAAACTTGACGGTTGTGCCCTCGCGTACTCCCGGCCTCCCGGGTCCGACCCTTCAGGATTCCCCTCTTGGGTCTCCTCGTGATCTTTGCCGTTGTTGACGGCCGTCCTCCGACGTCCTTTCGAACCTCGGACACCGGTCCTCCCGCCGCCGTTTGGTTTTCACTTGGCTTTTTTATTCAACGGCTATCCTCTGATGTCCTTCTGGACCTCGGAATCCGATCCTTCCGCCGCCGTCCTGGAAATTTAAACTCACCTACCCAGTGGCCGCCGTACCAACATTCATTGGGAGGTATTAATTGCACTTGGAGGCTATTTAAGTGGTCTCGACCTGTCATTTTTGCATGTCAGGAAGAATTAGGAAGTGCTGTGCGACCCCAGCAACCTCCGCCTCCACGCCCGGATTCCAACTTCGCCGTTCTTCGAGGATTCGGCAACTTGCTTCTTCGGGCCCCCGAGTTAGGATCACCGCCCGAACACCGTTTCCTTTTCTGAGGCTCCATGAATTTAAGAACTAAGTAATAAAACGAAAGAGATAGAAGTCCGGTAGGGGATAATCTTACCTCGAAAACTAATGAATTGGAAAGTTGAAAACACCCCATACGGCATCTCAATCAAACACCGTACTAATACCGTCCCGTCGTTGTTCTTCAGAGCAGGTGATCGCACCTTTCGGGCCCGAGCCTCTCTCCGATTGCGACCTAAACTTAGCAGAAAATAATTCCGACAACGAAGCTCACCCCGGACTCCGGACTCCAGATTTCCGTCCCCGGGTTCCCCTGTCCATTTCGCTGCTTCGCACGACCTTTCCCTTGTGTCTTCTCGGCCCTCGGACCCCGGGCTTGCAAAGTCCGCCAGAGACTTGTGATAAAAACCAAATTTTGGAGTTGCCCTCGGACCCCAACCCTCGGACTTCCATCTTCGGGCCGCCATCTCCGCTTCGCCGTTTCATACGGCCGTAGCGGGATAGCTTCCCGACCCCGATCGCCCTTCCGCTCCACATGATTTGATCAAAAAAATGATACATCCAAACTTCGCTCAAACTTCGGCCTCCGGATTTCCGTCCCCGGAACTTCGTTTTGCTACCGCCGCCCCAAACGGTCGAGCTTGTCCGCCTTCCTGGACACTGGGACCTGAACCTCAATTTGCCTTTGAAGTTTTGGACAAGTTGCTAAACCGCCTCGGGTTTGATCTTCCAAGAAGCCCATCCCGGACTTCCATTCGCACTTCGCCGTTCCATACGGCTATCCCCAAGCAGCTTCCTGACCCCTGCGACACGAACTTCGGAACCCGATCCCCGGAATGCTATTTGTCCAGTGCTATTCCAAATAGTCGACCCTGGTCGGCTTTCTTGCAGCTAAGGCCCGAACGCCAAAATGATGACTCAAATGGCCTGTAAATTGAAAACGGATTTCGACCCACGTGCTAAAAATTGACCTTCTCCCATATGAACCCTTTGTTGAGCAAATCCAAGACCGGGATAAGTCGTCGGGGATGCCTTGCCTTGTTTTCCCTTCCAAACAACATTCTGCCAGGGGTAGTTCGACCCTTGAGGCTCGAGTCACCCGTTTGTCCTCCAGTATTATTATTATCAAGTGTTAGACTGTTCTTAAATGGCTATTATGTATCTAACCTTGATTTGCAAGGATTTGTCTGAGGTTGCATCCTCATGTTAATGTTGCTAACTCTTGTCTCTTTGTGCAGGATTTATGGAATCTGGTGCAGAGGCCTCTGGGGCGGCCAAGGACAAAGGAAAAAGAATTGCCAAAGCGCCTCGGAGCAAGGAGGACAAGGAACAAATGAAGTACCAGTTCCAGGGAGTGCCATTGCACTCCAAGATCACAACTAGTTGGAAGGATATCACCGACACCTATATCGGACACGTTGATATTGATGATTTCACGCGAAGAGTCAGAATAGAGCCGAAGACTGATAACGCAAGACTGATAAGAAGCAGTGGACTTGCTAAGGCTGCGGGTTTCCCTCCCGCTTTGATTGCCCCCGAATTGGTAATGGCATGCCGGGAGGCATACCAACTTGAAACAAGAACAGTTGTGGACAGAGATGGCAACATCCTGGCTGATATGTCCCCTCTCGGGATAACTAAAACCTTCCACATACCTGTCTTCAAAAGCATGGAGACCTCGACTATTCAGGAGTGCAAGGCGTTGTGGGATGAGGATCCTCTGAAGTGCAAAAAGCTGATCAACCAGTATTGGTTGAAGGAGAGGCGGGGCAGTGCCACCAAGGTTCCTCAGAAACTCTACCGCAGTGATTTCTTTGAAGATTACCACGATCTGGTTGCCCTACTGAGTCGAGTAATGGGCCTTCTTGTTGCGGCCTTCTTCCAATTTTGGATGATGTATTTTGTTGAACAAATTCTCCGTGGGGATGACACAACGTTCTATTAGGGGGAGATAATCAGTAATTGCTTCCATGAGCAATTTGCGAGGACGAAGATATCCAAATTCTATATGACATCCTACCTGGTGTATTCGCTTGCCAATCGGCGATATTATAGTGGATTGTCCGTAGTGCCCAATCACATGCCAGGAAGAGAACTCAAGCCATATGACAAGTACCCTCAGCTGCAATATAGAAATTTCAAGAGGGATTACTGTAGGGTGAACAATGCCTTCACTGCCTATGCCATCCGGCTGCTTGGAGGTGATTTTGAGAGAAGAGTCTCTCACAGTGCTAGGGCCCTTCTCAAGCACTACGCCTTCTTATTCATCCAGTTTCCCAAATTCACCTACATTCGCGCCCAGGGATTCACCGAAAGGCCGAACAAGTTGCCCCGGTACCCTAATGACCGGATTATACTATTGGAACTATCTTGGCAGTTGCGACACATACACAACATTCTAAGCAGTAAGCATCTGGCGGGGACGCCTTATCCCCTTGCACTCGGCCAGGGAATGTATGAACTTCACACCTCCCAATGCTCGGGCAATTCTGAGAAGGAGCTGGCTGAGTACCACTTCCGGCCACATATAGCTCGGCCACGGATGGACCCATACAACCACATCAGGAAAGCACTTGGACCAGAGTATGCCCACCTCCACCATGTCGAGGATTTATGGGCTAATTGTAAAGATGACCTTGAAGTGCGGATACGACATTATATGCGTATGACCGCGTACTTTGTGAAGAGGGTGAACTTGTGTCCGATCCCAGATCAACTTGAGGAAGAAGAGAGCACAATGATCGACCCAAGATACAGTGCTATTGCAAATTTGTCATTGCCTTTAATTGATTGGAACGAGCAAGAAGTTGATGACCTCGACATTCTTACCAAGCCCGTTGAGGCTCGGACAAAGGCATGGATCGATGGGCAGGTTGCTTGTTTGAAGAAATAGGGAGTCACCTTAACATTCAAGGGGCTCGAAAGCGAGCCAAGTGGTTCTAATGGTGGGGCAGCTGCTACTACAACTGGAGAAACATCTAAGTCCCCACCATCTGTCAGGTCAAAGAAGAGAAAGAAGGTTGACGAGCAACAACCTAACCCAAAGGTGTATGCTAGAAAGGCCTCGGAGGGCGAGCCTCCTAAGAAGCATAGAATGAGCAGCGTCACTGAGATGCCAATAATACCTGAAGATCCACTCCATGAGGGAGAAGAGATGGAAGCTGATCCACCAAGATCTCCGCCTATTTCATCTGCTGCTGCAACCGCTGCCCCTATTGCTACCATCCCACCCATTTCACATGCAATAGTTGCTTCCTCTCCGCCGGCGGTGGACATTGTTGTCCACCTCGCTTCCATTTCTCCAATCGCACAGGTCATATCGGTGGATTCGTCCTCCGCCACCACCTCGCCAATTTCATCATCCTCCATGTCTCCTTCCTTTCCGACCGCTGTTGCTACTACTGCAATGCCTACCCTTGCTCTCTCGGAATCCTTTGTCAAGTATATGCAAAATGTGTCATCTGAACTTTCAAGAATGCTTGCAAATCCAATGGTGCAAGCTGCAATTGCCCAAGCAATGGTTAACACCCCAGCTCTCCCTCCTACAGAACCACCTAGAATGGAGGCTATAATGCAAATCTTTGATGAGCTAGAACGACAACAACTGGAGGCAGTGGAGAGGCTGGAAGATGAGGAATTTGAGTATCATGAGCACCCAATATACGAACATCGGGTGATTGATGAGGTGGCTTATGAGTCTTCCAGTGATGACAGCGAGGGTCTGGGGACGGACGTAATCCAAGAAACAGCTGTTCCAGAGCTTGATGCTGAATGGGCCAAGCAATTCAAGGAAATTGAAGACAAAGAGGCTGAAGGACAGCCTATGGTTGAAGAAAGAGTTGTTGTTCCTGAGACTGAGGGTAGTGGGTCTCCTGCGGAAAGACAAGATCAAACCCCCGAGCACAATGAAGAAACATCCTTCCGCGAAGATAAACAAGAAGATAAGCCCGAAGAGCATGGGCATGACCAAGATGAAGAAGAAAAGGATGCTGAAAGGGAGGACCACCCTGATAAACAACTACCCACCAAATCTCGTATCAAACGGATAATGCTCGTGCAAGATTCTGATGAGGAGAAGGAAGATACAAGAATTTAGCAGGAGGCTCTCAATGACAAAGCCATTGAACTTAGGGTGGAGGATAGTGAAGATCGACATGCATCACCCAAGGAAGGGTCCCCAATGTCCGATTGGCTAGAAAGACAGCTTGAAAATAGAACTCCCGCCCTAAAGGATCCGAAAGCAAGACTGGAGGCAATACCGGCTAGAGCTCAGATTGGTACCCAAAAGGAGAAAAGGCCTAGAATCAGATCAAAGGTAACAATGGATGCCTCTGGATCCAGGGTTGTACAAATAGCTACGCCAGTGGTGGGAGAACAAGGAATAAGCTATAACGTCTCTCCACCATTGACTTGGGAGTGGCCACCAGGGACCAAAAGGTTGACCATCTCCAGGAATCAGTCGCCACAGTGGTGGACCTCATCCAGCAAAATAAGGTTTCAAAGGAAGAGCTTAAGGCACAGGTGGCTAATTTGACGACCTATATTCAACAATGGTCATCTCCGGAGGAACAACCCACCACATCATCGGCCCCGCCGTAGTTGCTGTCCAAGGAACAGATTAACAAGCTCGAAAGGAGAAGGAACTTGGACAAGACCACGAAAAATTGGTTCCGGCAGGGCTTGGACATTGGGAATACGGGCATCAATTTGGTTGTTCGAATGGCAAACAAGTTTTTAGAAGTAAAAACGTCTTTTGAAGGCACGAGGCGAATCTGCATTGAGTTCCCGAAGAAATATGGGGTTGCTTACCCGAAGATCGAGGCTATCCTCGCACTGCAGAGTGAGGTTTGGGAAAAGGGCTTTGCCTTCAAAGACGATGACCACTGGTTAATGGATGTGTGGAAGCGAGACTTCAATCACCAAAAGGAGAGGCTGGAACAGGTCCTTGAGCGAGTAACTCCTGATATTGAATGGGCCAAGGAGGCCAGGGGGGACTGTTTCCGTTACTTGAGGTTAATGACAGGGTATGAGGTGCCTACGGTCAAGATCAATCCGGAAAGCATAAAGCCTCACTTCCGAAGGAAGATGGAGGATGGAATGTCAGCCGAGGTCACTGCAGATTTTATAAGCTTTGCTGCCCGAGCTTTCGCCCAGTCCTAGCTATTTAGGGACCATGTTGCCAAATATGAAGAGGACTGGGAAAATCTTGTCAACAATTCCAAGGAATGGAGCTACCAGGTGCTGAGGTGCGAAATCATCGAGGTCGACAAGTTCCGGTCGGTGGTTACGAAATTCATAGAATATGCAGCTTCGAAGAAGCAGGAGGGCAACCCTGTTGTTAATGAAGAATTCCTAAAGGAGTAGCTGTGGCAAAGAGCAATCAACAAGAGGACGAAAATGCTACAGTGCCACCACTAGAAGACAAAACAAGGAAAAGACAAAGTGTAATATATTTGGGGGTAGGTGAAATCCTGTTGTAAAGTGAATCTTGGCCACACAATGAGATTAAATCTTGGTCACTCATTTTGCTTTTTGAAAACTACAAATAGGGATCTCCTCCTCTCATTTTAAGGGAGTTGAGTTGTTGTAAAGACATGCTACAGAAATTGCAATAGAAATACATTGACCATTGGTGCATTTCTGGATTTCTTCTCATGTTTCATGATTCTTCTCTCATAAGTTAAGATTCTAGTTTGATTTACTTTGTTGTTCTAGTTTCCTTTTAGCTGTCCTTGGTAGATTTAGTAATGTTGTCTTTGGTGGTGAAGATTCCTGCTGTGTATGCTTTTCTTGTCCATACTTTTAGTTATTTGTTGCTGGTAGATGATTGTGCAAAGTTAGTCTGGACTCTGATTTTATAGCTGCTCTTCAAACTTTATCTTTATTCACATCTATATGGCGAATGAATAATGAAACATCTACAGTCCTTAGAAGATAGCATAGATTTCATGGCATTGTGAAATTTCTGATTAAGTGAAATTCTATTTTAAGGAAACTGTCCACAGCAGAAACCTCCATGATCACTATTCATCAGTAGTTGCAGGTCCAGGAACTCTCTCTCTCCCTTGCCCTTTTCCCTTTTTTTTAAGAAGTAACCTATGCTAAGGTTCGTTGCACATTGTAAAGCCAAAATCAACGATAAGATGGAGTTCAAGACTGTTGTTTGAACCTGCAGCAAAAGTGCGGGAATAAACCATCCGAAGAACTTTGTTCGTAGATCCGATTCTCCTACAGCTTTGTCCACGTAAGACCGCTTTGTGATTCCAGCAAATCACATCATAAATCAACTGATATATCCCAAGCACCATTATGACCTAACATCCGAGAGACCTTGGGATAGTGTTTTGCAATCTGATTGTGGAAGATTGTCTTTCAAGAGAGGTGATGCACCTATTCATCGCCTGTGTTGAGAGGTGCATAAAAACACATCAACACCAACCTCTTTAATTATTTCCAATCCATTAAATTATTTAATTCTCGGTGATACTTAATTTACCCATGGCTAAATATTAATTTTCTTTATTTCGTTTAGCTAGAGTGGACTTCATGATTTTCTCGCCAGTCTCATCTTCTTGGGCGGACTTCATACTTAGCCAGGCATATTCTAATATTCCAAAGTCGGACTTAGCTTAAGGTTTGGACGTTGCTCCATACTTAGCCAAAATTTTAAATTTTCTCTCCTTTTCCTGGCTGGGCGGACTTGGAGACTTCTTTGCCAATCACATCTTTTTCCTATGCCTTAGAAAATTTTTACCATGCTGGAGGTGGGTGGACTTTATGATGACTTGGCCATCCTTCATGCTTGGCGCATTTTTACCAATGCCTTAGGCAAATTTCTCTTCTTCCAAAGTAGGGCGGACTTCACAGGTTTCTTGCCAAGGGTGGACTTCACGAAGGTTTGTGCCATCTTTCCCTTAGCCTAGGCGCACTTGAGAACTTCCATGCCAGGGGCGGACTTTGAGAAGACTTTTCCATTCTTTACTTCCTCATGGCGGACTTCACAATGGCTCTTCCAGAGCAAGGGAAGACTTTGGAGACTTCTTTCCAAGAGGTGGCGAACTTCACAAACTTCATTCCATATCCCCCTTAATATCTAGGCGGACTTTGAAGACTTCATGCCAAGAGGTGGGCAAACTTCCTTGATGTCCTGCCATGTCCATTTCTCCTTTCAAGCGGACTTTGACCTTGTCTTTTCCATTTCCATGGGCGAATTTCTCCAGACTTATACAATTTCTCCTTCTTGATCGCCATGAATTTGACCCATCACCTTTGCCAAATGCCTTGATTTTTCTCTCTCTGGAGGAACGTTGGCTTCATGACCAGTGGGACCCTAAAAATATAAACTTTCCAAAAATAGGAAAAAGCAAAAAAGCATCCCTAAAAAATAGGAACTCCAAAATGGTCCAAAAGTGCCAAAAATCAAAAAGCGAAAAATCAAAAAAGCAGAATCTCTAAAAAATAGGAAGTGTCAGAATTGACTCAAAGCACAAGCGATCCTCGTCTTTCGGACTTTCCGAGCAGTTCCATGACATCTAGGCACAGATACGGGTTCAAAATCTCAAATTGACCGGGGTGACCTCAAAATTTCAAACTCTGGACTCTCAAACAAATGGACCCATGAAATTGCAACGCAAAGGACAAAAACAAAAAAAACCGAGGGTCCCCATTTGCAATGGGGCGATGTGTGAAATATGTCACAACAAATCATTGTCTAAGTATTTAGCCCAAACTATTTTCACCCATTTAAGCTCAGGCAAGCCAATTTTGCCCCTAGCGCTTTATTTTGCAAAAGAAGATTTTTTAGACCAGCACCATCTTCCTCCCTCCTTTCACAAACCTTCTGCCACTTGACAAGAGGAAACTTTTTTTGCTCTGAATTTCCTTTCCAAAAGAAGTCCTTCATTACTCGATTCAAAGATTTACTAATGCCAACAGACATTGGCATACATGACATCATGTAAATAGGAAGAGCAACAATCACCGATTTTAAGATTGTTAACCTTCCTGCCCAAGACAACCATCAATTTTTCCATGAAGAGAGACGCTCCTTGCACCTTTCATACAGTGAATTCCAAATACCCCCATTTTGGATGCCCATCCCAAGCAGCAAACCCAAAATTTGCATGGTAGTTGACCCTTCTTGAAGCCCAAAATTCTCAAAATCTGCAATTCACTAATACAGTTAACATTAAAAAAGAAAACTTCAGACTTTGCAACACTAACCTCCTGACCCGCAACTAGAAAATATTTATCCAGAATACCCTTTAGCCTCCTAGCTTCCCTTACTGAAGCAGAGCCAAACAATATTGTGTCGTCTACAAATTGTTGATGTGTGATGGAGGAAAGGCCACTTGTAACCTGAAGACCTTCCACCCAACCAATCCTTCTTGCTTCTTCTAATGAACGCCCCAACGCTTCTGCCATGATTATAAACAAGAAAGGAGAGAGAGGGTCATCTTGCCTTAAACCCCTTGAGGCGGAGAAAAAACCTTCAAGAGACCCATTCACTAAAACAAAATACCACGAACTTGCCACCCAACGAAAAAGCTAGTCTAGCCAATTTTTCTGAAAACCAAAGGCCTCCATCACCTTAAACAAAAAACACCAATTTACCCTATCATACACTTTTTTGATATCCAATTTCAGCAACATCGCAGGTTTTTTTGTCTTTTGAATTGAGTGGATCACCTCTTGAGCGATTATCACACCATCAAGAATCGACCTTCCGAGAACAAAACCAGTTTGGTCATCAGAGATAATGAACGGGAGAATTTTCTTTAACCGATTAGCCACTGCTTTAGCAAGAATTTTATAGAGCGTGTTGCAAAGGGAAATAGGACAAAATTCGTCCCAAGACTCACGCTTCTCTTTTTTAGGAATAAGGGCAATTAGAGTATTATTTATCTCCCTGAGAATCTTACTAGAGCACCTAGAATCTTCAATTGCCTCTGAAACTTCCTTTCCCACAAACTCCCAACATTTCTGAAAAAAAACCGTTGGGAAGCCATCTGGCCTAGAAGCCTTCTCAGGTTGCAGATCAAAAACAGCGGCCTTGATTTCTTCCTTTGAAAATTTGGCATCCAAAAGCTCGATTTGCGAAGGAGAAACTAATTTTGGAATATCCTTGATGATTGCCTTATGGGCTTCCATGTTAGAACCGTCCCAATCATTGAGGAGATTTTGAAAAAAGGATACTGCAGAAGCTTTAATCTCCAATGGGTCTTCCAAAAGATGACCATCTACTGCCTTTATGCAAGCACCTCTATTAACCTCCCTCCGAGCCTTAGTAGAATTATGGAAGAACTTCATGTCCTATCCCCCACCTTCAGCCAAATTTCTCTTGATTTTTGCCTCCAAATAATTTCCTCTTTGGCCAAAACGTCATTCAATTTCTTAGTTAACTCCCTTTCTTTCTCAAAGCGAACATCGTCCATCCCTTGTTTGATGATAACCTCAGTTAGGTCATCTAAGTCTCCTTCCACTTTGAGTCTTTCCTCAAAAATATTTTTGAAACTGTCCTTATTCCATTGTTTTAACTGTTGGTTCACATATTTCAGCTTAGTGACAATATTAAACATTTTGGAGCCTCCCGGGATACACTCCCTCCATCAGGATTCCAACAAACTCATAATTTTAGGATCCTTAAACCACATCATTTCAAACTTAGAGGGGCAACGAACAAGCCTGTTGTGCATGTTTTGCACACACGCCCCGCCGCGGGTAGGGACCCTTGCTCGGGTCAGGTCGTTTTGACCTCGTCTCATTTTGCGCACCCTCGTTTCCCAGCCTAAGTTGGCCCTAAGCCTTAAAACGATCAATTTCATATTGGCCAATTTCACCAACCTAAGTTTCGCTAAGTCATTTGTCCTCGCAGGCCGACTCCTGCGAGCTTCCGTTCGCTTTTTGCCCGACGTTTGTTGACCCTTGCGGACCCGCAATCATGGGTCTCCCTTCATCGTTCGCCACTGCACTCTGCCCTTTGGCTACAGTCGAGCCCCGATGTTCACTCGACGTGTGGACCACGCACCCTTGTTTGCCGTTGCGTCCTTCATGCTATGCGGACCCGCTCTCATGGGTCGTCTTGGGCGGGACTCCGTTCCCGCTTCGTCGTTTCATAACGACAAAGCTTCGTTGCCTCTCCATTGCCTCTCTGCTTTGCGGACCCGCAATCCTTCGTTGCCGTCCATCGCTTGACCGTTCCCAAACGACATTTTTGGTGGTACCCTCATAAGCTTCGTAGACAGCCTATCCTAACAGCTTCTTCACAAGCAGCATGATCGCCTCTAACCTCCGCATCCTTCTACCTAAGCGAGAAATTTTAAACCGAGGGTGATTATCGAAGAATGGCACCGCGCATTAAGACTCTACACTTTGCAAAGATAACGTTCAAAGTGGATGCCAACGGCTGTTTTGAACGCGGGGTCCGCTCTCCGGACTTCCGCCCAGTGTTAGCCGTCTTGAAACAGCCTACCTTCGACGTCGCCCCACATTCCTCGACCCGAGCCCCTGACGGAAATTACCCTTGCGGGACTCGATGTGTGTGTCTCCCTCTATCGTTCGCCGTTCTTTAACGGCTTGCTCCATGCACCCCCCCTGCATCTCTTAACCCGACGACGACCATGTATGAGGGTCCTGAGCCCGTATAGGCTGTTCGCTTCCACTGTGGTCATAATGGTTTCCTTCAGGCATAGCCCCAATGGCGCGCCACCCTCTTTTGCCCGCGCAACTCTTGATTAATGAATTGTTCATATAATTACATGATTTTCAAGTAGCGGCTTGTTGGTGTGTGTTTTATTACTCACCGAACACCAAATAAAATGTCCAAAGACACTCTATCCTCTCTTGAACAAAGTCACTACGTATGCTAAGATTGCGGGAAGATCATATGGCGACTCCAAGGTTTCTTTCGTCAGGTCATGACACGTGGATAAGCTCAATGGGTGTTGTGATATGCTGGTAACACAAAGGGATTTACGTTAGAATATATTCACAGGCTTAGGACTTAGACAGTTTTAACGTTAACTGCTCTTTCCATTAGGGCCTTTTAGGATTTAAAAAAAATGTAAAAAGATAAGGGTTTAGAAGATTAATCTACACCTAAGAACTCAAGAGACGACAATGATTGGGTGAAACAAGAAACCACACTTTGTTTCACCTCCCTGGGACATTTACGTAAAGTGGTGCAATCTTCAAGGGGTGTGATTAGAATTTTCATGTCGAGAATAATACTCATCCAGACTGAAGTTAAGCTTCCACAATTTAAGAGCTCAAGCTAGCTTTACGCATTGGATAAAAATCATCTATCCAAAGAAAGTATGAGCTAAATTTCACCAATCACCACTATCAGATCTCTCATTCATTTAACAAACATTCAAATAAAATTCTACTCTAATTCTAATCTAAGTGTTGAAGGAGATATGTAACCTTGCAAACCACTTGAAAATAAAAGTGATTCAAAGCAAATCATGCATAAGAGTTTTTATTAACGGAAATGGCAAAACGCAACAATTTCATACTACTCACTTCACAAATTGAAAATGAGAGTTCACAAGTTTATATAGAGTTTCAGAAAATAAATGAAAGGTCGAGATTAAAACAAATCAACGGCCAAGATCAAAACATTAAACCCTAATTAGGGTTTCCCAAATGACATCAGTAATCAATGAGTAAACATAGAGTGAAGTGGCGTCTGGAGCTATTTTCAAGGAGGTGCATCCCTATCCTCTTGAGCTGCAGTGTGTTCGATGAATATGGACACGATCAGGACAACTTCTTCCATTGTAACCTGCGGCAACATGTTGATCCTAAACTCCAACTCATCCAAGTACTCACAGGTTAAGCAAGCACTCATTGAGAATCCTCTAGACTCTAGGTATGAAGGATATCAATTCGAGTCTAGTGGGATATTAAGGTACAAGGAAAGGATGTATGTACTAGATGCCAAGGAATTGAGAAATCTTGTATGGAAAGAGATTCATGAGGCACCATATTCTGGACATCCTGGAGTAACCAAGATGATGGCTGATGTGAAACCATTATATTTCTGGAAAGGAATGAAAGGTGATGCTGCAAATTATGTAGCTCAATGCCTCGAGTGTCAAAGAGTAAAAGCTGAACATCATCATCCAACAGGATTGTTATATCCACATGATATTCCTGAAAGGAAATGGCAAGTTATAAGTATGGACTTTGTGCAAGGATTGCCAATGTCTAGTGTAATGAACCGGACCAATTTTTTATTTTTCACAATTGATTACAATGCAACACGCACCCGTTAAGGTTAGCACAAACCAAAACGTTGCGGAAAGTAACTCTAACCAGAATGTACACCAGGATCCCGATGTGGGCAAGGTGTGAGCATTGGTCAGAGGATCTATGCAATGCAAACTGAAGGAACTCTAACCAAGAATGGCGCCGAGTGATGGCGAGCATATGGTCAGAGGATCAATGCAATGCAAACTGAAGGAACTCTAACCAAGAATGGCGCCGAGTGATGGCGAGCATATGGTCAGAGGATCAATGCATGATGACAGAATGTAACCCTAACCAAGAATGGCGCCGATGGATGGCGAGCATATGGTCAGAGGGTCCCTAAACTACTCAACTGAAAGCAAATAGGCGGCAAGCCAGCCTCTTCCACTTATTCAGTGGGGATTACATGTAAATTCAAAATGAAGGGAATGAATTGCTGACAGTACTACTGTTCAGCTTACAGCAAATTAGAGAGCTTGCCAAATATCATAAGAATAAGAACTTCCAAAGCTATAACAAGATAAGATCCCTCTTCTACAATCACAAACTCTTTGAATATCAACCCCTCGCACAACTAATGAACTTCCTTAAATCTGGTATGACTGATTTGACAGATTTAATGTAGAACAGCAACATAATCACTCACGAAAATGCACATAACTCACTCTAAACACATCCTATTGACGAGAAATCAAATGCAGATTACTATACTGATATAGGCGCCCAAGATGCAATCCCTAAACCACCCAAAACAAGCCTTATTTATTTTTGCACAAACTTCAATGTACTTCAAGATGGTACGGCCCAGCTGCAAGGGCGAATTTCCTCTATAAAATCAAAGAGACCCAAATAAAATCTGGAAATTGGCAAGAATGGTCGCCCCTCATAAACAGATTGATAGATTCAATACCCAGAATGATAGCATTTTTATTTCATGAGCTGTGAGCAAATCTTACATTCCTCAATGACATTCAGCAACATCAAAATATGACAGAAAATGTAAACTAGAACTCCCAAAATGCAATGACTCAATTGGAAATGCAATTCAAACCTATTACAAGCTAACCTCTCAACTAGTTGCTATCTTTCAAGCAAGAAGATGAGCCCATGCTAGGAGGAATGCTTTCCTCGAAGCGAGTGCCTGAAGACAATTCAGCAGCATAACGGTGTAGTAGACAAAAGATACCAAATGAAGAGCTGAGGCCTGATTAAATAGACAAGAGAGAAACATCTAGAAGCTTCCAGAAGGCGCCCAAACCCTAATTTCAAATTCACCTTTTCCCTCCAAAGAATGGCGTCCTTTTTCACCCATGAAATATTTCACTTTGTTTTTTCTTTTAAAATAAAATCAATTCTCTCAAATAGGCGTCCCTTTCTTCATCTCAATATTTGACATTTAAAAGATATAACTTATCTCTCCATGACGCCTAGACCCTCAAAGTTCCCCCTTTTTTAAAAACAACTTAAAGTTGTACTGCTAGGCAAGGGGTATAATATTAAAATATAATATTATAATGAAAATACTTATCTCTCCAAGAAATATGCGCCCAAAGCCAAGAATTGAAGTGCCAGCTGAACCAACTGAAGAAGAGGACCAACTGAACTGAACCCAAACTGTCCACTGCCAAAAATAGAATTTACTAAAAATAGTAAATTCGCGAAGTTGCCCGGAATGCCAAACTGAACACATCACTGCGAAGCTCTCTGAAAACCCAGAAAGAATCCGCAAACAGAATCCCGAACCTCAAGCAACAACCTCCTCAAAACCAGGAAACCCTAATTTCACCATCCGCGTAGCCTACGGTCTCTGGGAATAGGCCAACGGTCAAGCAGTCAAACACAGTGGGAAGGGACATTACATCTAGAAACAAGCATAACGCCATTCTGGTAGTAGTGGACAGGCTAACTAAGGTAGCACACTTCATACCAGGGAATCTAACCGATGGAGCACCGGTCATAGCAAGAAAGTTTGTACAGGAAGTTTTTAGGTTGCATGGTATTCCTGAAAAGATTATATCTGATAGGGATGCACGCATCACTTCTAGGTTTTGGCAAACTTTGTTTTCTGCATTGGGAACGCAGTTAAACATTAGCTCGGCATATCATCCGGAAACGGATGGGCAAACTGAGAGGGTAAATCAAGTTATGGAAGACCTACTTAGGGTATATTGCATGGATCAGCAATATAAGTGGGAGGACTATTTATCCTTGGTCGAATTTGCATATAACAACTCGTATCATTCTGCAATTAAAATGGCTCCTTTTGAAGCTTTGTATGGTCGAAAGTGTCGAACTCCTATAAGTTGGGATAAACTTGAGGATCGAGTAAGTCTTGGGCCAGAAATGTTAGCAGAAATGGAAGAACAAGTTAAGGTTATTAAGCAAAGGTTAGCAGAGGCTAACAGTCGACAGAAAAGTTATGCAGATGCTAAGAGAATGCCTCGAAGTTTTGTCATAGGTGACAAGGTACTTTTGAGAGTGAAACCTCACAAAAGTTCCATTAACTTTGGAAAGAATTCTAAATTGGCTCCACGTTATGTTGGACCATTTGAAGTCTTAGAAGAAGTAAACCCTGTAGCTTACCGAATCGCTTTGCCACCCGCTCTTGCTAGAATGCATAATGTCTTCCATGTGTCTTACCTTAAAAAGTATATTGTTGGAGATAATCATGTTATTGATTGGACTGCCTTACAGGTAAGGGATCCAGGAGTAGTAACTCTCAAGTCCGTCAAGGTGCTGGTAATACGTAAGCTACACTTACGTAACCGAGAAGTCTCACAATGCAAGGTTCAGTGGGACTAGTATGCGGAAGACTTAGCAACTTGGGAGGACTATGTGGAAATCCGAAGAAGATTTCCTGACATTCTTGAAGTTTTTGAGAATGCTAAACAATAAAGATTTTGTTTTGTTTTATGCTTTGAATAATACCTTTGGTCATCGAGGACGATGAATCATAAAGGGGGGAGTATGTTACACCCCGGAATTTGTATAGTTACTATTTTAGTAATGCTTAGAGCATTCTGATTGTAAGGAAGGTTTTGAATGAATAAAATGTGTTAAACCTTGTTATCAATTTGAGAATCTGTTTACATGTTATGATAGGCTCATTCTGTATTCTTGATTGATGTTATTCTTGGATAAAACAATGCATAGAGGAGAATAATTAGTCTTGTTATATATATTTGATTTATGTATACTGCAAATGTTATGAGCAAATGACTGTCGTGGTTTTGTGCCAATGGATGCAGGGACAGGAACTATTCCTCCAGGTGGACGGGAAACATCACTTCGGAGAGGAACTTGGTCGGCTAATCGGTAAAGTTGATCATATGAGCATACACACACTTCACTGGGGGTTTTGGGAACTGAGTCAGATTGAGTTGTCTTAGTAAGTCACCCTTAGGCTTAGGAGTTTTGGATTACTTCGTTATGCTTTTGAGTGGTGTTACTTGTTGACTGACTTACTGTTCTGAGAACCTTGAATGTGAAATGTGAACTGATAAGTTATACTGATGCCTGTAATTTACAGTTAAACGTATATATACATGTTTGTACAAATACATGTATTAAGGGTACTCTGACTGGCCTGTGATACACGTAATTGGATAATTAAATACAAACATGTATAGATATATTTAAGTGTAAATATGGATATGTTTATAAATATATGGATATGTTTATAAATATATTTAATATAAACATTATTATAGTTTTACCAATAATAAAATATATTGATATATCTATAGTAATATTTAAATATTACATAGATATATACATATATTTAGATAAGGTAAAATAAAACTATAATAAGTTATATTAAAATATAATGCAAAATATATACATAACATTTTAATTTATAATTTAAAATGACTTTTCCTTGGAAATAATTAAAATTGACTTATATAGTCATATGGTAATATAATGCATTTACCATGAGTAATAAAAGTATTTCGAATTCCATAGACTATTGGAGAAATACGTTGGAAGTATTATGGGAAATTTAATTGATAAAGACTATAGTCTTATTAAAAGATTTAAATCAAAGCATTTTTAGAAACTAAAAATCGCGGATTCCTTCACACGGGAAAATACGCGAACTGTGTAAAGGCTGAACAATGGAAATGGTGAAGGGAAGAATCCCGCGCCAAACACTCACGCCTTGGGCCTGGTCGCCACCATGCTGGAAACGCGTGGGTGAATTAGGGCTAGTTGGCTGTGTTAATACATTGACATTTTCGACTGAAATTTATCCACCATTATTCATGAGTGGCGCCATTTTTGGGGATACGCCTGTAGGTGTCAAATCTGCATTTCCTATCAAATGGAAGTTTGAAACATTCTCTGAACTGCTGGAAGTCGAATCACTTCTCAAAGGCTGAGTAAGTATGGAAAATTCGCCACATTTCAGTTTGAAATATTCAAATAGTAAGTTCTGTCAATTTACATGCCAGCATAAGTGGAAATTGTTTGGCTGAGGGCTCTATAAATAGCCGCCCAGTTCACTTAGCAACACACACTTTTGGAATTTCGAATTTTCTATTGCTGAGAGCTGCATTTTGTCATTTATGCCAATTGCTATCTATTCCTGCAAATTACGAATTTCTTTTAGAGAGCTGCAATCCATCCTTGCTGTGTTTGTATTGCTGAGAGCCATATTCTATCCTTACTGCTGATTGTATTGTGAGAGCCATATACTATCTTTGCTGTGATTGTATTGTTGAGAGCCATAATCCATCATTGTTGTATTGCATTTACCTAAAGAGTCATACTCTACTCATGCTGTGAAAAGTATCTGGAGAAGACTGAGAAGGACTGTGGAGGAAGAGCAGAAGCTATTGATTGAGCTCATTTTGCAGCAAGGGAAACAGGCATGAGAAATGTCTTTAATACTTCTGTCATTTGAATTAAAATGAGTTACTTGCTTTGATTATGCTTTGCATTATGTTATGAAGTAGGAAAGGAAAATGTTAGAAAGTCTCTGTTTTCTAAGGAATTATGTTAAATAGGGAACAGCTTAATTTCATTAGAAAAGGCTTATTGAATTGGGAATAACTTGTTTCATAGTGAAAGCATGGAATAGCCTAAGATCTTGTTGAAATGAAATAGCTTAATTTCATAGGGAAAAGCTGGTTGAAATGAAATAGTTTAATTTCATAGGAAAAAGCTTGTTGAAATGGAATAGCTTGAATTCATAGGAAAGCTTGTAAAAGAAAGAGCATGAAAGGGAAATGTTTGAAATACTTTTTAAATAGAAGTATATTATGAATTGTATTACTTGAATACTGCTTGAACTCCTTAAATAAAAGAAAAGGAACTAGTTATTAAATACTAGGACGAGGGTGGAACCAGTACCAAGGTAGTCTAGAGCTTTAAAGTTAAAATAGGTTAACTAGGGAAAGCTATGTACTCCACGGATAAAGGATTCCGTGTTAGGAGTTACTAGAGGAACCCTTGTTGACTGTATTCCATTTCCTGTTTAAGTAGTTGATGTAGGAAGTCTAGGGTGATTGACTACCCACGGAAAGGACTCAACCTACGCGTAGGATAAGACAGCCTTAAGTCAAACTGAACCTGACTTAGTGCAAGTGATAGATGACCGTCAGTTTAAGTACTGCCGAAACACTTTGGCCAAAGTAGTGTAGTATACCTAACGTCCACTTAGACTGTGAGACGAATTACACTGTCAGTTCACAGTAGTCCAGGTTACATGCTAGATTGAGATTGTGAGGGCACAAGGATTTAGTTATGTAGGATTACACACTATGCTCAGTTGGTCATACAGAACCGGTTACCCAACCAATCTCTTCATAGAAGGGAGGGTCGTTTACTTAATAGTAAACGTGCGGGGGACCGCAATATAAGTCTGTGGTTGGCGGAAAAGCACTTGCATGATGTTTCTCCTCCACAGAAGACTTTTGATGAACCAAGGTTTGAAAGGGAAGATCATGGACAGTCTTATTCCTATTTGCTCAAAAGCTTCCGAGCTATGATTGAAACTTGTAAGATTCTTAGTTTGTTATTTAAATTGAAAGAAAGGTAACTATGAAATGCGTACTCTGTTATTTACTTGGAAAAGAGAATAATGATGTGTTGTGTCAATTATTTCTTTATGATGAAATGTTGCATTAGAATGAAATGAAAAGAAAAGTTTATTTACTTTGTCATTATGAGTATCTTATTAGTGAAAGTAGAAAAATTTTGTTTACCCGGTTTGGGGGATGTTACACCTAGCTAGCATATAAATGACATAGGCGCTCATGTAAAATGTTTTTGTTTTCTCCAGATTGACCAGTTGCTCATGAAGGCTATCACTTATCATGCAAGACCAGTTGAACATCTTCACTCCCTTAGTGATTTCATCTATGAAGTAGTACATCCATGTCTTGAAGGGTGCGCCCTGAGGATTGCCAACCATTCTGTTCAACAAAATGATGATGTCTCCGTAGTCTTCTTTAAAATCTGTGCATAGTAGCTTCTTGGGCATCTTCTTGGCAGAAGCTCTAGGTTTTTCCAGCCATGATTTATTGATATTTGTGGCGCAAAGTTTAGATTTGTCCTCATATAACTTCCTGGCATCCTCCTTAGTTTTATAGGAAGTTCTATTATATGTCGGGATGCCGAATGCCTCCTGAATCGCCAACTCACCAAGATGAGCCAGTATCCTCCCATCAGGTGCAACAATTTGCCTTTCTTGTGCATTATAATGAATGGCGCATTCTACCATCAACTCGGCACACTCTACTACTGGTGGGAATCCGACAGCTTGGACGATGCCGTTCCTCATCATCCGTCAGGCAATGGGTGTTGGAAGAATCCATCGTGCCCGTACATCCTCTTTTTAAACTCCTTGAAGTCGACATGTCTGAGGTTAGTGTCCGTAATATTTTTCCATTTAGAAATAATTTTAGACTTTGGCTGCAACCCCTTGCTTGCGAACTTCATTTGCGCTTGTCTGGATGGTTCTTCCCGGGTGGTCATCAACTTGCAATACAAAAATAATTAACATTAATATAAAGACTTTTAAAATCTAGTTATTCCGGGCCTCCGTCCAAAGGATTTATATTTGCAGCTTGTTAAAAAAATGAATTTCTGGGAAAAAGCAAGCTGAAAATGGCGAACTTTGCTACTTGCTTGACAAATCTTTGCCGGAAAGGACGGGAAAAGAATAGAAAAGAATAGAAGAACTTGGCCAATCGACTTTTGAACCTTTAAAGTTAACCTCTACCTGCAAATTGAATCCAACTTCTGAAAATTAAAAGAAGAAGTGCGCCTCTTTTGTTGGGAAATACTCTTTTTCTCTTCAAAATCATGTCTCCAGCTTAAGAATTTGCTTCTCCACCGAGAAAATCTACGTTGCTTCGGATATTCTTCCTTCCAAAATTTATTGTTTGCAAATTTGAGAGAGTTTACTTCTTTTCTCATTATAAGGTTGAGAAGTGCGATTTACTTTAGCAATTTCCTTCTTTTCTCTTGAGTTCTTCGATTTTAGAATTGTTTTCTTCTCTCCATTACGACAAGTTTCCAATTTCTTCAAAAATCTTTAAGGCAAGTTTCCAATTTTCATCCAGGCACCATCTTCAGCCAAAATCTTTAGATTTTTCTTCTTTTCAAAATTTCGCCTAAGTGTCGAATATTTTAAAATGTTGGAAAATATTAAATATTTTAATATATCAAATCCAATTTTCCAATCCTTTTGATCTTCGAATTGCGGTGAATTTTAATTTTGTCTAAGGCAAATTGATTATTCTTTGTGTTACTTTCCATTATCCTCCAGACGTTGAATATTTTAAATAAATTTTCCTAAGTGTTGGAAAATAAATAAAAATATCCAAAGTAATTAAATTTCCAACCCATTTAATTATTTCCAACCCATTAAAATATTAACACTTGGCGATATTTATTTACCCATGGTGAAATACTTGATTTTCCAATCATTTGATTTACTCCATCTAGCCAAGGCGTACTTCATGATTCTCTCGCCATTCTCAACTTCTTGGGCGGACTTCAGGCTTCGCCAGACATATTCCAATGTTGCACACTTAGCCAAAATTTTGATTTTTCTCTCTTCTTCTAGGTTGGGCGGACTTGGAGACCTCTCCTCCAATCACATTTTTCTTCATGCCTTAGAAAATTTCTTCCATGCTGAGGGGCGGACTTCATCTTGATGCTTTCCATTGACTTTGCTTGGGCGGACTTTGACCTTGGTTTTCTAGGGGCGGACTTTGGAGACTCTCTTCCATTCTTCCTCTTGCCTATGGCGGACTTCATCTTGACTTTGCCAGGGTGGACTTGGTGCTCTCCCTGCCAAGGGCGGACTTCCTAAGGCCTTTGCCATTCTCAACTCTGGGCAAACTTTGACTTTGTCCTGCCATTTCCTTCCAAGGGTGGACTTGAGGCTTGCTTTGCCAGGGCGAACTTCCAAGATGCCTCACCATCTTCTTTCCAAGTCAAGGGCGGACTTGGACCTTATCTTTGCCATTTTCTTCTATTGGCAAGCTTTCCCAGACTTATGCCATTTCTCATCAAACCTTCTCCATTCGCCTTCATTTTTCTGTTGATTCTCCTCATTCTGGAGGTAGTTGGCTTCATGATCAGTGGGACCCTGAAATAGCAACTTTCCAAAAATAGAAACTTTCTAAAAATAGAAAAAAGCAAAAAGCATCCCTAAAAAATAGGAACTCCAGAATGGCTTAAAAATGCCAAAAATCAAAAAAGTGAAAAAGCAAAAAAGCAGAATCCCTAAAAACTAGCAAGTGTCAAAATTGACTCAAAGCATAGGCGATCCTCATCTTTTGAACCTTCCAAGCACTTGCATGACGTTTAGGCACAAATACAGGTTCAAAATCTCAACTTGACCAGAGTTACTCTCAAAAACTCAAATTTTGGACTCTCTAACAGACAGACCCATGAAATTGCAGAGCAAAGGGCAAAACCAAAAAAAACTGGGGGTCCTCATTTGCAATGGGGCAATGTGTGAAATAGGTCACAACACGGCCCAATGTGACAGAATAGCAAGAGACGGCGAGGGACTTTAGAGTCTGCGGGGAAGTGTGTAAACAGGAGCTACATTCACCAAGTATGTCGAAGTAGTTGTTCAACTTGAAGCTTCGAAAATCCACGATGTATTCCAATGGCGATTAATGTAGGCCTCAACCATAAAGAAAATAACGAAGTGCCTAGGTTTCGAGCATAGTTTAAATTGTATGTTCAAAGGAAATGGAGCGGTGATGGTAAGGTCGGCTCGATCGGCTCCTTTGATGCGGGTGACCACCTATCAGAAGCACAAAGGGGGGGAAATTCGTCGGGGAAATGCTATAGTGTTTGGCTAACAACTCGAGGGCGCCATCCTTTTGCAACTTATCTTAGCGGCATCCTTGGTTGCAGGTGTCGCCTTGCGGGCGGCCGCTTGGTCTACGCCGTCCTCTCTACGATCATCGCACCACGGCCACTCGCCAACCATTTCCCGCGCCTATTTATCTTGCAGATCCCACAATAACCAAGGTTGTCCATCTTCACAACGACCTCCTTGCGGTGTCTCTCCATGCCTCTCTGCCCACGGACATTAGTAGTATGGGCTCTTTGAGGGCAACTGCCTGGGATCAACGATAGGAACGTTCCTCACGGATGGCATGCAACGCTTCCAAGCCTGCAGGGTAGTTAAGGTGTTTACAACAAGAAAAGGGAAAAAGAGAGGAGGATCACGAGGATATGTCCATGACATAGATCTCAAGCAATCTTCTAGAAATTTCTCTCCTTAAGGAAGGCCGCTAAGTCTACAATGACAAGAAATTGAATTAGACGAGCGAAGTCTCAGCTCCAAATAAAACTCACGTGTAGTGCCAAGACAAAGGATGACAATGGTTAAGGAACTCAGGTCTGTTGCTCTCGACTATCGGCATGCGCTTGGGTAATTGAACAAATGGGGATGCGAGCAAAAAGCGATATGCGTGGAGAATGGAATAATATTAAGTGGAGGCAATCAACGTAGTGCGACCCTATGGATGATCTAAGAAGATGAGCATCGGGGTTGCGGGTTTCGCGGGCTTGAAGGTCGTTAGACATTGTCGTTTGAATTATGGCTTGGCCACCATGTCACCTCGTGCACCTTAGCCTCACTCTAGCCGCCGTGATAGTTGGTTCCTGGGTAGCGATATCAAGTTCCGGCTGTGATTTTACGATTAGATTGAGGACTGGAGATTCTTAATGCACCATCAAGCTAGCGAGGATGTCAACCACCGAGGAAATGGCAAAGTGAAGGGGTTGTCAAAGGCATATAAGCGCAAACATTTGCAGTATGCCAATCTTAGCATAAGAAATGAAAGCGACATTGCGTAAATCCACAGTGTGGTGGGAAGACATTTAGCTCACTCTCCTTGCAGCGAAACATGCAAAGGCAAACCTTTTGATGACTTGATAAACAACGTAGGAGGTGGCTTTGCGTACGAGTACCGTCCTTGACTGATCTGGCATGGCCCCTTGCGGGTTCCGTCACCTCCTAGGATGTCCGTCTTCGTTATGGCTGCGACGGCCCTCCATCGACGGCGCCTCGCCCTTCTCTATCCGCGAGGCCAGTGGGGCGGGAGTTTGTTTGCCCCTTGCCGCTTTGCGAAGGACCTTCCGACTGTGGTGCCCCACATCCTCTGGCCCGACGGAAATCATGGACGCGGACCCCACACCTTCGCGCGTTGTTCGCCTCCGTCTCCGTCATAACGACGTTCTCATGTCGCCTTCCCGCCGCCATTCACCCGCGCATCCCCACAGCCGACCACGCTTCCTCTAAACTTCGTAAACAATGTAACAAGAGCACGACAATGATAAACAGCCTGTGAACCAATTAAGTTATATTGCTAAAAGAAGAAAAGCAATCATGAAGATCATCCCACTAAGATCGTGGGAGGAAAAGGGAAGTTGGAGTGAACCCGCCCAAGTATTGATGAAAGTATCATAATCGCAGTAATGATGAGGACAAATATGAATGTGGTGAAGCAGCAACGTTATCCTCCTTGGCAGGATATGCATGGGGGTGGTAGGATGATGATTGCCTTGGTGGGATATAATAACTGATGGGCATTGTTTCGGGATGGCATCATTCGATATTACTTAATTAGGGGGAGGGTCTCGGTGGAAATTACCACCTTCGGTCGTGGGTAGCAAGACTTTGTTTGCCCATTGTTCCCTTGTTCGTAGTATGCTCAAATTCTCACACAATTGGTGTTGATTAAACCAGAGGGACGAGTGTGGGCAAATGGTAAATTTTATAATCAAGGGCTACTGTTGTGTATTGTGGGCTGTAGTGAAGAACAGGTATTTAACAGTTTGGGCGGATGCACATGAAACTATTTAGGCCCTAAGAAGCTATGGATGGGCTGACATTCTAGTATTCCCTTCTATTTTGACCATGAAGATCAGCAACGTGAATGATCAGGGCAGTTAAATGACTACCATAGGGAATTCAAGGGAGGCTTTTGTGTGTTTTCATGTATTTATGCTTTATGAGCCTGCATTTATTGTCTTGTGTAGGGCCATGACCATGAAATGGAGATTGTTACAAAGCGTAGGTCACCCAAGAATGCCCATGACTTCATTACGTCAAGAGATGGGTTTATGGAAACATGCTAAGGAAAATTCAAGAAAGGGAGAAAGGATAAAACCATAAAGCACGCAATTCAAATGGAAGACCTACATGTTGCCTACCGGGTTTGCGAAGAAAACCGTAACCAAATGTCACCTCTAAATCCAGACTGAGAAGAGGATCTTAATTCCTAAATGATGAATTTAAAAGGCAGCCAAATAACGTTCAACTCATCAGGGAAAACTGGCCGATATATGACAACATGCCAAGAACGCGGACGATTGTCTGCCAAAGCCAAAAAAGCTAAAAACTGTCTTTTTCATCGAACGATTATGATCCATCCAGAGTTGTCCCTCAGATCAGGAGTGGCCAATCCATTAATGCATGTCATCGTCAAGACCCGTCCGATCCAGTGAGGAATGTTGCAAGTCCATCAAACAAGGGGGAGCCTTCAAACAGTTTCAGCTACAAGGGCAATCAGCTAGAAGACAAAAGTGCTACAGTGCCAGACACTAAAAGACAAAATAGGAATAGGACAAACGATGTATTTTAAATTCCTATGTAATGGGGGTAGGTGAAACCTTAATGTAAATCAAATCTGAGCCACACAATGTAATCCAATCTTAGCCATTCATATGGGCTTTGGAAAACTATAAATAGGGGTCTTCCCCTCATGTGTAAATGGTTGGAGAGCTGGTGTAAAAGCATTCTGCAGCAATAGAAAGCAACATTGCATGATTTATGGGTGTTTCCTTTTGATTTTGCTCATTATGTGTCCATGGTTCTACTTCCCTATTAGTTTAGTAGTTAGTTTTTTGAATGGATATGATGATGGACATTGTTGTTATGGTATTTGATGAGCTTTCAGCCCATACTTTTGGCACTTGTTGATGACAAGTTGTTGTGCAAAGTTAGCTTGGGCTTCTTTATTTAATTGTTGCAACCTTGTTCAATTGCATGTTCATGATGTGCATGTGCAATATGAAAATCAACAGACCTTAGGAGATTGCACTGGTTTGTGTAACTATAGGTTCCTCTTGGCCAAGCAAAACCTAGTTTAGGGAGTTTGTCTACTGTAGCAGCTTCCATGATCACTGTTCGTTCATAGTTTCAGGTCCAGGAACTTTCTCTCTTCCCCGCCCTTTTTCCTTTTTTTTAATAGGTAACCTATGCTAAGGTTCATTGCACATTGTAAAGCCAAATCTAAAGTTGAAAAAGGAGTTCTAGATCGCTATTTGAACTTGCAGCAAACGAGCAACGATTTCACACTTTAAGAACTCCATTTGCAAACCCAACTTCCCACACTTTGTAACTCATCCGTAAGTCCACCTTGTGATTCCAGCAAATCACATCAACCAATTGAACTATTACAAGAAAGTCATGACCTGACACCCGAGACACCTTGGGGTAATTTTCAGCAACTTGTTGTTGGAGATTTCCTTTCAAGAGAGGTGATGCACCTATGCATTACTTATGTTGAGAAAGTGCTAAAACACCCATCAACAAGGCCCCTTCTCCCCATCAATTTGTAGTTGCACTGGGTAGTGGTCTGAGCCAATCCCCGAGTTAATTTTGCTATTTAGATTGAAGGGAAATAGCCTCAAATTACCTTTAAAGAAAAATACTGCAAAAACCTTTTCTACGATTGGTCCACGTAAAACAACCATTACTCGTTTGAATCTCCATCAACATGCTTCTCCCCATGAAGCTCTGAAAATCAATTTGAGATTGTAGGGCTCTACCCACACCATCCCTTTTATCTTTTGAACGCAAAAGTGTTAAAATCACCACCCAAAATGCAGAAGTCCTGACAGATCCTGTTGAGGACCTCATCCAACTCTTGCCATACAAGCCTTTTATGCGAGCACAGCAAAGGACCATAAACATTAATAAGCATAAAGTGAAGATTTGAAATCAAACTTCTTACCCTGCACACCATCCAATGCCGACGAGAGACAAATTCTTCCACCAGTATTGATTGGGGCTTCCAAATGGTTAACAAACCACCCGAGGCACCCTCTGCCCCAACACCTAGCCACTTCCAATGTTTCAATTTTCTATTGAAAGTGACTAGATCCTGATCACCTAATTTTGTTTCTTGAAAAAGACAAATTTTTGCCTGATTGACTTCTAGATGGTGCCTGATTAGGCCCCATTTGTTAGAGGTGTTTAAGCCCCTAACATTCCAAGTTATGAGCTTCATTGTTGTTCACGAAGAGCATCGCTCTTCGCTACTTTCATCATTGAATCAATCTTCTTTTGACCGTTAGCATCCCCATCCCATTTGTGTTTTTCCTAGTTTGAAATCCTTCCTCTCTTTTTATTTTCACCACAGTTCGACGTTGTTTTGGCCATGTCCTTCTGATGGATACCCAATTTAACTCTGGCTTCTACCAGGCCTTGAGTTATTTTTCTCTTCTTCCCTGATTGTGGGTTGCATATGTCCAAACCTATTGCAACCCCATCAAGAAAATCATCATTTTCCATCCCATCTAGCCCAACTTCTTCGGCTAATACCTACAGTCTCCCCTTGGTAATTCCAGAGCCTCTTAAATCTTACCATCCAGAGCCATGTTTTGGACTTCCCACTGCTCGACCTCGCCTTCCTTCTTTACCTCTGAATATGGACTTGATTCAGCCTGAAAAGATTGATCTTGTGAGCTGAGCTCAACACGCTGGTCCTCCAAATTTAATTGAACGGCCTTGTTGGGCGCCTCTGGGTCATCGCCACTGGAAGCATATTGCTTTTTGAAAGGTTACCCTTGATCACAACAGACTCCGTCTTTTATTTTCACCATAGTCAAGCGTTGTTTTGGCCATGTCCTTCTGATGGATACCCAATTTAACTCTAGCGTCTACCAGGCTTTGAGTTATTTTTCTCTTCTTCCCTAATTGTGGGCTGCATACCTCCAAACCTACTGCAACCCCATCTGAAAAATCATCATTTTCCATCCCATCTGGCCCAACTTCTTCAGCTAATACCTAGGTATTAGCCTTAGCCGCCTCAGCCAAGTCAACCGGTTCTTTACTAACTTCTATCAAAGAGTCCAACTCCACATTCCTACAGTCTCCCCCTAGTAATTCTAGAGCCTCTGAAATCTTACCATCCAGAGCCATGTTCTGGACTTCCCACTACTCGGCCTCCCCCGCCTTCTTTACCTCTGAATGTGGACTCGATTCATCCTAAAAAGATTGATCTGGCGAGCTGAGCTCAACACGTTGGTCCTTCTCCAAATTTAATTGAATGGCCTTGTTGGGCGCCTCTAGGTCATTGCCACTGGGAGCAGATTGCTTTTTTGAAAGGTTACCCTTGATCACAACAGACTCCCTCTTTTGAGGTCTCTCAATGTCCAAAGTCGCTCTAGACTTCCTTGCCTTATTGTGAGATAGTCTACAGCCCAAAGGGCGCACTAGACTGCTACGTGTACAAGTGTCTTGCTCCCATAATCAGTGATTAATTCAATCTCATCCCAGATGTGGCGGACTGGGTTGTTTTCAACACATATCTGCACATATGATTGTGCCTCTTCCGCCTTTTTCCTTTCTTCAGCGCAAACAAAAGTCCCCAAACGATTCTCAATCTCCTCCATTATGTTAGGTGCCCAATATTCTGTGGGAAGGTTAGGAAGGCAATACCAGTCTTGCATAGTCTCCATTACATGGGTCGCAGGATTAAAACCTACCTTCCAACGCCTCAGATAAAAGTCGCTATCGTCCAAAACCCAAACACCATTCACAATCTCGTCCCTTGAGTCTTTGAATGGGCAAATAATCAGAAAATACCCATTTTGAAGGGTTTTGAACTGGAGATCTGGGCCTTAATGCTCTTCCCACCATTTAACCAGGTAATCCCAGTTAAGAACCGCACCATACCACTTTCCAATCAACCCCAAATTTTCTAACCTCAGAACCTCAACTTGAAGTTTCACAAAGTTGATCACCAAAGTAGCCTGACCACCCGGAATCCTATTACCATTCTGCAGAGCTGCCTGCCAAGAATCGCCAACCTGCTCATCTTCCCTGTCCTCCTCCCATTCCGAGTCGATCTTTTTCCTCTACCAAACCGCCCTACTGGGGCCTTTTCTCTGATTAGGGTTTCGGCCCCAACCCTGATCCTCCATCCTTGGATGACCACCATGCACTCTAATGCCTCCATCTTGTTGACACGGTCTACGAAAGGCAACATTTCTGTAGACACCTTTGCCTTGACGACCCCTTAAACCCGACTCATCCTTGATAAGACGTCGACCATCACAACCCCGTTCTTCCGCTCGAGAATCAAAATGAGTAGCATTTGTCGGGCGGGCCCATCTATCTGGTTGCTAGATGCCCTCAGTATTCGCCTAACGGGTTATCTCTGGGACCATCCTGTCCTCTTCCAAAACGACGCCCTGCACCTGACCGTTGCAGACCGCTCTTGCCATGATTGAATGTTTTTTTTACAATAATCATCAATTCAAAGAATATTATTCATATGAAGAGCAGAAATAAAAATCTATTTGAGCAGATTTATAGCAGCAATTTTATGAGAAGAAAAGAAAAATAAGAGCAAGATCATGTCGTTTTTATGAGCAGAATAATTGAAGACTATATTGCAGATTTATGAGTGGATGTATGGCAGTGAGCAGTTGAGAGGGCAGATCTAAGAAGTTGCAAATAAAATTATTGTATTGTTCTTGTGGAGGTTGGAGCCTCCTATTTGAGGAGATCGAGAGGTTGGATCCTCTTATTCGAAGAGATTGGTGTCTCTTGTTGGGTTGGTGCTCAGTGGTGGGGATTGGAGTCTCCAGTAGGTTGGTGCCTACAAAATTTGTAAGAAGATTAATACAAACAATATTTTGTCATGGTTTTCTCCCATAAGGGTTTCCACGTAAAATCGTGTCTCTTATGTGTGTGCTTAATTTCTACATCTTGCGTGTATGGTATTGCTATGGATGATTAAGTTTTGAAGTAATATTACTGTGATTATTTAAGTTGTGTAAAGTAAAGTTTTGATCTATATTGATTCACCCCACTTCTTAGTATAAGTGTATGTTTCATTAGTATGAACCATTGCTTATGAAATATGGGTCAATGAGTTTGACTCAAAAACTAGGCAATCGACTCTTAGGACTAGAACTATTTATTTTTGCATGCCTTCAACTGATGTTCTTGAACTTCATGATTTCTTATGTGCTTTTGGATTAACAAAGAACCTAGTTCAGTTTTAGCCAAAAGAAATCTTATGTGTGTGGCTGAATCTGATGATCAACAAGTTATCAAAAAAAATTACAGCTACGATTGTAATGTCCCCTTCTGAGCTTGGTGTGAAGGATGTCGACCTTATGCACTATTTTCTAGGTCTTGAGGTGTGGTAAGGTACATGACAAGTCTTCCTAAATCAAGGGAAGTACACAATAGAGATTCTAAAAAAGCTTTTGATGATGGATTGTAAGCCCCTTACTATTCCAATGGTTCCAAGTTTGAAGTTGACTATAGATTCAAAATCAAATTTAGTGGATCCTTTTGTGCATAAGAAATTGATAGGTTCCCTCATGTATTTGGTAAATTCTAGATCAAATATTTGCTTTGTAGGGAATACAATGAGCTGGTTCATGGTTGAGCCAAGGCAAATTCACTAGCTATTACAAAACATGTGCTCCAATTCTTGAAGAGAAAAATTCAATAGGATTTGAGGTATGTTGAAGTCAAAGAGTTAATGTTAAATAGCTTTGTGGATTCAAATTGGGCAAGTGATGTTACTACTAGGAAGAGCACTTGAAGTTTTTGTTTCAACTTGGGGTCAAGAATGATATCCTAATTCAATAGGAAACATGTAAAGGCATTATGTTTGGCCAAAGCAAAGTCTATAGCAGCTTCATTTGCTAGTTGTGAGGCCAGTTACGCTTCGCAAGTTGATAGCGAAAGTAATTACTAATCAGTTGTTGGAGCCACCAATAGTGTATTGTCTTAATGAAGAGTTGCATCAAGCTCTTTGAGAATCCAATTTCATGATCACTCCAAGCATATCATTTCATCTGAGATAGAGTTGAGAAAGGAGCAATAGTTCTTTAGTATGTACCCTCATATGGGGAAGTTGTTGACATTTTGACAAGGTGAAATATTGAGAGAGAATCTAAGTTTGATGGAGAACACCTTCCTTGCAAAGAGGGAGTGTTAGTTTTTCTTTGCATTGCTAGAGCTGAGCACAAAAAATCAATCCTAATGTTAGTTTTGAATTTCCTACATATCACTAGATAAGTCAAGATAGGATTTAAAGTTGTTTTTGCTTTATCTTGTTTGTGTTTATCTTTGGTTTTAAGCTAAGCAATGGAGTTTTGTATTTTCATATATTTGGAGGGATTCTAAATTTATCATAAAAGAGATAAACATTGTGCATTTTTGAAGCCATGAGTAACTCAAAAAACTTTTTGGCTGAAACAGACTTGTGTCCCCATGATTTGCATATGGTTGTCCATATTGTTGCCAAGACGTATTTTGGGACGAAAAGGATGTAAATTTTTTATATTGAGTTGCTTAGCATGGAGGAGCATCAAGAGGGGTTTGTGCAACTAAGCCAAGAGGCAAGAGGCGTTCGCGCCTTTGCACTTGTCGATATTGTGGCAATAAATCTCAGGATGGTGTGGTGCTGAAAATACTTGGCCACCCCAGCTTGTTGGAGCCACGGCCATAGGAGTGTGACATGTGTCACTTTTGTCTAGTGGCTTTCGTCAAGGTGGTGAGCTCACAAAGCACTATAAAATGGACACTAACTCATGTGTCTAGAAGACAAGAACATGTGGGAAAGTGACACTGAGTGTGAGTTAAAGTAGGAATGTAATATATTTTCAAGTGGGACTTGGGGTGGATTGTCATTGTGCATGAAGGCAAGGTTTCCTTGCAGTGAGAGCTAGGAAGCCTCAAGGAAGATTATTGCATTGTGGGTATGCTAGTTTGAGCATTTTCAACAGAGCTTGACTCAAACTCAATTTTGGGTAAGCTTAATGTTATAGCCAAGGGCTTGTATTTGTTAAGTTAGACTTAATGATCAATAATAATGTTGTGCCTTGATTCCCTATATTGTGTGTTGTTGTTTTGGAATTTTTTGGTGTAAGTGTCAATATCTTGCATTGTTGCATGTGCATGTGTTTGCATTGCTATAAGTGTGAATTCGTAGGGCTTGTTTGGCTAGGAAGTTGGTAAAGGCGTAGTCCTCATTGTGGGAAGTTGGATCTACTTTTGAACTCTAACCCCACAACAATTGGTATCAAATCCACTATTCCAAGCTACCCACATTTGTCTATGTCCAATGAGCAATTTGTCAACGTTGAGTAAGTCATGGTAGAGACTAGGAGCATGCAAACTTCCAGGTCTGATCATGATGACTAAATTATTGTCTAGTAGGATGAGACCCTCATAGAGAACATTCCAAGATGTGCCAATGGGTTGAGGAGCTTGTCACTCAAATGTAAAATCTCGAGGGAAGAGATTATGAATAGAGATTGAACACAATTGAGGTTAAGGTCCAAAACCTCATGTCGCAAAAGAAAGTGTTACAAGAGGAGTTGGCCTTTTATAAAGGTGCTTGTGACCCAAGCTCCAAAGCCTACCCAAAGCCTAGAGAGCTAGAGACCTACGATGGACAACACGATTACAAAATGCTAGAAAACTTCTTCTAAGATATGGAAGAGTTCCTCTTGAGCATGTGTCATGTCCCCATTTTCAGGTTCCCTTGTAGTGCAGTTGGCATTGACCTTGTGGATGTCTGTCAACATGATTAGTGGAATTATATGATTATTCCAATGAGCTCAGGAGGTCTAGAAGACTCATATGCCACTTTCCGAGGTGATTTTAGGCTTCTAGTGTGCTTTCCAAGATTCTTGGAGAGGGTGCCTATTTATAGTAAGTCACTCGGTTGGCTCCATTTATCATAATTCTTCATCAGGATCACTTCAGTTCAATTAGTTTTCGATTCCAACGCATTCTGGCAGTTTCCACAAAATGGGTGCATTAATGGCTTTATTTTAATTATTTTTCTAAGGTCATTGATGCAGAGAAAAGACTCAATCACAACAAACTTGACACATTCCAAACAATGGTCCAATGCAAATGGTGCAAATGTGCATTCTTGCTCACCTTATAGCCTATGACACCCAACAATGAAGAAATCAAACAAAAACTTGAGGCACATGATTGTTCTGACATCTCACAACAAATTTCAATGATCTACTACCCATTCATGATTAAACAATGCAAGGAATCCATTGAACACACAAGTAGGTTTTATGACAGATTTTATGCACTTTTTGAACATATAGACCCTCACAACTCCTCCAAACTTGCAAGTTATGAATTTTCCTTTTGCAAAGGTGTGGGCAATCATGGGATAGAGCTTTCCACCAAGTTTCATGATTTTTCAAGTGGAAACTCTGCCCATGATTTATTCTTGCTTTCTGGAAACCCTAGGCAAGGTTTGGACCTATCAATACAAAAATGGCTATAGCTTTTGCAAAACTTAATGAAATGACTCCAAACAAAAACCAAAAGTTTTGTATTTCATAGCTTCATCATCCACATGCCTACCCTTGACCGTACCAGATCGTACAAAACTGTACCAAGCAAGTTTCTTGCTGTTTCACAGTAAAAATCTATACATGGCAATCACTAATTTGATAACTTTTGCAAAACACGATGAAATTCACTCAAACCAAAAACATTAGAAAGATAAAAACATTCTCCAACTTTTCCAATAACTTGCAGGGCCGTACTATATAGTACAAGGCCATACAATCCAATTTACAGTCTGTTACACATAGAAAATGCAAAGGAAAACGTGCAAAATTGAAGTATTTTCATTCCAAAACCTTCTCCAACCTTCTCCAACCTTGGTGCTCGTGTGTACATGTCATATTTATGCCATTACATTCATTCTGATCATTCAAAACTGATTCCTAACTTCCCAAACCAAAAATGCAACTTTTTGACAACTTTGACATGACAACTTTGACAACTTTTTGCTCTTAATCACCAAAATGACTCAAAAGGATTCCAAATGGACTAGAATGGTCCAAATTGACCTTATTGACCCAAAACAAGTCCAAACAACCCAAAATTCAAAGTTTCACAAAATGACAAAAATTGCATCAAAGGATGCCCCTACATCAGTCGCTAAATATTATTAAAATATTTTAAAAGCACATTAGTGATAGCTTATCGAAACCAGGATGAAATTTTTTAAATCATGGATGCATAAAACAGCGACCCTGCGTGTCAAATTATGATTATTTAAATTAAAAGGTCCTTTTCAGAGCTGAAATGGGATTTTAATTAAAAAGTGAATTTTAAAAATATAAGCTTTTGGAGCGTTCAGCAGAAAAACTATAAAAAATCATTTGAGAGGCTCATTTGGATTATGGAGATTATTATATTTTCCTCTAATGAAACCCTCGTGGTTCTGGGAGATTGAACTTGGTTCATCTCAACCTTCTTGAGGACGAAAACCCTCTTAGAGAAGAATAGTTATAGTAGTGAAAGATCTACTTAAAAAGATAATTCATATTCATAATTATGTGTTTACAAAAGGAGACGAAAGCTCCTTTTAAAGAAAAGTACAAGATGATGTTTCTAAAAAGAAACCATCGTTAATAGAAGCTAACTAAAACGAAAACAGAAAGATACTAAAACAACTAAAGTGTAACTAAAGTTACTAAAACCTAACTAAAGCTAACTAAAGACTAATTAAAGCTAAGATGACCATTAATATTACATTTAACATTTTAATACCCTACCTTAATGGTCATCGTACAAACATAAACTTAGTCTACCCATATTCTTCTGGAATCATATCATTGGTGATTGATAACTGAAGAAGCATAACCGCCTCGTGATTATAGATCCTTTCCCGCAGAACAATCAAATCTAGACATTGGCACTCGAAAACTGTGAACTTTCTCTGCTTCCAGGTAGTATAACTTTTTTCATTGAACCTCTGCGTATTTTCCAACATAACATTGGACAAAGACGCCATCCCTCCCATTTTCCAAAGCATGAAAAACAAGGTAACACTATGATTAGCTAGCACAAATTTTGGACAATCAGTTGGCACAACTCACGATTTTTCGAAAATCATCTTAAAAGAGGCTCAAAAATTGTAAGATTTTTCAAAAAAACCTTTGAAAACTCTAAAAAAGTAAGATTTTTTCAAAAAAATCCTCAAAAAACTGCAAAATTTTTATAGAATTTTTCAAAACTCTTTCAAGAATTTTTTCAAGAACTCTTTGCCAAAAAATTTATTTTTCCTAAAAAAATTCTGTCAAAAATTGGCTCAAAAAAACAACCCTTCAACCATGAAACTTTAGAAAAGCACCACGAACCAAAAACCCTAGGCAAAAAATGTAGAAAAGAGGATTTTGCACAAATCTGTCACAAAACCCTAGTGCCCAGAAATTTGTCACAGATCCGCATAAAGGCTGCAACACCCATGAACTCAAAAATCCGTCACACAACAAATCCGTCAAAAAAGCAACAAAACCCACACGCGATTTTTCCTTCAGACGCCTACAATCTTGAGAAAAAACCCACGAAACTTAGAAAACTAGCACGAATAAGCACCAGGTCTCGGCCAAAAATAAATCGCGTTACAAGAAAAAAATGGCAGCCAGGAAAAAATCGTGCTCAGAATAACGCCCACAAATAGAAAAAAAAAAGGTGTGCAATTTTTACTCAAAAAAGTTATCATGATTTCTTCAGGAACGGCTGCACAAATTGCAGGTGAAAAAACCCGCGATTTCTCTCAGAAAATCCGCCATGAAAATTCTCAGAAAGATGTTGTGATCCCTTTTAAAACCCTTTGAAAATCAACTTGAAAAATTTCTGCAAGTAAAACCCTTCAAAAAAATTCCTCGAATTCTTCCATGAGAATCAGCTTTTGAAAACCCTTCAAAAATTTTGCTTCAAAAAAAAACCTTTCGACTCTCAAAAATTTCTTCAATTTTTTATTTACAAAAAATCGGCTAAAACTAATCAAGTTCGAGTCTGAGCTCTAATACCATGAAAAGATAATTGATATTCATAATTGTGTGTTTACAAAAGGAGACAAAAGCTCCTTATAAAGAAAAGTACAAGACGATGTTTCTAAAAAGAAACCATCGATAACAGAAGCTAACTAAAGCGGAAACAGAAAGATACTAAAACAACTAAAGTTACTAAAATCTAACTAAAGCTAACTAAAGACTAATTAAAGCTAAGATGACCATCAATATTACATGTAATATTTTAATACTACCCAGGCTAATGTTTGTTGGAGATATCGATCAGGTATTTCACAGTGCATTCAAAATTTTGGTTTTCTAATTTTGTGAGTCTCTTTCGGAGACAAATTTCTTAGGATTTAATTTGCAAATTTAGGGGTTATGTTGGTGTTTCAATTGATTAATTTGAAGTAGTTCTTCGAGAGTTTATTGGAGGGTTTTTGAGGTGATGAAGTGACAGCAAATTTGTGAAGATATTGGCAAGGTTTCAAGGCAGATTTAAATCATTTGGTGTCTCCTATGCTGGCCGTATACCTTCAACAGGGTTGCACAACTTCAGCAAAGCGTGTGGCTTCTTCCTAAGCAAAATGTCTAAGGTTTGGATCAGAAATCACTCCTATTTGAGGCATCTAGGGGTTATTTATTGTTGCACATCAATTTCATGGTGGAGAAACGAGGGTTTGATGATTTGGGGGCATTTTTGTAAGCACCAGCTTGCTGGTTATGTATGATCAGACCTGCAACTTTCAATAGCAGCAAATGGGTATGTTTCATTTGAGTTTAATTTGCTAAATAATAATCTGGGTTGCATTTGGTTTATGCATTTTCTTTATGATCTAGTTAGTTTTCAGATTTTGTTATATTGCCTTCCTTGGCAAACAAAACACAAAAAAAAAAAAACAACAAAGAAGAAGAAAAAATCAAACAATAGACAAGGGTGGTATTAGAGCTAGTTTACCTGCCAACCTGTTGGAGTTCAACTTTTGCTACAGTTCTTCAGTTGCATGTTAGAGTTTTAGTAGTATTTTCAATTTTAGTGGTTCACATCTATATTGCATGTTGGTGACCAGCACCTGCATGTCTACTTTTTTATCTCTCTTTGACAGTTGTTAGAAGCAAAGTTTAAAAAGATGACTACAAATAAGTCTATATTTGAGTTGATGCAAGAACTGAGTATGCTAATGAAGGACCCTGACATTAAAAAGACATATTCAAGGATTGTTGCAAAACCTAAACATTTGGATGGAGAAGATGCCTTGACATATGAGGAATGTGTGACAGAGCCCTAGAACGACCTCTTAGACATGCATGTAATTGGTGATGATGAGGATTTGTTTGACCAAAAAGACAAAACAGGAGCCTTAAATCCTGATTCGGATTCATCTAGTCATAATTCTAAGACTAATGACTTCCTAGATGATTCTAGTAGAGCTGATGTTTATGATGAGTTCAATAATGTACCTTCAAAAGAAGAGCATGTTGAGGATAATTATGATGACGTCTTCAAATCAGCTAATGATGATGATTCTACATTTAATTTCAATGATGATGATATAGGTGGTGTTCGGTTTGAACCTCAAACCAAGCCTATGGAGGGGAATGACCATAATGATGCCAGCACTAGGGAGTTGGATAGTGATTTATTCACAAAGGCAACCAACCAATCATGAGTACGGTGACCACATTTTTCTTGAACCCAATTCAATTACAACTTACAAATGAGTGAGTGAGTTAATTTTTGTCATTTTAGTTGGCCACAAGGCAACAACCACTAATTTGAGATAAGCCAAGTGCAGATAATACTGATAACAAACCCGAATATGACAATCTACTGAAGTAAGCCAAGTACTGATAACAACCAGAATATGACAATTACCAAATCCGGAACATGCCAAGAAATGCTAGGAAACCAAACAATGATGTATTGAAGCTCGTACACACAGAAAACAATAACAAAATTCCAAAATGATAATGACTTAATATTAAAATGGGATCCCTTAATACATATGAATGATCCCTCGGATATGCACAGATAATAATTAGATAGGATCCTTGCACTCCCAATGTCCCCACTTACAGTAGGATGATCACGATTTACATATAGTCCGCCTTAAGAGCCAACATAAATACACTACGATGTCCAAACCATCACGCAAATTGCTTGAAGGATACCACTGTCGCTGCTAGGCGCCTAGATTAAGTTCGTCGAGCTCACAAGGATTGATTAGGTCAGTAGTTGAGCGATTCAGACCTATGAGGAGTCGAGATGTCGTCAATAGAGGGAACTAGCACGATAGTCGTGCCCTTACAATGGCGCGAATAGATGGAATGCCTGCCCAAGAGTCTCGTAGATCATGAAAGGAGTACGATTGAACATTCGTGATGAATCGATTTGTATCTGCAAAGTCACACAATATGGAAAGTGGCACAGAGATGTGAGAAGGTGTGGCCAAAGCCTATGGCTCGGCCACAACAATTAAATGCTTGTTCACCCAGCCAATGAATCTGAACCTTTTGTGAATTCCGGAACAATGAACTCCAATCACCAACCTGAAGGTAATCAAGCAGAGATTTCCACTAGTGGTACACGAGGACACGTCCCCTAGACTTTCGCCCCCATACCCATACCTGAGACATTTCGGGGAGAGGGGACGCCTAGGGGACATTTCCCAAGCATCCCCAAAATGTGTTTTTTTTTGGAACATTTCCAAATGCAAGAAACGTCTCGAAGACGACAAGTCGTCCCCTTTTTTCTAGCAACTTAAAACATGAAAAAACCAGTCCAAAAATTAAAAAAGGTTTTTTTATTATTCTTTTAGGTGGACCCCACACCCTCCCAACCCTAAAATTATAACTTAAAACTTCATTTCAAAGGCATTTGACTTCATTTTAACATGCCAAAAAAAAATTGCAGCTAAGAGCAAAGTGAGAAGAGAAAGAGGAGGGCTTGAAGGAGCTGTTGGAGAAGAAAAACCAGCATCTAGTAGGCAAAGAGGAGAGCATTAAGGCAGCAACCAGCAAGAGAAGTGAAAGAGGTAAGTTATTCTTCCATTTTTCTTCCAATTTTTCCTAAGTTTAAATGATGAAATGTATTATTTTTTGTATTTTTTTTAAATTTTCAGTTTGCAAAAAGCAAAACAAAACAAAATGAGCAGCAGTAGTGAGCACGTTGAGAGGGGAGAACAAACCCAATTGGTTGAAAGGGCACAGCCTCAAACAAATCTATTTGAAATCCCTTCCGAAGATTTTAAAAAATATGCAAAAGGCCTTTTTAATCCTAAAAAACCTCTTCTTCAATTAGCAATACGTCTAGACAAAGACAAAGGGAAAAACATGGGGGCCAGTAGATTGTGGCAATGTAACATTTGTAAAGATAGATTTTATGGGAGCTACACAAGAGTCTATTCTCATCTATTGGGTTATACAGGCCATGGAAGTCAAGATTTGTCCAAACAAAAGATTTTGAGAGGGTAGAGTGTTATAGATTGCACATCGAGGCCGAAGGACAGCCTATGGGGCAGCCAATGCAAACTCAATCCGCACATTCAGCTTCACCTATGCCCTCTATGTTTGGTAGTCCTAGTGTTGGTAGTGTAGTAGTGGTGCGGGTGGTATTCATGTTTCTACAAAAAGGGAAGAGGAAGGCTAGTAGTTCTAGTGAGCAGCAAAATACAGTTGCAAGTATGTTCAATGTGCAAGCACGAGATGTGGCAGAGTCCTCCATTGCCAAATTTTTCTATGCCGATTCCATCCCATTCCATGTAGCAAATTCTCCCTACTTCAAACAAATGTTTAAAGATGTGGTAGTTGTTGGTACCTCATTCACCCCCCTGGAGAAAATAAACTACACACTACACTCCTTGACAAAGAATATTCTAAGGTGAGTGTAGTGATGGAGGACATGAGACAATGTTGGATTAGGACGGGTTGCTCTATTATCATAGATGGGTGGACCAATATTAGACATCGGCTACTTATCAACATCATAGTCACATGTACAACTGGTTCATATTTCCTTAGAGCCATTGATTGTTCTGGGAAGTGCAAGGATGTAGAATTCCAATTTCATATTTTGTGAGATGCCATAGAGGAGTTTGGGGCAGCCAATGTTGTGTAAGTGGTCATTGATTCAGCACGTGTGTACAAATTAGCAGGTTTGATGGTTGAGAGTGCTTACAAGCACATCTTTTGGACCCCTTGTTGTGTTCATGCATTGAACAACACATTGAAAGACATAGGGAAGATAGATTGGGTGCACTAGGTGGTTGTAGAGGCTAGAGACATTCAGATGTTTATTTGCAACCATCACACCACACTTGCTCTCTTTAGAACATTTTCAAGATATATGCTTGAGATGATGATGATGATGATGATGCTTGAGGTGCAAGAGGCTCTACAGTTGATGATGGTTAATTTAGAGTGGAATAGATGGTCTATGGCAAGCATTGCAGAAGGCAGAAGCATCAAACAAAAAATTCTTGATACTTGGTGGTCCAATGTGAGGTAAAAAATTGTCATTAATTGTTGATTTTATAAAAAGAAATTTAAAATATGATTTTATTATTAATATTTTATTATTTTCTAAGTTCTAATTTGTCTTTTTTGTTTTTTCAAATTTTTGTTTGCAGATATATTTTCTATATCATTTCACCAATTGTGGATGTCATTAGATATGCTGATACAAACTTTCAAAGTCTTGGAGAGATTTATGAAACATTTGAATCCATGCTCGAAAGAATGAAGAAAGCAATTTCTGATAGGGATCCTAATTCGAGATTATATGAGCAAGAAATTAAGTCCAATGTGATGCGGCGGTGGAACACTATGAACACCCCACTTCATATGGCAGCCTTTGCTCTTAATCCCAAATGGTATGTACCAAGGGCTAGTAGGATGCCTCCTTGTGATGATGATGAGGTGAAAGATGGGTTTATGAAGGCCCTTGCAAAAATGTATTTAGTTGAGAAGGCGAGTCTACTTCGTACACAATGGACTAACTTTTATAATCTTTGTGGTCCAACATTTGGCAAACCAGAGGACAAGGTAGATAGAACTACACTAGCTCAAAGGGATCCTATTGGATGGTGGTCATGGCATGGGAAGGATGTACCACAATTGAGGATGCTTACTATTCGCCTCCTTTCACAAGTAATTCATTAACAAAATTTATTAATTTGATTAGTGTTGAACATTTATATAATTATAATTGAATGTCCTAATTAGTAAATTACTAATTTAGTTTTCGTCTCCTTTCACAGGTTGCTAGTTCCTCTGCTGTAGAGAGAAACTGGTCAACATACAACTTTTATTCACTCTATCAAGAGGAATAGGCTGACCTCTAGACGAGTAGAGAAATTAGTTGTTGTCCATAGTGCTTTGCGACTCCAAGATCGTTAGACTCCTAATTATCAACAGACTCCAACATTACGGTAGGATGTTGATCCAAAGGATACCACCCAAATTGATGAGGAGGAAACACAGGAGGGATTGGTTGGAGTTCCATTAGATGAGCCAGCCTCTCAAACTCATAGTAGCAATGACTCAGACTCTGTGTCTAATTTTGATGCAATGTTGGCAAATGCCGAGTAGAGGCAGCCATCATACTTTCTATTACTATGTTTTGGACATTTGTGACTTTGTCATTTTGACATTTGTAGTGCAAACTTGTAGCCTATGGGCATTTTATTTTTAAAATTTTATATCATATGCACATTGACTGTTTGACATGAATTATGGAAGCAATTAAGTAGTTGTATTAATTTGTTCGACTTTATAATGTATATGTCAATATGATTGGTGATTACATTTGCAACTTTATCAATGTTCATTGTTATGATTATCATTACTCATATGAATATCTGAAATTTCCCTATATTTTTAAAATATATATATATAGTCGTCCCCTCGTCCCCAAAACACGTCCCGCCATTCCGTCGTCCCCCCCATACCAAAAACTTGGTGTAACATAGATTCTCGCCTCTATTGATTAGATCATTATGATTCCATTCAAAAGCATGATCTCACAATGCCAAAGATCCTACCTAAATACCACGCCAACCAAAGGGTCGGCCACAAAAACGAAATTCAAATATTGCTCTTAGCGCCAACCACAAAAAGGGGTCGACCAGATATAAAATTTAAATATTATTTATTAATAATTTAAACTTATTATTATCTATTATTATAATAGTGTTTAAAAACACTTTTAATTATTTCCCCCAATTTAGCTTGAAAAATCCAAGACATGAAAGTCCCCTCCAAATTGTTGCTTGTCCTCAAGAAACCTCAAGTTAGGATGCTCAAAGATCTCCACAACCTCCCAAGTCGCGTCCTCAATTGGAAGATTTTTCCATTTCACCAAGTAATCTGGGATGACCTTTTTTCGCAACCTTTTCTCCCTTACATTCAGCACAGTCTCGGGCTCGAGTATCAATTTACCTTCATAATCAAGAGGAGGCAGCTCTACTGAGGGTGCAATTTGCTGTCCAAGCACCCTTTTTAGGCATGACACATGAAATATGTTATGAATCTTGTTGTCCTTGGGAAGTTCCAGCTCATAAGCAACTTCACCCACCCTTCTTAGAATCTTGTAGGGGCCATAAAATTGGGGTTTCAGCTTCTCTGCTCCATTCCCTTTAAGGGTGGGTTGTCGGTAGGGCTGCAATTTGAGATAAACCATGTCACCAACCTCAAAAACCCTCTCAATCCTATGCCGATCTACATACATTTTCTGTTGGTTTTGGGAACGCTGCAAGTTCTCCTTGAGGGAAAATTCATGATATCCACATTTTGCTGCACCATATCTCTAGCACCCGACACTCTACTATCCGCAAGAATCAAATTCATGAAAGAAGTGGTATCATATCCATAGAGTGCTTTAAAAGGAGACATACCGATGGACATATGATGTGAGGTGTTGTAGCGAAATTCCCCTAGATGTAACCATTTCACCTGAGCTGATTGTTGCCTTGTCACATAGTTCCTTAGGTACCCCTCAATCCATTTGTTCACTGTCTCAGTTTGTTCATCTATTTGAGGGTGGTAGCTAGTGCTTGGAGTCAATTTCGTGTGAGCCAGACGAAAGAGTTCTTGCCAAAATAAACCGATAAACTTACTGTTCCTGTCACTCACAATGTTCTTTGGCAACCCGTGGAGTCTAAATATCTCTCTTAAAAACAGATCAGCAATTTGAGGGGCCTTGAATTCTGAAGTAATGGCATGAAAATGAGCATACTGTGTGAGCCTATCCACCACCACATAAATACAATCCTTACCTTGTACCTTAGGTAGTCCGATGATGAAATCCATGGAGATGCTTTCCCATTTCTGATTTGGAATGGGTAGGGGCTACAACAAACTAGCTGGTAATACATGCTCAGTCTTGTTTTGTTGGCACATCAAACACTCTCTAACATGCTGCAATATATCATTCTTTAGTCCCTTCCATGAAAAACACTCCCTAAACCCGGATGACCAACAAGGGGTGTGTCATGACAAGCTCTTATAATCCTCTCCTTGACCTTGGAATTTGGTACAAGATACACTCGTTCTTTGTAGAGGATGAGGTCTTCAATTACTTTGTACCTATCATCAAGCAACTTCCCCTCCAAAATATTAGTAGCAAAAGAATCTTTGGCATATTCAGCTATTATGGCAACCCTCCAATTAGCAGATATATCAGACATAGAGCAAAAATAAGGCTTCCTAGAGAGTGCATCAGCCACCACATTGTTCTTTCCTTTCACATATTCAATATCAAAATCATAGGCTTGGAGCTTGCTTACCCATTTTTGTTGTCCATCATTCAATTCACGCTGATTGAAGAAGAACTTGAGGCTATTATGATCCATCTTCACCACAAATTTCCCACAAACCAAGTACTGTCTGAATTTGGCAAGGGCGTGCATGATAGCCAACATCTCCTTGTCATAAATGGAGAAGACTTTCTCTAAATCCGTGAGCTTCCTACTCTCATATGCTATGGGATGCTTATTCTACATCAAAACTGCCCCAATGCCCTCTCCTGAAGCATCACACTCAAGTACAAAAGGAAGTGAGAAATCTAGAATAGCCAAAACAGGGCATGAACTCATTACCTCCTTAAGCTTATCAAAAGCTTGTTGCACTGTAGGACTCCAAGAGAACGCTCCTTTCTTTGTCAAGTTGGTTAATGGAGCTGCAAGTTGTGAGAAACCTCTCACAAACCTCCTGTAATAGCTGCTAAGGCCCACAAATCCTCTCAACTATGACAAGTTCTTGGGCCTAGGCTAATCTTGAATTGCCTTATCTTCTCCTCATCAACAGTAACCCCTTAAGCACTAATCTTATGCCCCAAGTACAAAATTTCAGTCATCCGAAACTCACATTTTGACATCTTGGCATAAAATGAATAACACTCAAATATGTCAAGCACATCCTCTATATGCTTCAAGTGATCCTTCCATGTCCTACTATAGATCAAGATGTCATCAAAGAAAACCAAAACAAATTTCCTCAATTCTAGAATGAATGCCTAATTCATACATGATTGGAAGGTAGTAGGAGCACTGGTCAATCCAAATGGCATAACCAAGAACTCATAGTGCTTGTAGTGACACCTAAAAGTTGTCTTATGCACATCATCCTCCCTGACTCTAATTTGATGATATCTTGAAGAAATACACTGCACCATGGAGCTCATCTATCAACTCATTGATCCTAGGAATGGGATAGCAGTTCTTGATTGTCTTCTTGTTGAGTGCTCTATAATCAATGCACATCCTCAACATCCCATCCTCCTCCTTAACCAACACTACAGATGAAGTAAAAGGGCTAGAGCTCAGACAGATGTGCCCCATGTCCAACAACTCCTTGATTGCCTTCTCAATTTCCTCTTTGTACATCCTAGGATGTCGATAAGGAGTGGTAATGACAGGCTTGGCTCCCTCCTCGAGCTCAATCACATGTTGGAATCATCTATTAGGTGGCAATCTGGAAGGGATCTCTTGAAATACTTTGTGCTTCTTGTCTAGGATGGATTGGATGTCGATGGGCTAGGTTCTTCCTTCCTTTGGAGGCCTGGTATCTATGATCAAACACTCTACTGCCCAGGCCACCTCATCTCTACGGAAAGATCGCTCCATCCTTTTAGCTAAAACTACTACCATTGGACCACCCCTTGATAGGCCTCGAAGCACAATCTCTTTCCCATCATGTTTGAACTTCAACTCCATGGTTTGGTAGTTGGTGGTGTACTCCCCAAGCGAATGTAACCATTGCACTCCCAAGACCACATCCGTATCACCAATGTCAACTACGTAGAAGTTGTCTTGCACCCTGAGTCCCCCTAGGATCACCTCCATCTGTTGAATCTAGCTGGTGCAAGAAAGGATGTTGCCACTCGCAGCTGAAACATCAAACCCCTCAAAGTCTTTTGCCTTCAACCCCATCTTGGCTACGGTCCTCTTGTCAATGAAATTATGAATGGCTCCACTGTATACTGTCACTCTTTATCCTTGAAGACCCCTCTAAAACGGAGAGAATGGTATTGTGGTGCTCCTAAAAGTGTTGCAAAAGTACCTCCCATATGTTCTCCCTCCATGGTTATCTTTGGCTCATCCTCATTAGTAGCTTTCTCTATTTCACCTTCTTCAATCTCTACTTCATCATCGAAAACTACCTCGATGTAGCGGATTTGGCCTTTTCCCAAACATCTATGGCCTCTATTCCAAGGCTCCTTGCAATGGAAGCATAAGCCCTTCCGACGGAGCTCATTCTTAGATATGTCCATCCCGCTAGGGGCCTTGGAGGAAGGATCTTAGGAGGATGAGTAGCCTTTCGGAATGGTTTTTTTTGTTGCCCCACGGGTGTGCTCTTGATCATAGGTTTATTCTTCATGGTGGAGTCTTCAAGGTTTAAGGCTCTGCGAATAGCCTCTTCCAAAGATGTTGGCTCTAAATCCCTCACCAAACCACGAAAAGATTTTGATACCCCTCGATGAACAAGAACATGAGTCTTTTATCTGTCACACCTGGGACCATAACAGCAAGCCTCTAAAATTTTGCTACATAATCATCCACGTCCCCTTGTTGCCTTAGACGCGTTAATTCCTTTAAGTATGTTTCTAGATCTCTTCAATCAAACCTCTCTATGAGCTTTTGTGTGAAATCAGCATATGTGGTAACAAGGTTAAACCCTTGTGTCACTACTCCATGATGCCACCACTCATGTGCTATTCCCTCCAAATGCAGAATGGCAAACTTGACTGCTTCATCTTCGGCCATTGGGCTGAGTGAGAAGTATGTGTCTAGCTGTAGTAACCATGTTCTTGCTGTCATTTTTCCCGAACCATCAAAAGTTGGGAGAGTCAACTTGCTCACCCTATACTATAGATCTCTATTGGAATAAAAGGCTGATTGTCCCCCTTTTGATCCATTCCTTGCATTGTGGAAATGAATGAATGGAATTTGACTTCTCACATCTGGATCATTTTGTGCATAGGCATCTACGCTTGCATTGACATCACCTTCAGCAAGCCTCTACTCATCTCCCCCATTTGTAGGTCCATTCATGGGCAGGAATGATGGTTGTTTGGGGCGGATAGGCTTACTGCTCTGAGTTTCAGATCCATGTTGATTGGAATGGCTGCCTTCTGGGCCATTATTTGGTGCAGATTTGAAGGTGTTGGTCATGTTGTTCATGGTTTGCATCATCATGCTCATCATTTGGGATGTTTGTTCTTGTTGTTTGGCCATTTTCTCCTGCATTTGAGCCATTTGCCTCAGGAAGGTCTCCCATTGCTCATCCCTATCAACCATCTTCTTACCTCTGCCTCCTATTCTGGATGACTCGGCTTCTACCTTCCTTCTTTCCCTCTCAATGGCTTGCTGATCTCTTAGACTCGGTTGCATAACATACCCTCAAGCTGGCAGGGTTTGAGGCTCTCATACCACTAAGATAAGCCAAGTGTGGATAATACTGATAACAAACCTAAATATGACAATCTACCAAATTAAGCCAAATACTGATAATACTAATAACAACTAGAATATGAACATGCCAAGAAATGCTAGGAAACCAAACAATGATGTATTGAAGCCCATATACAGAAAAACAATAACAAAATTTCAAAATGATAATGACAGTATTAAAATGGGATCCCCTGATACATATGGATGATCACTCGGATATGCACAAACAATAATTAGATAGGATCCTTGCACTCCCAATGCCGTTGCTTACAGTAGGATGATCACGGTTTACATATAGTCCACCCTAGGTGCCAACGTGAATACACTTTGTTGTCCAAACCGTCACGCAAATTGCTTGAAGGATACCTTCGTCGCTACCACACGCCCAGATTGAGTTCATCGGGCTCACAAGGATTAATCAAGTCGACAGTTGAGCGATTCGGACCTATGAGGAGTCAGGATGTCGTCAATACAAGAGTGCCGTTGCATGATAGCCGTTGCCTTACAGTGACACGAATAGATTGAGTGCCTGCCCAAGAGTCTCGTAGATCATGAAAGGAGTGCGGTTGAACCTTTGTGATGAATCGATTTGTATCTGCAAAGTCATGATCTAGAAAGTGGCGTGGAGATGTGAGGTGTGGCCAAAGTCTATGGCTCGGCCACAACAATTATACGCTTCTTCGCCCAGCCAATGAATATGAACCTTTTGTGAATTCTGGAACAATGAACTCCAATCACCAACCTGAAGGTGATAGGACAGAGATTTTCGCCCCTACTGATCAGATTCGTTATGATTCCATTCCAAAGCATGATTTTACAATGCAAAAGATCCTGCCTAAATACCACGCCAACCAAAGGGTCGGCCACAACAAAACGAAATTCAAATACTGCTCTTAGCGCCAACCACAAAAAGGGGTTGACCAGATATAAAATTTAAATACTATTTATTAATTATTTAAATTTATTATCTATTATTATAAATTATAATAGTGTTTAAAAACACTTTTAATTATTTCCCCTAGTTTAGCTTGAAAAATCCAGGACATGACATAACTCCTCACACAATTTGTGTGGGTACCTTGAGGAGAGCCCAACAACATCACAAATCTTCAAAAGTGGGACTTGGCTTGGTACCATCTCACTAAGGCAGCAAATAGGATGAAGAGATATGTGGATACATAGAGGAGGCCAATCGAGTTCAGTGTTGAGGACAGAGTGCTCTTACGAATGGACTTGAACCGGTTCCATCCTCTTAAGGGACTTAGTTCTATGATGGTAAGGAGGTTCAATGGGTCTTTCAAAATATATGCACACATCAAGAAAGTTGCATATTAAGTTGGTATATTGACACTTACAACTAAACACACTCTACAAATTCACACTTAAAATAGTACAGTAGTGCAAACACATAGACATGCAGCAATGCAAGATATTCACACACCAATATGCATGTTCCATTTAAGTGTCAGTATTTCAAATTATATGCAACCTTCCCGATGCATGCAAATATTTTGAAGGGCCTATCAAACCTTCTTACTATCGTAGAGCTAAGTCCCTTTGGAGGACAAAACTATTTTAGTTCCATCCATAAGAGCACTCTATCCCCATCATTGAACTCAAGAGGCCTCCTCTATGTATCCGCCTACCTCTTCATCCTATTCGCTACCTTAGTAAAATGATACCAAGCCAAGTCCACTCAATCATTCCACTCCTAAAGATACTACAATGCTATTGGGCTCTCTCTAAGGTACCCACATAGAACCATGTGAGGAGTCAGTGGTTACTACATCATGGCCAAATAAAATAGTGTAAACTGACTTGCTCCACTCTTTTGTACGTTGTAACTAAACCAAGTTGTATCTAACAAGGCCGATTCCCCTAATTTGACCACACATAGTGGCATAGGTAATCTTCCAAGACTATGTTGATTCGCTCAGTATACCCATCCGTCAGCAAATGGTGACTCATTGACATCAAGATCTTAGTACCCATGAGTTTAAACAACATAACCCAAAAGTTACTAGTAAACTAAGAATCCCTATCTAAGATGATACTCAACAAAACTCCTAAGTAGTTCACCACATACTTGAATAAGTATTTGGCCACTTCCTCTTCCTTACAAGGAAACCTACAAGGTATGAAAGTCCCATACATTGAGAATCAGTGGACCACCACCACAATGTTTGGCATCTTCTTGACCTCTAGCAACTAAGTGATGAAATACATACTCATGCTAGTCCAAGGTCTGATTGGAACAAGAAGGGGCTGCAACAATCTACCCAACAATCGAATTATTGCCTTTTCCTGTGGTAGATGAGGCATGTCCTAACATATTCCATGACATCCCCCTTCATTCTTGGCCACTAGAATCCCCATTCCATCAACGTAAAATGCAAAGCTAAAATTTTGTGCATTTTGACAAATGTTTGATAAAATGTTGGCTAAAAGATACTATAGTGTTTCAGCTGTATTTTTCTTTTGTCAAAGGTTGTATGTATTGGACAAGATTATCATCAAACAAATGAACTAAAGCTAATATATATTTATATTAAATGAGAGAATCATGACATAGTCTCATTAAGTACAATGTATTCAAATTTACTAACATATAATGCACTAATACCACTGCTGGAATTGATTAACATGCATTCACAAAGGTAATATGGTGCAATTCTAACTTCAATATGCTGGAAAATACATTGAAGTGTTGTTGAATGTCATTGTAGACTAGATAGGCTTGTACTGACCTCTCTGAAATCCACACACCCTCCATGATACTGCTGTAATTGCTCACAAAACCCTAGAAATGACTTTTACAATCTGAAAATTCATCAAATCTGACCCAGTTTGCAGCAGCCCACTTGGAATGGTTAAAAAGTGTGAGTTTATGATATGGCTGAGCAATAGGGTCACTAAAACCCTACTTGCAGGCAACAATTCCACCTTAAATCCCTCACACCTTGCTCCACATGTGGTATATCAGGCTTTCCTTCAAATGTTGCAGCCAGCAAGTGAACAACAGAGTGTAGGCAACAAGCAGGTGAACAACAGAGTGTAGGGACGACCAAGGATAGAAGTGTCAACAAACATAAATGCACAGAACTACTTCTAAATACCATACACCATCACCCTGAATAGTATTGTTAGCTTATATCCTCCCTTGTACAACCTGTTTTAAAGGTCAACAACATAACTCTAAAATAGTACGGCTAGTTATGGCTCAGCATACAAATTCCTCCCACCAATATTTCAATAATATTTGCAAGCAAATGATTGACTTTGATAACTCTTGAAAAGTGACTTCATAATTTTAACTTTATATTTTGGCCCCATAAATAAGTCACTTTTTAATTAAACTATCCAGCTTAATAAAAATAATTAATTATATATAAGTCATCCAAAATATGACTTTATTTAGACAACTTAATTCAATTAATTAATTAATCCTTTTTTACATCCCAAATAGCCTACAAGAATTAAAATAGGCTAAGGGTCTCTGCCAATTGCTTGTGCCTGCGAAGGGGACATTACAATCTATGTCATCATTTGCCTCTATCCAAGGTGTTTGGCCCACATAGCGTCATGACACTCCTATAGAAGCTCCTTTCTCAATTCCTTCCACTTCAAAATAGACACTCTATCTTGAGTGAATAGAAGAATCCCATCTTAGATGTAAAATCTCCCAGTTCTTCCTACTTTCACCTATCTTACTACTTATGATGCCTGAGAATGTCATCATTTGCCTCTGTCCAAGGTGTTTGGCCCACACAGAGTCATGACACTCCTATAGAAGCTCCTTTCTCAATTCCTTCCACTTCAAAATAGACACTCTATCTTGAGTGACTAGAAGAATCCCATCTTAGATGTAGAACTTCCTAGTTCTTCCTGCTTTCACCTATCTTACGACTTATGATACCTGAGAATTTGACTCAAGTCCATCTCAAATCCATTCCAAAATCTAATCCAAGAGGACCACCCTACTGTGGCCTGGGTTGTCACAATGATGCTCTTGAATGGCAACCAACTAAGCCTTTTTGCTTAAGGCGTCAAACACTACGTTACCCTTTCTTGAGTTGTAGACTAAATCCATATCAAAATCCGTAAGGAATTCTTGCCAACAAGCCTGTTTGGGAGTTAGCTTTGCCTAAGTTTTGAAGTACATCTCCCGATGTCCATTTTTACTATGAAGGGAACTTCCAACAAATAGTGCCTCCATAGTTCCTTTCCCATTCATTCAACTTCCTTGAATTGTAGGAAACAGGATGTCCTCTCTCCATGAGAACCCGAGGCAACAAAATGTCTTCTCTACATGAGGACCCCTCCAATTGCAAAATCTAATGCATCCATCTACACCTCAAACGATTCACCAAAATTCAGAAATGCAAGAACAAGTCCAGACATTATCCTTTCCTTGAACAACTCAAAGACCCTTTGGTGTTTGTCCATCCACCTCCAAATCTTGTGCTTCAACAAATTCGTAAGTGGCATTGCAATCTTTGAGTAACCTTTGACAAACTTCCTATAGTAGCTCAACAGGCCAAGAAATTGACAAACTTTGTGGACTAATTTGAGTAGTTTGCATTCCTCACCCTTAGCTTCTCCAAATCCAACTTTAGAAACCCATTTCTAATGATGCATCCCAAGAATTGAACTTCTTGCTAGGCAAAGGAGCACTTCTTTTTCACATACAATGGATGTTGTCTCAACAATTCGAAGACCTCGAATAGGTGCATCTTATGCTCTTCTAGAGACTTACCGTATAAAAGTTTGTCATCTAATTAGATCACACACTTATCCAACAAGGGTCAAAATACATCATTCGTAAGAGTACAAAAACAAGTCAACACATTGACAACGCAAATGGCATAACAAAAAACTCAAACGAACCATACCTCATTGTGATAGTCATCTTCTCCTCATCACCAAGTGCAATCCAAACTTGGTAGAATCCCTACTTCAAGTCCAACTTGATAAAGTATCTCACCCTTGTAAGACGGTCGAAGCAATTTATGATCAAGAGCAGAGGATACTTGTTTCTAATTGTGAGCTTATTCCATGCCCGGTAGTCTACGCACAACTTGAGCAAACTATCCTTTTTCCATTTAAACAACATCGAAGTTGTACAAGGAGACTTGGATGGCATTATGTAACCTACCTCTAAAAGCTCTGACAAAAGCCTCTTCAATTTGGTCATCTTTGGACCTAATAACCTATAGGGAAACCGAGCAAGTGGCCTTGCCCCTAGCTTGAGCTCAATCCAATGATCCACAATGCAAAAAGGAGGAAAGATTGTTGGTAATTCGTCTGACATAGCATCCCTTTATGTCTCAATCACATCTACAACCTCTCTTGAGCATGATGATTCGACCTACTCACCATCATCCCAATCCCTTATGAGAGCAACCACAAAATGGATTCCCCATCTTTCCTTGTAGTATTACCCAAACTTAATGCACATATTGAACTGATCACAATTCCTTTCTTAGCAATCTTCACTAAACACACTTGTCCTAGGTCCAAAAATAGTAAGCAACCCAAATGAGGAACAAGGGCAATCTTACATCCTCATATAAACTCTTGGCCAAGAATGAGGTCGAAATCCTCCATCTCTATCACAACCAAATTCATCTAACCTTGCTAACCACCAACTCTAAGTTGTACTCTTGGGGCATTCCCTACAACCTTTCATGCTGACGAGTTCATCGCCTTAAACAAGGTGTTAGCCTCCTTGGCTTTCAAATCAACTTCTTTGGCCTTCTTAGCCAAAACATAATTGTGTGTTGCCCACAAATCCGCCATCACAACAACATTTTTCTTATGATATTGCTATCAGGATTCAACCGTGTAGTTTTCGAGTCAAACTCATTGACCCATGTTTCATGAGTAGCTTCCCAGGAGGTCACCCATCCCAGTATTGCTCTAGCTCAAGCGCACTTAACCACAGAGTTTTCCCCAAGGTTAAGCCCACTTAGCTTGCAACCCGGGCCAGTGCTTCACCTCTGTGAGCATCACCTAGATGCAATGAGTGCTAAGTGGACCATTCAATATCATGAGAGATGGGTTCTTGTGAACCACTACTCATGAAACATGGGTCAATGAGTTTTACTCGAAAACTACATGGTTGAATCCTGATAGCAATATCATAATTTGACACACTGTGGAAAATACCTCCTACTTATCAACACTTTTCTTCCCAACGACCACCTCAATATAGCACAACTCATGTTGAGGTTCCAAGTCTTTAGTCATTTAGCTCTCCGTCGAAGTATCTTCAAGAGTAGTTAGAAGTTGCAAAAACCCCATCTCGAGAATGGCGTCATTTGCACTATCCGTCTAGTCTGAATTGAGCCTTTGACGCTTAGGGCACTCTCGAGCCCCCAATGGTTTGACCGTCCTCACAAAAAGCAAGATTGCAACTTCTTCCTGGCAAGTATGGACTCAACATCCTTCTAGGTTTGCTACATCAACTTCTTATTGCTAGTTTTCTTGCTCAACGACTGCCCTCCCTTGGGCTTGTCTTCCTTGGGTGGCAGTTTCTTCTTTGTGCTTGGCCCACTCCGCCTCCAAATTCCTTACTCGTATCACCTCTGAAGTCTAGCAAGCGATCAACAAACAATATCACAACAATGAGGTTCTAGACATTCTAAAATTGAAGACCGACTTGAGCCCAAGGTTGCAACCATTTCATAAAAAGGAACAACCTATCCAACTCAAACATTTTCCAACATAAGAGCTGAGAAAGACAATGTAATGTAATTGTCTACCTTACCCATGTACTTGAGCTCCATAAGTTGCAATCGAGCAACCCAAGCCAAATTCCCAAGGCAAAACTACTCTCTAAGGGTGCCTATTAGAAAAGTAATCATTGTCTTGACTCAAGCCTCATCCATAGCCCAATCATACTCAAGAGGAACTCCTCCATATGCTGCAAGTTCTCTAGAATTTTGTCATCACACTATCTATTGTAGGTCTCTAGCTCCCTAAGCTTCAAAGCTGCTTGCACCTTGGCCTAGGTCACAAGCAACTTTTCAAAGGCCAACTCCTCTTGTAACACTTTCTTCTACAAAGTGAAGATTTGGACCTCAACCTCGATTGTGTCCAATCTCTATTCATAATCTCTTCCCTCAAGATTTTGTACTCGAGTGTCAAGCTCCTCATCCCACTTGCGCCTTCCATATCCCAGAAGTTCTCTAGCATTTTGTCATCACGTTGTCCATTGTAGGACTCTGGCTCTCTAAGCTTCAAGACCACTTATAACCTGACCTAGGTCACAAGCACCTTTACAAAGGCCAGCTCCTCTTGAAAGGCTTTCTTTTATGGCATGATGTTTTGAACCGCAACCTCAATTGCATCCAATCTCAGTTCATAATCTCTTCTCTCAAAATTTTGCACTCAAGTGTCCAGCACCTCAACCCACTAGCACATCCTAGGATGTTCTCTATGACACTATTATGAGCTGCCTACATTTTGTCCATGTTTAGTGTGCACTTTGTCGACCCTTAGTAAGTCATGGCAAAGGCTAGGAGCATGCATGCTTATGAATCTGACCATGATGACTATGATACTATCCAAGAGGGGCAAGACTATAACAAAGAACATGTGTATTTTTCCCTCACATTCTTCTTGTCTTTTGGACCCATGAGTTAGTGTCCCTTTTTATAGCACTCCACAAAATAACTGCCTCGATGAAAATTGCCATGTGAAAGTCACACATGTTGCACTCCTATGGTTTGAGGCTCCAATGAATTGAGGTGGTCAAGTATTTTTGACACCATACCATCCTGACACATAGTGCACCACAATACCAACTAGTGCAGAGATATAGACTCCTCTTTGCTTAGTTATGCAGCTCCCTCTTGATGCTCCTCCATACTAGGACAACCTGACATCCAAATTTTGTACCCTCTTTGTTTCTAGAATTAAGCACTCTAGTTGTTCTTTTTTTGTTTGCTTGTTTCTTTTAAGTTAAAGCACTTCAACTAATTTGAAATGTGTTTAAAAGACTTTGGGTGCTCAAACTGATGCATAGAAAAAAATGACAGAATAATAAACATCAATATAACTATAATTCCGATTTTAGTTTACTATTGAGTGTTGTTACTTTAGTAGGGTGTGTTTACAAGTTAACATCAAGGTTGCAGTTTTGATTGAAGTTTCAGTTAAGCAATTTAGGTTAATTCTCTGAGTGCGGAATATGCATACCATGGTCTGAATTTTAACAAGGCAGTCATCATGGAGTATCGTAGGCAGGTTTCCCAGAAGGAAGCCATAAGTTAAGAGTCAATTTCTAATTCAGCTTGGTATGTATAATTGAAAATCTGCCCTTGACTCTGAATATGGTGAAATAGCTAAGTTTAATGTCAAGCTTTCTACAAAAAGTGTATATATACAATTCAAAAGGGCTTATATATAAGAATTGGGGTTGAAATTCAAACATGTTCTGCAAGTAGAAGACTACTGAGCAATTTGTTCCAATGAGTATGAGGTAAGGAGGAAAGAATATAGTATGACTATAAAGAAAATAGTTGGTATGAGTTATGACACTTGACAAAGTTCATGAAGATCTTTCAGATTCAAAGACTGAAGTTCTTTCACCAAGATTTGTAAGTGCAGTGTCATTACTCTTCGTTGCAAGGGCTCTGCAACTCTCACTCCTCTCCAATAAAATTAAAGAGTGCAAACTAAGTAATACCATGTGACCTGGACATTCTCCATAAGTTGAATAATACCACAAAGATGTGTACCATTCCTCCGCAGAATCAACTAATAGGACCAAAGGAAGGTCCTCTTTAGGTTCAGTTATAATTCCACCATTGCTTTGTTTCTTTTGATCTCCATCTTCTGCCAATAATCGACAAAGACCTTGCCTGAGGACGAGTTTGGTCAGCTTGATCTCCAGATCATACTCTTGAACTCTTGCAATCCAGTTTCCTCTTTTCGTGCCCATCTTCTGTTGAGTTAGCACACCTTTTACTGCTGGATTAGTGACAAACACCGTTGTATGAGAATTCAAGATGTAGAATCTGAAATTCTTGACAACTTTGACGACAGCATACGCATTATTCTCATGAGAATAGCGCGATTCACTATCTTTAAAACTAGTACTCATGAAAGCGATTGGAGATTCTCCTTCTTCACTGAGCTTCTAAGTCAATATAGCAGACAACGTGTGTTCCGACGCATAACAATAGAGGATAAAATAGCAATAGCTTCTTTGATTTTGATAAAGGCTTGCTTGCCTTCTTCTGTCCATATGAAAGTGGATGTCTTTTTCATCATAGCTGAGATCTCTTTTGTCAGCTCCGAAAAATCTGGTACAAACCTCCAGATAAAGTTGACTTTACCAAAAAAAGAATGTACTTGTGTTTTGTTGGTTGGAAGAGACAGGTTCTTAATTGAATCCACCCGATTTGGGTCAATTTTGGTCCCCTCTTTGGAAATGATACGGCCAAGTAGCTTGCCCTCTGTTACCGCAAAGATAGTCTTTTTAGGATTCAATGAGATCTTGTGGTACCTGCATCTTTCGAAAAATTTCGCAAGATGTGAAAAATGATCGACCTGTTTATCTGAGAAAACGGTCAAGTCATCAAGATAGACAACTATTATTTTGTTCTTGAGATCCCCAAACGCCAAATCCATGGCCCTCTGAAAAGTAGCACCGGCGTTGATAAGGCCGAAAGGCATCCTCTCATAAGCAAACGTTACCCACGACGTGGTGAAAGCTGTTTTGATCTATTCCTCTTCTGCCATTGCAATTTGATTGTAACCAGAAAAACCATCAAGAAGTGATAGCATCTCCGATCTGGTGACTATCTATAAGGTATGCTCCATGATTGGTAACGGGTAATTGTCCTTCAAGGACAATAGATTCAAGTTCCTGAAATCCACGCAAATTCTGATTTCAACCGTTCTTTTTGTGCACAGGAACAATGTTCGACACCCAGGTGGAGTGATGAATTGGATAAATTATCTTTGAGTCCACCATCTTTTGAATTTCCGCATAGATAGTATCTTGAATCTGCAGATTATAATGTCTTTGCTTTTGCCTGAAAGGCTTGACATCAGACTTGAGAGGAATTGTATGTGACAATTCTACGGGTGTGAAGACCTTCAAGTCTTCATATGACCAAGCAAATACATCCTTGTATTGTTTGAACAAGGTGGTAAACTTCTCAGCTTCTTTTGTAGTACAACAGTTGCCTAGATTAACAAACCGAGGTTTGTCTTCAATGCTGATGTTCACTTGGAAATGCTCAACATAAGTATTAACACCTGACATCTTCTGATCTTGAATGTATTGGTCATGCCGGTCAAAAATATCCTCTAAAGAAACGAAACCCTCAGGAATTTAATTTCCTCTCAATTGAATGATCCCAGAGTTCGTAGCTTCAGAGTCTTCGATAATTGATTCCTCTGAAAGGAGTGGAACTTCCTTCAAAGAACAATTCTTTGTAATTGTCTCCCATAACGAGAAACTCTTTGATGTCATCGTCGTCATCAAAGACTTGATAGTTTTCTACATTATCCGGTACAATAGCAAAAGAATTCTAACGAAAGTCAAAATGCAGCATGAAAAGAGCGGCTGACACTGCAAAGGCATCAACTCTGCTATTGTCTATTCTTGGAATGTATTTGATGTCGAATGCATCGAACCAGCCGATGGCATTCCACACCCTCTGTCTGTAAGATTGAAAGCGATTCTTTCTAACTTGAAACTGCCCCCTGATCTGTTTAACAATGAGCTTTGCGTCTCCTTCAACTCTAAACAATTTGATCCCCATATCCTTCGCGTTCTTGAGACCCAATAAGAGCACCTCATATTCTGCAGTGTTATTGGTGCATTCTGTAATGTCCCCTTCTCAACAGTGATCGATGCAGTTGATCGTTAGCCTATTCTGGAGACCCGTAGGGTACTCGGGATCGAAAATTAGGGTTTCCTATTTTCTAGGAGGTTGTTGCTTGGAGTTTGGAGTTTGGTTTGCGGATTCTTTCTGGGTTTTTAGAGAGCTTTGTAGTGGTATGGCATGCATGGTGTTCTGAGCAACTTTCTGAATTTACTATTTTTAGTAAATTTTATTTCTGGCAGTGGTCCTGCTGGCTTTAGCACAGTTGACTCCTCTCTTCAATCTGTTCAGTGGGTTATGTTGAGTTTGGCTTTTTGGCTCAATTTTTGGAGAGATAAGGTATTTTAATTAATAATGTTATATTTTCACTTTATGACCTTGGCCTAGTGATATAACATAAAGTTGTGTTTAAAAAGGGGTCTTCATGGGTGGACGCCTCATCAGGAGGTGAGATTAATATTTCCTAAGGTTGAAAATATGACTTACAAAAGTGGACGCCAACTTGAAGAGGAATTGAGTCAACTTGAAATTTGAATTTGTTCGACTCCTAGAGGTTGGGCGCACTTTCTAGAGGCTTCTAGAAGTTCTTCTCAAAAGCTTTATAAGGAGAGGTTGGTTCTTCATTTGGATTATCTCTTGTCTACACTATTGTTATGCTATCGAAATGGTGAGTGAATAGCTTCAAGGGAAGCATACCTCCTAGCCTTGGCTTGACTTCTTGCTTGAAAGATAGCAACTAGTTGAGATATTGTTGTTCTTAATCCCTGAGAGCAGGTTGAGCACATTGTCATGGGGTTTTAAGGAATTTAGATCATTTATGGGTTCGTTGGCTTGACTCTAGTTGAATGTTGTTTTTACTTAGAAGTCTTAAGTGAATTTATTTTGGTTATGGGTAGTTGATGAATGTGTTTTGCAGATGCAGATCTGGGCGACCCTTCTTGCCAAGCATCAGATTTTAATATCAAGTATTTGATTTTATAGAGCAAAATCGCCCCTCCTTGAGGGCTGTTACCATTTTGGACATGCTTTGATTTTTGTGCAAAATAAATATGAGTCTTTTGGAGTGGTTTCAATGTCCCATCTTGGGTGCCATCAACATTAGAAGTTTATGCATTTTCATGTCGATTGAGTGAGTTGTGAGTAAGATATAGGCATTTTAGTGAGTTATTGTGTTGCTGGTTATGCATTTTCAGTTGCAGGTCTGTCGAAATCAGATTATTAAAGTTGGTCCTTGAGTGGGGCTTGAGTTGGGGTTTGAGTTGCAGCATTGATAGACTCCTAATCTTGTGTTCTTGGCAGGCATTCTACCTCATTGTAAGCTAAACAGTAGTGCTGTCAGCATTCTTATCTTCTTGCTAAGCACCTTGTATTTCCCACGATTGTGGAAGAGACTGGCCTTGCCTCAGTCTTTCATTTCAGTATTTACTTTCTTGTACTACCCGCTGAAAAGTGGAAGAGGCTGGCATGCCACCTAGTTACTTTTTGTAATGCATTATAACATCATGTTGCTGATTGGCTGAGCCATCATCTAGTTCATGGATCCTCTGACCATATGCTCGCCCCTCCTCCCACATCGGGTCTTAGGGCGTGTTGGTGTAATAACTAACACCTCTGGAGTGCGAGTTGGTATGGAAAACTATGCACACTGCGTAATGAGTGCTCTTCAAATTAGGAGGGGAAGCTCCCTCTTTTGCTGATATGCTTTCTAAAAGTAAACTATATTAAGTCCTATCTTTTTGTTCTCAGTTGGAAGAGGCGCAAGGTTAAGAAAACCTAGAACGTTGAAGCTAAGGATTTTCTAGTTTCGCAGATCATTAACTACAACTAAACTAACTATTTTAAGTCTATCCAGTTTCCTCAAGAAAACAGAGCATGAGGAAATGGAGCAGGAATGGTTTTACACAATAAAGCGGGTACAGATTCACAACGTGAAGACAAGGTGGCACAACAATTTGTTTGGATGAATAGGTCTATTAACACACACATCACATGATAAGCTTTAGGTACAAACTCTCAACATGAAGGCAAGGTGGCACAACAATTTGCTCAATTTGAATAGGCTTATTAATAACAAAACATAAAGGTAAGCAACTAGGACATTGTATTACATAGACGAGACACGCATACAATAACGATCATACTAGTAACCCCATTTAACTAAGATGAGCATTCACCGTAATAATTGCATGAAACCCGAGTGGCATAACAATTCATTATCATAAAAAATACCCGTGAACAGATACAAAATAGGCAATATTACAGGCAAGGCGGCACAACATATATTACTCTCTCGTGCAAAAGTTAATTACAAATGAGCTAAAAGCTCTTATTTATAGACATCAAAGGTGTAGGCAACCCTAAAATCACCTTGAGTCAACTACAGTCTTGCAATACATGCAATATTTTATTGCTAAACCCTAATAAAGCAAACTATACAGTTAACTGGAAAGTTACCATCAGTTAATCGAAACATCTAATCTAAATGGACAATGTGCAAGCATGCACGTCCTTATTGAAAGCAAGTTAACTGGAAAACTACCATCGGTTAACATTAAAACCTAGATGAAACTCCAAGTGAACATAGATACGAACGTAGATACTTCCAAGATAGACATGCGTGAGATGTGAGACAGCGAGTTAACCTGGAAAGAAGCATCGAGTTAACTGTCGTGCATGAAGTCTATCCTGAAAGGTGGGAACTGAAGTCTACTGGCCTTGATCTTGAGCAATCAACCCATCCATGAGGTTGTTGACTGCGTCACCCTCTGGGGAATTGAAGCTCCGTTGAAGTATACCGTGATTGTGCAACATGTCTTCTCCACCTGTGATCTGACATTGAAACTCGCCTTTACTCCTGATTGCCTCGTCAAACAATGCTAACATGACTGTAAGTTGATTCATCTTACAGCCAATAGTCTCCCCACTGAAAATACCGTGAATGAGTGCCTGAAGCTCTGACTGAATGTCAGTAAGCTCAACATAGTCACCACCCACACGTTGATACTGGCATGGTAGTTGAGACATGAAGGTTCTCACATAACGGAGTGCACTAGTAACATGCTCTCTGCTCTCAGCCAACTCTGATGCTATTGTTTCCTCTATCTTTGCCTTGAAGATCAACTGTGTCCTCCAAGTGTAGACAGCCTCTTTATCTTCTGCATCTGTGACTGATTCATATGACATCCCCAAGTTAGCAATCAGGATCTCATCTTTGGGTCTACTAATAGCCTCCTCTTGAAGTTGTAGACGGAGCTCACGTGCATTGCACCACAACCGGTATAACTCTAAAAGCACAAAGCGGCCTCTAGTAACAAACTCCTCCCAATCATCCAACCGTTTGCCATATGCAACCAAGTGATCAAGCTGACCCTGTTCTGCTGGTGGTTCTAACATCAGTGGGAGTGAGGTGATGGTATTTCCTGTTCTGTGTACAAGGTTAGAAATGTATTAACGAAGTTGTTGTATTTCAGCCTTGAGAGCTGATTTATCTTCTCCATCCTTCACCATTCTATCCCTTGCACTATCTGTTGCAACCTGTAAGAGATCAATCTCTGTCTGGCGAGTGGTTCTACCAAAGTTGACTGTGATCACTTTGAAGTCCTGCGCTTCAATCTCATTCAAACTCTTATGCTTTGGAGGTGTGGCAGTCTCAATGATGATCTCCTTATCTACATTCCTCTCTATATGGACCTGTTTCTTGATCCTCTTGTCAGGCGCATCCTGATAAGCATATAAGATGGTTGTCTCCTCTTCCTTCCTAGCTAACTCTCAAGCCAAGATGAATCCCGACTAATCCCACTGGAATGATCTATACTAGTAATGGGAGGTTCTGACGAGAGTGAATGCATAGAAGTATCAATGCGAGGTGGCGAGTCCAAGTCCAAATCGATGTGAATTGGAACTGGGGGCTGCTCTGGTGTCGGTGACGGCATACGTGGCTGAACCTCAAGCTGTGGCGAACTTTGAACTGCTTCCTTGACAAGCTCTACATGCGAATCAACAATAAGTGCCTTCCCTTTTGAATTATCAGGCACTGAATTCTTCCTAGGAGGGTTACTCCTCTTCTTCTGCTTAGGTTTAGACGAGGAAGGTAATGAAACTCCCACCGGTGGCGACTCTGTTCTAGGCATAGTTACCCTCCTGGTCCTCTTGCTTTCGAGAAAAAGCATACTATTCTAATCTGCTTGACCTCTCCTTTACCGATGAGTATTCTTTGGTGTACCAATCAATAGTCGGCAGTGGTTGTCCATCAACTTGTTCTGTGTAAAACTGAGGAAGTGCATCTCCCTCATCCTCTGACAAACCTTCCACCTCTTCTGCCAAGAAGACAGATATCTGCAGGAGAGAGAACCTGTTGTAGCTGCATCTACGTACCTCAAAGTCATCCTCACAATTCACCCAATAGTCCTCCATTGTAGGTTTATGATAAGAACGATTACCAAGGCGCGCTGCGTAATGACCCCAAGGATCATAGGTACGTGTGTCAACAAGGTACTTGAGTTTGCAATTTTCTAACTCCTGTCCTGCAGCTTTAGCATCGATTGTTGTCTTGCACCAATATATTCTGAATTGCATTGGAAAGTTGGCAACCTGTTTACGCTTGTGGCACAAACATTTGTGAACCTCATATAGTTGCCTCAGGAACTCCATGAATACTGTCTTATCCGAAGGATAATGTGAAAGCATAGCTAGATTTCCTATATATCCATAGACACGAATGTAGGTGTATGTAAGGAACTGAATAAACTAGTCTGCCCAATCTACCATCGCTGCTCTAGCAACTGCTCAAATACGAATGTGCAACTCCTGGTCCAAGTTTCTCATTGTATATGTCAAGAAATCCTCCTGTACACGCTTGAAATGTCTTTCAGCCTTCGTGAACTCGAGCTGATCATAGTGACTATAGACTTTTAGAGCACTGAGTATGCCCACCGTGTTCAACCCTCTAAACTGACCCTGATAGGCGATCAAGTACACGAGGTTGGAACACATATCAAATTGGTGCACATTTAGGAAACCAGAGATTTGCTCGTGAATAACATCGCTGATGAAAGATGCCCAGTCATAATGCTCTTGCCCAGAGATGATTCAACCAATGATATAGTACATCCATGGGTGAAATTTATTGGCATTTGCATGACCTGAGACACGATTGAGAAGTGTAATCAGAATTGCATACTCATCCTTGTATTCACCACGACCCACATTGTTTGGCAACTTGGTCTTTTTCTGTTTCAACCACCTTTCTGTCATCTTACTCTAACACTTATCCACCTTAGCATTGAATGCTCGCTCACTCTAAATCATGGAAATGACCAAACTATTTGGATGTTGAGGAATACCCAAACTTCTCTCAATATCCAGGGGTTTGAGACTGCAAATAACACGCCCATCTACTGACTGTATCTCTTGTGCAGCAGAATTGTAATGCTTAATACAAGACATTATGAATTCTATGCAATGAACTGAGATAGGTATGGAAGCGGCCTTAAGTAACCCGGACTGCTGAACGTTCTGGATTATCGAATCTCTTATCTTGAGTGGATCTAAAAATGCTTCTGGAAGCACCTTATGTAGATTCGTATCAATAGTCCCGATGAAGTCATGAGTCAAGACTGACTTGGTCTTGAATTCGAGCTGAGTGAACTGCATTCTGAAAAATTCGCCTGTTGACTATGAACATGGCTATATTCTGACAACTTTTCTGGAAAGCTAAAACTAACCTGCTAAGGCTAAAAATAGCTCGTCGAAGGTCAATTTTCATGGAAAATTTTGAGATATGGGTTTTGCTTAGAAAATGATTCTAAGACAACCCAAAATGTCAGAAATGTAAAAATTTGACTTCTACTCAGCCATGCAAAGGAATTTCAGTTTAGAAAATCAGAGCCTCAAGAACTGATGCTCTGGAACAAATTTTCCTGAAAATTCTAGCACACAGGTTTTTCTGAGGAAGTTATTCTGAATCAACTCGGATATTTTGTTTTGCCAAAATCTGCCAATTCTTCGAACAAGTGAGAGAATTTAAGACGAGAAAATGGAAGAATTTTAGACGAGAAGAAAGACATTTTTTAGTTTTTTAATTATTTATTATTTTCTTCTATCAAAATCGCCACTTTGTCTGCAATTTTGTTGATGAATCTGGACTTGTACCTGCAAAAGAATATCTTTGATGCTTTCGAACTTGATTGTCTGATGAAAATTCGCCCAACTTTGAAGAAATTCGAATTTGCTAAGCTAGATGAATGAGAATAGACGCCATGCTTGCATAAATAGAGCAAAAACATCCCATAACCCTAACTTTGAAAGAAAGAATTTGATTGGCCCTCCACCAACTAAACGGCCACTGACTCTGAGTCCTGGATTATAAAATAATATTAAAATATTCAATTAGTTCTCACATGCGAATTTGAGACTAAACATTAAAAGAGGAGATGTTGATAATTAATTATTGAAGAAAATCGCCATTTTAATGTTTTGCATGCAAAAATCAAATATTATTTTAATAAAAAACCCAGCATTTGGATGCACTTAGCACACTTCACTGATTCCGGAAAATCCAAATTTGGCCTTCTAGGCGTCCATTTGCAAGAGTTATTGAATTTTTGACTCTCCTATTTTATAGCTGACTGCAAAGTTACAGTTGGCCATGTTCAGCTCTGCTTTCCAGGTGAGTGAGTAAGCCTATGACAGATCTGAGATATCCATTGTGAAGCCTGCATAGCAAAGATGAAATGTCTGTTGGGAGCTGCAACTACTAAAATCAAAGTTTAACACCTCAAAAAATTAGGCATCTTTGACTAAATTGATGCAAGGTCTCCAAACTTAAAACCATTTCTCTGTTTTGCCATCTGACACTTCAAACTGTTGTTACCGGTGAACGATGAACCCTACTGACTAGATGATAGATTCATTGTGTGACTGAAAGTATTTCGCATCCAATGACTGTATGTAAGGCATCTGAAAGCTGCATCAGACACCCCAAAAAGAAGGGCGCCCCTAGCTCATGAAAACTTACCAGAGATGTCTCTGGAGGTGACGAAGCAAGAAAACTACTTTTAAGACCTCAATAAGAGGGGCGCCTTTTTCAAGGAGATGTGTACTACCCATACTTAGCCATTTTCTAGTTGATCTCACTTTTCAACACTCTCACAATGACCTCACACTTACAAGCGTTTGCCAAATCCCGGAGGCTGACGGCTAGACTCATTGATAGCTAGAGTAATTGCAAACAAGTCTCGTGAAGACTGCAAATGCTAAAAACCCCATCTGATAGGCCTAAAGGCTGGGCACCCCTGGCCTATAGAAGTGCAGGCGTGTATTGCTACATTTCTCCACCCTCTGATTCACGTGCTTAGTAGAACCTTTGTCATGGTCACTTGGAATGTCGGATCACCTCACAAACTGATGCGTTGCGAAGCTGGACTAGATTAGAAAAGATTTTAGGAAAACCTCATTTGCAAATTCATCCATCTGGAAAGCCAAATTCAAGGGCGCCCCTGAGCTACAGGGGCATAGAAACCACAAATTTGACAAACCTCTATGACATGTATCCTCCTCGTAGCCTTAGCTTCTGACCTCGATTACCGGAGTTCTGCACTACATACATCTTCGCTTGATAGCTCGTCGGAAAGCTGGGCTGATTCTAAAGAGATTGAATCCATTAGCAAGCACATGCAACAAGATCTGAACCTCCAAAAAGAAGGGCGCCCCTAGGCTACAGGGGCGCAGATCTGCTTTTTGCTAGAAATCTTCATCTATTTTTGTTCTGAAAAACACTCCTCTGGCCACTGAATTGACCTCATAAGAGTATAATATGCTCGTGAAATGCTCCTCCATCATAACATGCTTTGCTCTGGATCCCAGGTTCAGGTTCTCACCACCAAGTACTGACCAATTGCTGTTGTCGACTGACATGACACTGACCAAAGTCCATACTTGACTTGCCCAAAAACTTGCATTTTGACCTCATTTTAACAAAGTTAAAGACTCTCTAATCAAAATGCCTTAATGAAGCAAAAATTTGGTTTGGATACAACAGGGCACATTCTTGGTTAGAGTTATTTTCAGTCAACTATCTCATAAGGATCCTCTGACTATATGCTCGCACCTTGCCCAACATTGGGATCCTAGCGTACATTCTTGGTTAGAGTTACTTTCCGCATCATTTTGGTTTTAGAGCTAACCTTAACAGGTGCGTGTTGCATTGTGAATTATAATCAAAAAATTGAAAAAATTGGTCTGTCTCATTACACATTCAAATTGCAACCTATATGCGAATGGATATAAGCATCCTTCGGGAGAGATGATCACTACTCCCGCTCCTGAATCTGATGTTGAGCAACTGCCGTCGAACTGCATCGTCCACACTTTTGATTCTTCATATGATGTAGTCGTGGAAAGTGCAAAATTCTGACAGTCTTCAGTGACATCAGATATCATAGCATATGTCCCTGGTCCCGTGTCTTGATATAACACTTGTGCATGTGGAACTTGGGACTTTACCACCGTAAACTTTGATTTCACCGCAGGCTCTAGCTTGAAAGTGCCCTTCTTCAATGGAATTGTCGCAAACGACCAATCCAATTGAATTTCTCCTCCGAGGTCCTTGCAAAAACTCCTGCTAAGCAACATCCTGTAACTAGTTGGAATGTCAGCGATCAAGATAGTCATCATGATTTTCTTTTCAGGACAAGACTCCAGCCTTACTTGCGCATCCTTAAGTTGACCGACCAACCACACCGGCTTTGACTCAAGTGAATAACACTTTTCTTTGGTTTCGGTGCACGAAAGTCCCAACGCATTCATGATCTGTAAAGGCATGACGTTGTCTGAAGCTCTGTTATCTATGATGCAATTGTTGAGTTTAAAACCTCCTATATACAAAGATATATAGAACGGTTTTGGTTTGTCTTCTGCTGGAACGGAGGATTCAAGTAAAATAGGTTGGATTGCAGCCTTCTTCTTTACCACCTTAAGGATTCGATCCAACTGCTCTCGATGATCCTGAAGATACTCCAATTGTGAGATTTGTACCTTCGTCTTCATCATGGAAGACACAATGTCGAAGTTTGTTGAGGTTGGATCCTGAGCAACTGGCACAATGTTTACTTGTGAAGACTTGGGATTGGAAGTGGAAGCCACTTCTTTTCCCTTTTAATTGGGCTTCCGCTTTTCCTCTTCTTTTTGTGCTTTGAAGTGTTGTGCACGTGTAAACACAGGCGAAGAGATGTTCTCATGATTGACCGCAAGAGAGTATTGGCGGTAGTCGTCGTCTTCTTGTTCATTAACGGGTTCTCTGTTGAAGTATTCCGTTGTGGAGTCGCCATCAAAGTCGTCCATCTGTGGTGAGACAACATTTGTAGTTGGTGAAGGCACGAAGTTTGTACTTGGAGCAGCATCAGCAAATCCCATGATTTGATTCATTCTTTGATTTTCTGGACATGTGGCTCCGGTGTGTTCAACTGTGTCATAGAAAGAGCAATAGGCCGTGGGCTTCTCAGTATCAATAGGCAGTCTTGATTGTCCTTGCGGGAACCTTGATTTGTAGTTGTTGAATGGTTGGAAGTTATTCCTCTTCGGCTGGTATGGCTGCTGAGGTTGATATGGTTGTTGTGTGGGCAGTACTTGTTGCCCTTGTGCGGGTGACTGTCTTTTGAGAATGGTAACCTCGTTGGCTACCTTCTGTAGTAGCAGATCAGCAGACGCTTGAACAAGCAGTCTGATTGAATCATTCTTCATGTTTCCTGTCGTGATCATGTTGTCTTCTATCTTGATAGCTTCTTCTTGTGTAAGTTGTAGATCTACTCCTTGGTTTCCCTTCAAGAAAAAGGCTATTTCTGACATTAATGCATTGATGAAGCTGCTCATCAAAATCTCATTAGACAGGTTGAGTGTATTGGAAATACGTGTGACAAGGCAATTAAACCTCGCTACGAACTCCCTCATTGGTTTTGTAGGCTCCATCTTTGAGTTTGAGAGATGTGCAAATAAGTGGTGGCTATCCTCAGCAAGCTTGAATCTCGCCAAGAATTTTTCACTCATGACTGCCCAATTGGTAATAAGGTCTGGTTCAAGATTATGGAACCACTTTGAAGCGTTGTTTTCCAGGGTCTCAACAAAGAGACGAACAACTATGTCTTCATACGGAACATGCAAAACAGAACAAGCCGCTATGAATGTTGAAATGTGTTCATCAGGGTGTTTAGATCCATCGCCATGGAATCGAGGAAACTGCTTTCGCAATCCCTTGGGCAACTCATGGTGTCCTGCTAAGGCCAACAGTCTGATGTTGTCACCCCAAGGCAGTAGGATTAGACATCTTACGTTTCTTCCGTTCCGACCATTGTGATTGTTGTTGTTGTTGTTGTTGTTGTCGTTGTCGCCCATTGCTTCAACTGGGACTAGAGATTCTTCTTCTAATCCTTCTAGGAAGTGCTCGGGAACCTCTTCAAAGCACGGCTCTTCTTGAATGGGAGGATTGTGCCTCCTTCTGTAGTAAACTTGGTAAGCCAGGATGCTTTATTCCCACGCGGGTGGTGGCAAAACTGGTCTACCGGTTGCAAGATCCGCTCTTTCTTCTTCTTTGTCCAGAGTAGTAGCTGCGTTTCTCCACTGAGTAGTAGATGTATGATTGTCAAAGATAAAACTTCGCAAGCTAGTGATGATGTCTGATTGCTCGCCTTGAATCAACAACAAAATTCGGTTGTATGATGGCCAGAGTGAGTCCCGGTTGTTGAATAGGAGCAGTAGGACGCCAGATGGTCATTCCCATGACATAAAGCGTGAAGCTTTCTTGAAGTTTTCTTGCCTTGTGCCCCACGATGGGCGCCATAAAACTGTTGGCGTAACAATTAGCACCTCTAGAGTGCAAGTTGGTACGGACAACTATGCACAATACGCGATGACTGCTCTTCAAATTAGGAGAGGAAGCTCCCTCTTTTGCTGATATGCATTCTAAAAGTAAATGATCTAAATCCTATCTTTTTGACTCAGCTGGAAGAGGCACAAGGTTAAGAAAACCAAGGACGTTGCAGCTAAGGATTTTCTCTGGTTTCGCATGTCTTAACTACAACTAAAAACTAAATGCTTTAAACTATCCAATCTCCTCAAGAAAATAGAGCATGAGGAAAAGGAGCAGGAATGTGATTACACGATAAACTTTAGGTACAGATTCACAAAGTGAAGGCAAGGTGGCACAACTATTTGCTTGGCTGGGGAGAAGTTTAATAGAAACAAACAAATACACGATAAACTGAGTACAGATTCACAACGTGAAGGCAAGGTAGCACAACTATTTGCTTCGCTGAATGAGTTTATTGACACACACATCACACAATAAGCTTTGGGTACAGATTTACAACATGAGGGCAAGGTGGCTCAACAATTTGCTCATCGGAATAGGCTTATTACTAACATAAGGTAAGCAACTAGGACAGTGTATTGCATAGACGAGACATGCATACAATAATGATCAAACTAGCAACCCCATTTAACTAAGATTCGATCAAACACCATAGTAATAACATGAAGGCAAGGTGGCACAACAATTCATTAATATAGTAATCACTCGTGAATAGATACAGAATAACAATATTATAGGCAAGGTAGGCACAACATATATTGCTATCAGGTGCAAAAGTTCTAATTACAAGGATGAACCAATCTTGAGAATAGGCATGTTGCCGACAGTGCAACAATTCTCTATCACAAGCAAAAGTTATTTACAAATGAGTTGAATGCTCTTATTTATAGACATCAAAGGTGTAGGGAACCCTAAAATCACCTTGAATCAACTATAGTCTCGCAGTATTCAAGATTTTATTCCTTAAGTCTAAACAAATGAAACTATACAGTTAACTGGAAAGCTACCATCAGTTAACCGATACAACCAAGACTAATTGGGCATGTGCAACATGCACGTCCTTATTGAAAGGAAAGCTAACTGATAACTACCATCAGTCAACTGGTACTAACTAAAAGTCCATCCTCTTGCGAAGATATCTCCAAGAATGAGATAGGCATGCCTAATATCAACAACAAAAACTCAAGAAATGACGTTGAGTTAACTGTTGCTTTTGACTCATCCTCGTAAATAACTGCAAGATCCAACTGGGCGTCTACTGCAAGCCCTCTCTGTTTATTATCTCATCCAGGAATTTGTCGATCGTATCATCATCTGACACTCTGATGCTGTCCACGATGATGAACCGCCTGTCTAACTCCTTATCTCCATCTTGGATCGCCCTCTGACAATCTCTGACTTCTGCAATTGCCTCGTTGAAACTGGTCGTCATCACTAAGAAGTTATCCAACTTGGACGTCTCAGGATCTCCACCTAGGTTATCATGAACCAACTTCTAGAACTTAGTCTGCACAGCATCAACTGGCAATTCACTGATTGGTAACTCTGGCGGCTCCGCAACTGGAGTGATGGCCTCTATTTCTTCTACAGCATGACGCTTTTGACGCTTTTCTTGATTCTTCTCAACGGAAGAGTGTTGCATGACGAAACCACGAAGTTTGACCTCGAACACTCTAGTTGTGAGAAATGCACACGAACTCGCTGCACATATAGAATTCCAACGATATCAACCCTCTAAACTGGCCTTGGAAGGCAATCGGCTATACGAGGTATGAAACCATGTGGATTTTGAGTGACTACGCCTGTCAAATTGTATGGATCAACCCTCCGGATGCACTTGATGCAAAACGGTGTCAACTTTTCTCATGAAATCATGAATTAAGACCAATTTGGTCTTGAATTCAGTTTGAGTGAACTGCCTTCTGAAAAACTCGCCTGTTGACTATAACCACAGCCATGTTCTGACAACTTTTTCGAAAAGCTAAAAATAGCATCTGATGAGGCTAAAAATAGCCTATTAATGGACAATTTTCATGAAAAATTCTGAGACGTGGGTTTTGTAGAGAAAATAATTCTAAGCAAACCCGCAACGTCAGAAATTCAAAAAAATGCCTTTTGCCTTGGCATGCAAGAGCTTTTCGATAAAGAAACAGTAGGGGTGTAGGGGCACCAGGGTCAATTTTTCTCAAGAAAAAATGGCATATGGGTTTTGTTGTCGTTGATGAGCTAAGAAGACCTAGAATCTTTGTTTTTTTTAAATTTGAGTTTTAGGCCCGCATGCATAGGGTTTTCAGTCAAGAACTGTAGTGGTTGTAGGGGCTCTTGGGGCAATTTTTCCGAGAAAATCTAAAACATGGGTTTTGTGGGCAATGGAATTCCAAGCCAACCCAAATGATTAGATTTTGGAAAAAATGAGTTTTAGGCCCACATGCAAAGAGATTTTTCGAAAAAAGCACAGTGCTCCAGAATGGAGGCAGCGGGGCAATTTTCTCAAAAAAATCTAAGACATGGGTTTTGCTGCTGATGCTGAAATATATGAACCTAGATCCTCTGTTTCTGATAATTTTGTCGTTTTCTTTGACATGCGAAGAATACCTAAGACGAGAATAGAAGAAATTAAGAAGAAGATAGAAATTCACCTATGCTTGAAATAGATTCGATGAAACCTGCATGCAAACAAAAAATGAAGCCTGTAATATCCTTCCTCTAAGCATTTTGAATCTGTAGCTACGAAGAACGCTGAATTCTGACACCTGTAGCACCTTCAAATCATTATTTGCTCAAGAAAGGCGTGTTTTATCACTCTCACAATGAAAAATAATGGACGCCATATGCTCAATACATAATAAATAACCCTCAAAGGCGTCATAAATGCATGCACAATCTTGGAAATTGCGCTTGGATTCTGATTGGACCTCCAAAACACACACCTGGCTTGTGATTGGCTTCAAAAATGAACTAGATGAAAAATACACCCTAAATAGGGCGCCACTTTCAACATCTCAGTCAACTAAAACATGCAAGTTGATCTCGCTCAGTTACAAGCTTAAAATAGGCCCAAAAGAAGTCGACTTGAAAAGAGTTAACTGAAGAGCAATTTTCAGTTAACTGCCTCCACCTTTAAAGGGCGCCACTTCTCTTGAGTTCAAAAAGTCAACCTTTGACTTTAGGCGCCTCTTTCAAGACTTAGCCAATTTCTTGAAAATTTGGATTTGAAAACCTCTTCAAAGCTCACGTTCGATCACTGATTCTGATTGACTGACACGTCGGATCAACTAGCTGACAGTTTCATTGAAGAGCAGGATCAAATCTAACAAAAGTCTCCGTGAGGTGGCAAACCCTAATTCATTCATCTAAGGCCTCAAAATGCAGGGTGCGCCTAGCCTTCAGGGGTGCTTTTGACCTCGGCTTAGAAAATTTTCAATGCATTTTTCATCATTTTCAAAGTGATTTTGACCTCACTTCACATTTCCCGGTGTTCGGTAAAACCTCAAAACTAGCTGACTGGCTCACTACGAAGCTGGCTGGATTCTGAACAAGAGCTCCTGAAGAGGACTTCTCATAAAAATGTCGTTTGATAGCTTAAAAACTTGGGCACCCCTAGCCACCAGGGGTGCTTTTCCTCCCAGACTTAGCCATTTCTCAAACTGGCTAAAATCCACTAAACGTCCAGCTGCAGGTTGCTGAGAAGTATTCTGACCTGGCTAAGATATGCAACGGAAAGCTGGAACCAACACGGACAAGATGAGCATTTAAAACCATCAAACAAACTAAATTCAAGGCATCAAAACCTTGGGCCAGGGGTGCTTTTGACATTTTTGACCATGACTAAAACCCTATGTTTAACTCCTGATACCAGCAACTCAGCAACTTAGATTCACCCGCTGACGAATGCGTTGCAAAGCCAGATCAAGTCTGAGACAAACATCCTAGGTGCCACTTGATCAGAAAACTTCATCTGAAGCCCTAAAAAGATGGGAGCCCCTAGCTGAGAGGCGTGCTTTTCACTCCAGATAGTCATTTTTTCATCTCCCTCGTTTTGCGTTCAATCTCCAGTTTCAGGTGATAAACATATTCGTCGGACTGCTTGGCTGGCTCGTCGCAAAGCTAACAATATTCAAGAGAAGTCCTTCTGAAAGTGACATCTCTCAAAAAGTTGACCTAGGCCTCCAAAATCAAGGGTGCCCCTGGCTCACAGGTGCGCTTTTGCATCTAGAGTTAGAAAAAATTTCATCATTTTCGCCTTGTCGAAAATCCCCTCCGAGACGAAGCATCTTCTCGAACAAAACTCGCCATAGAAACATCACCGAAGCATTTTGAGCTTAGCTTTCGACACCTGGCACCTAGCCATCTACCATTATTGAGCTCAAAGAACCTAACTTTTCACTTGAAAAAATGAAAACTACCCACCAGGCTTAAAGTGAGTTTTAACTGAATTTGACTTCACCATTTTGATCGTAAAGCAAAATAAGCCAATCAAAACAAATTTCAGCCAATTCTGACAAGTTTCAATTTTTAGGGTTTTTGACCTAAAAATAGGGGTCTAGAAACCCTAATTTTCAATTTTTACAAATTTTGCCAATATCTTCGTGGCATCACACTGACTCAAAGCCCATACTTGATTTGCCCAAAAACTATGTTTTGACATCATTTTGACAAGGTTTAGACCATTTTAAGCAAAATGCCTTAATGAAGCAAAAAAAATTGGTTTGGGTACAACACAATCAGACCCTTCTCAAGGGCGAATTAATACAATGAATAATAGCACCTATCCTTTGATGCCAAGATAAATATGTATCTCCTTGAAGTCAATCTGCTTCTACAAGATGATAATCTGCCGCTGAAGGGCAAACTTCTGCTTTGTAGATATTATGAATATATAAATCAGAATGACTTGATTCCACCTTGTATATATACAAAACATGGTGACTCTTCACATAGGTTGGCCTCCTTTTAAGAAATAATATAATTTGTGATTAAGGCCAACTTGCCTTATTAATTATTTATTATATTAACTTAGGAGAAAATATCTCCCTGAGCTACAAACACTAACACTCACTCTTAGCTAGGGAGGTATTTTCCAAATATCTTCGTCATGGAGTCTCTCAACATGACGCCCACAATGGCTACACCCATTTGTGGAAAGCTCAAAGGTTCATCACGGAGTCCCTCAACGTGATGTCATCATGGAGTCTCTCAACATGACGTCCACCATGGCTACTCCCATGTGTGGAAAGAAACACACGTACAAGTTCCCATCATGAAGTCTCTCAACGTGATGTCGTCATGGAGTCTCTCAACATAACATCCACCATGGCTACTCCCATGTGTGGAAAAACACAAGTACAAAGAGTTCATCACGAAGTCTCTCAACATGACGTCTCATCTCAGTCTCAAAGATGAACAAGGGCTCGCACCTCATATTTCTCCATCTCAGAGAAATATACACTACAAGGGCTTTCACCTCATACTTCTCTGTCACAGAGAAATATACACTACAAGGGCTTTCACCTCATACTTCTCCGTCACAGAGAAATATAAACTACAAGGGCTTTCACCTCATACTTCTCCGTCACAGAGAAATATACACTACACAAATCTTCATGATGATCAACTTCCTGACCTCCTCGTCCAAGGTTGCCTCTTGATGGTTTGTCAGACTCCCTCTGAATGTTAATTCCTCCTCTTCGAAGAAACTGAAGGTTCTTTCTCTTCAAGAGATGTCTCTAGTGAAGTTTATCTCTTTAGCTTGCGTGAATTCCTAATAGGATGCCTCAAGCTCTTCCTTTCTTGAATTCCTTAGGCAGTCTCTCATCATCCTTTTACTCCTCAATCTGTCCTAGAAGCATTATAGAGAGATTACTAATGGTTCATAGAACTAAACTCTCCCAAAGAGAAATACCAATGCTAGAACATACATGATTCACTATTCCAATGTTATTGCATGAATTAATAACTACATAAAATTCATGAACATTATTCAAACATGAAATACTTATCTCGTTGAAATCAGAATCTCCTTAAGTGTTGTACTTAACCGCTTTTCAGGTCTGTACTTATCTTTCCGGACCCAGTGAACCCTCACCAGAGATGAATTGAAATGCTCGATACAATATGAGCCAAGTCCTCGACTATGGCGAATGTGAGTTGACTTTTGTAATCGCGTAATTACTATCACTTCCCTTTGTCCACGGTTCCTCTTAAGATCAAATCTCCAGATACGCCCAAATTTGTTCTTCACTGTTGTCTTCAAAAATCAGATATCAAGGATGGCAACATGTAAAGATACACCATACACCACTCCATCGCTTAGGATGCTCAAGGATCAGGGATAGACTTCATAAACTCCTCATTCCAGAAGTCTCAAGGTTGTGACCCAAGATGATTTCGGACATTAATCACAATGAGCACACATACAGCAATCGCTCAAAATCACACCAATCCTCCAATGAATCTCTGAACCGAAGGTTTCAAGTGATATAGCTATTTCCAGAAATGGCCTCGTATCATCTCCTCATAGCCCGTCGATGCTCACACAGAAATTTCACTTCAAGAACTACTCTGCTCGATATCATAACTCAACTCTTGTCGTACACTCTTTCCAAGAAACCGCGTCTAAGAGTCTCCCGATAGGTGAGGATTGCGCCACACCACTTAAAATGCCCGAATAGAATGTATATGCGAAGGGTGATGTCACTAGGTGAATCTAAGAGCTCCCAACCATCAGACGATTTAATCACCACATTTGCCTTGTTTCCAAATCTTCCCGTATGCTTAGATATCCGGCCAACACGAATATAACAGTTACTATAACTCTCGGAACACAAAAATACTCCCACATCAAAGACGCAATGAAGAGGAGAGACTTCCTGAAATGTCACAATATTCACTAAATCACCAGCGCTCAAGTCATTCATCAATGATAATGAAGTTACGTGAAATGTATAAAGGATCCTGATATCCCGATGATGCCTTCCGCATAGCTTGTTTCAATACATTCATCGGTTGTTGAAGAATATACACATCATTCATTGACAATAGAAGAATGATGATAGCCACGACCCGTCAGATAGAATACAAGCCGGCAAATGTCTAATGCAACCAATGGCTTCAGTCATGAATACACATGACATCACAAATCGCCTAGAGTACGCATAGCAACCAAGAGTCGGACTTGAGATTATTGCCGCTAACTTTCCAATAGTTATTTGCGATTCCTTAATACTTCCACCAAGGTAGAATTCATAGTCGTCTCCTTCAGTTAGTCAAAACCAATATCTTATTTGGAAAGCTCGCTTGATACTCTTAGCATATATATTTGTCTTCTCTCCAGCATCGATTTCTCATGTGCCTAAGTCATTATTCATTAAGACAACGGCTGTTTAAATGAGAGGTTAAGATGGTGTGAAAGAGACTTCTTTCCTTCCTCTGTCGTTTCTGCTGTTCAAGTGTCTAAGCAACCTGTGCTTTGTCAAATCTGATCGAATTTCCCCCTGAACCCGCTCTGATACCATGTTAGTTTTAAGATCAGCATTGAAATAAGCAGAATAACAGCACATAGAAAATGAACACAGCAAGATACCCTAGGAAAACCCTCCTCCTTGAGGGAGAAAAACCCAGCAACATATAACTCTTATATATAGGATGAATAAGAGCAGAAATCTGCTTTACAATCAAACCCTTCTCAAGGGTGAATGAATACAATGAATAATAGCACCTATTCTTTGATGCCAAGATAAATATGTATCTCCTTGAAGTTGATCTGCTTCTACAAGATGATAATCTGCTGCTGAAGGGCAAACTTCTGCTCTGTAGATATTATGAATATATAAATCAGAATGACTTGATTCCACCTTGTATATATACAAAACATGGTGACTCTTCACATAGGTCAGCCTCCTTCTAAGAAATAATATAATTTGTGATTAAGGCCGACTTGCCTTATTAATTATTTATTATATTAACTTAGGAGAAAATATCTCCCTAAGCTACAAACACTAACACATCATTCATTGGATGCACATGTGGGTCCAATAGATGTGTCTAAAGGTAGCTTCAATTAACTTCTATCTTGCTTAGCATAGAAATGTTACATTTGTAATCACCTACACTACACTAGAAGGCCCAACCTTATCAATAGCATTGTGATGTCCTATTTTATTCATGCCCCCGCTGAGAAAATGGATGTCGCTGGCTGACTAGATCGCCTACATAATTAACATATGAAGAAGTTAAAAGGCTGTGATTATGAGTGACAGCAATTATTTTAGAAGTATGTGATTCATTTCAAAAGCAATAAGATTAAAGAAGCCGAGCAAGGTCGACCATATTAATGCTATTTAATGGCAGTGACCTTTGATAGGTAATAAGATTAAAATATCCTTTGTTCATCAAGTTGCATTGGCCGACTCATAATATAAGGTAGCGTTGGAATTAATAATCTTCAACAAGTCTGACCGTCATGAAATTGTCCAAGGTGATTATGTATGGAGCATGATTAATATATAGAAGGCTGTGATTTAGTTTAAAGAGCAACGAATCCTTTTGAGGCAGTATATCCCTTGCGAGAGGTGATAAAGACTTTGTGAAAAGCTGTCTTTTCCCCCACCATGGGGATATAAAAGGAGGAACATTTCAAAAGGGGGATCATCATGGAAGCAAATCAGAAAATAGAAACCTGCAATCAGAAAAGCAGCAGCTATTAATACAATAAGTGATTGGTATGCATTTGATTGTATATGCATTTAATGTATATTATTTGATAGGCATATAAATATATGTATAGCTAATTTCATAATGACTAATATAGAATAAGGAGAGATGTGTTATGTCTAAATTGGTAAATAAGGGAAGTAGTGAATTTATTTATATTATTATAATCTATATCCTTTCCTTTAAGGAATCATGTGTAGGGTTGGCGAAGAAACATGTTAGGGAAAGGCGGTATAGGAATTGTCTTGGTTGGATATTCTTCCCACTTGGGAACAGGGGGTATGAGCATGCCCTCAGCTTAATTGTGATGAATAGTTTTTCTGGCACCCTATCATGTGTTTCTCTCCAATCCCTACCGTGATTGGTTATTGGAAAAGAGTCTATCAATTGGATTCAAGTTAAGTTGTTATCCATTATTTCATGAATGTCAATAGTCCATTTATTCCTAAGTTCAATATCTATTATATAATTTGCTATGGAATATTATTTGTTAAACAATTTTATGTTGTGTAATGGTCACTTAAAGCAAATTCAGGCATATGCCAACTAGGGGACATTATAATTGGTATCAAAGCCTTAATCATGCCAACCTGCGGAACAAACTGACTTTAACCACCATTCAATTAGGATTAACTATTCAGCCCTCTTCTTAAGTAGGCCAAAAGTGCATTTCTATATGTGTGTGCCTTTCACATGTATGCTTCGTGTCCTACGTGTATTTATGTGTATACTTCGTGTGTTACATGAGTTTACGTATATGCTTCATGTCTTACATGTATTTATATGTATGCTTCATGTCTTACATGTATTTATGTGAATGCTTTGTGTATTACGTGTATTTATGTATGAGTTTGCTTCATGCCTGATGTGTCTTCAGCAGCACTAGCAAATTTTATTTAATATTAAATTATTATTAGTCTCCAAATGCAGCAATGAAGAGTTGTAACTATTGAGGTGAAAAGGTGCAACTCCCTCAAACTTGAGATATAAAAGGGAGAGCATTTCATTTGAGGAAGACATCCATAACATCTTTGGAGAATTCAATTGAGAATAGAACTTTAAGTGATTTTGCAAGTAAATTAAATTAGGTTCTCAAGAATAGTGATGATGTGAGAAGGGATGTGACTCCTAATGTGAAAGGTTGCGACTCTTCAAATGAAAGGTTGTGGCTCTTCAAATGTGAAAAGTTGTGAACCTTCAAATATGAAAGGTTGTGACTCTTCAAATGTGAAAAGTTGTGACCCTTCAAATGTGAAAGACTATGACTCCCTCAACAATAAGATATAAAGGGGGAATCATTTCCTTGTGAAGAAACCATCAATACGAAATAAATCTATCAATCAACTTAGAAGTAAAGTATCATTCTCAAAAGGCAGCCATGAAGGGTGGTGACTCCTTTATAATGAAGGGTGGTGACTCATTTATTGTGAAGGGTGGTGACTCCTTCAAGAAATGGATATAAAGGATAAATCAATTCATTGACATTTAATAAGCAATCATCACTCATCTATCCACCATGAAATCAAGCAATCATCACTCATCTATCCATCAAGAAATCAAACAAACAAAATATCAAAAAGATTCCCAAGGAAGGAATAATCAATCATAACAACTCAACATAGTTAATGATAAATCTAACAATATAACTTGATTTTTAAATAGAAATCCACATGTTGCCATCACTAGTTTTCATAGAAATTTAAGCATAACTAAGATACAAAGACGGATTAAGACTATCTTACTTTCAAACATCGAGATATAAGTGTACCGAGTTATCATCTTGACCTAGGGGGGTCAATCTCTTAAAAGCAAAACAATGACATTAGAAGTCCACAAAAATATTCCAAAAGAATCTACAATGATTTACCCATAACACCCCATTAGAAACATCATAGAGTGAATTATAATGAGCATGCCTGGTCGGAATTAGAAATAGTAATAAAAACCTAAATTCAACCAAACTGTGATATGCCAAAACAACATTTTGAGAGAATGTAATAAAGACAACTCAATTCTTTAGGAACCCACAAGTAACAAATTTTGACTCTTAGACTTAGGAGAAATTTTGGAAAGAACCATGGACACTATAAATTGAAGTTTGTGTTTTGAGATTTATCGGAGGATATATTCATCAAGCTTCTTTGAGGCGGGAACACATTTGTTCTATTCATTTTGGTCAAGATCATAATGCACAATCAGATCCATAGCACATATGATTTATCCCACACTCATAGAAACAATGGCAATGCATGGATCAACCTTATAACCTACAAAATTGATCTAGTAAACTTGTCTTACGAACCAAATCCACTTCTATATGTAATATCTAGAGTAGATCACTTCATCCAAGGGTCTTCTTCTCCTAAGTCCTTTTCTTGATCAAAGTAACTCCACATTCATGATTAAAGATCAAGGACATCAACATTAGGCACCTTAGGTATTTGATCCAAGCAAGTTACATCCAAATTTATTACATAAGTCTATTTTAAGTTACATTGTGGGCCCATAACCCACAAATCCCAAGATCATTTTCACATCTTAAACTTTGGAAAAAAAATGACGTATTTTGAACTAGGTGGAATAAAACAATACTTTTCAGAGATATGAAAATCATCCTAGTGTTAAACATGGGAATCTATCAAATCTTTACAAAAAGGAGTGATAACCTCCCCTTGACATGGAAATTGGATGTTAGTGTTAATTTAAAAATTCAAATTCTATGAAGTTTTCGTGGGTGATAACTAATTACTATTGATTCTAAGACTTTTGTACATCCAATAATTTGTACTTGAGGATTATCTAGGGAATATAAACTTAGAAGGTTGTAACATGTCCTTAATGAGTCTATGACAAGATGATATATGTTGGAAAATGTTCGGACTAGGCTAAGTGTTACAAACACCTATAAGCTATTTTAGATTACACCCTCATTAGAATCAATCTTACCTCAAACCTTGTTGAATGATTAGGTGAAATAAAATTTACTTTATTTAAGGGAAATTGTACTTACTCCCAATTGATGGTGTAGGAAAAGAGTGTACAACCCCGTAGTAAAGGATCTTGTTATTCACAACAGTCCCATAATCCATCATGATGAAGGATGCAAAGCATGTCCATCTTATGTGCCTCCTAGCAAAACCAAATAAGGAACCACTACCTTGGAAAAAAAGGTTAATTTGGTAAACGAGAAGATGGTCATATTGGTGATACATGTATGCTATATCATTATCCATGGGCAAACAAACATTAGACACTGCCAACTCATTAATGTAATTACGCAAATTTGTAATAAAGTTTGAAGCCAAATTCATGGCCTTCCTTTTTTTTCCTCTGGGTTCCATTGCACTCACCTTAAGAGTTGCAGAAATGTGCTTGGAAGTTCTAGAGGAAGGAGAAGTAGCAAAAGGTGTGGAGATCTCCCAATTATACAATCTAATGAATTCAATTCTCTCCTCATATGTGAGCTTGTTACAAAGCCCAACCCTTTTACAACTCTTTCTTATGTTGTTTTTCTTGTCTTTCTCATGGTTGCAAAAACATGCTAAGCTATCAAAAGCATTATTTAAGCTGCTAAGCCTGCTTTATTAATAGATTTCCTATTTTGTATATTCTGTAAAGGAGGAAGAGTGTTATTCAATAAGAGATACCAGAAAGGTGTCTAAAGCAGCTCACATTTACCCTATGTAAATTTGTTTACCAAAGCCACTTTCAACTGCCAATAAGATCAGAATAGTGGTTTGTTTTTATAGGTCCCATTCCAAGCTACATCCTTATGAGGTTAAATAATAAAATATAGTTAAACGTTGCTAGTATATTTGCCACTTCTACTGCACTCTGTTAAAAATCTTCTATAGTTTGAATCTAATTGCCTTTAACTGAATTGCATAAGTTTAGTTTTTCCTTTTAGCAAAGAAAACCAAAGACATATACTCCAAAAATGCCAAGTAATTTACATATGTATTGAGTACTGTATTTTTCTATACTAGATATCATTGTAGAAAAAAACATTTTCTTAAATATTTCATACCTTTGAACCTCCATATCCATGAAAACTTTTTTAACTCGTGTAATATTGCAATAGCACTTATGTTATCACATCTTTCATCTTCACCGTGCTAGCCACTAACTCAATTAAACCGCAACGAAGTTGAGAAATAATTGTATATGATTTCAACTTCCCCTCTTTTAATGTGACCACATTAAATTATCCTGCTCATGGTTTGAAAAGGCGGACAAGGCTTGGGTAAACAAAACAAAAAAAGACCAATTAAAGGGTATTTAGGATAGGGTGTGAATGTTAACAAAATGATTACGGAGGGACCAAATGAAAAATTAAAAGGGAAGGGAGCAGTTAAAAATGGATTAAGGTACATTAAAATTTGCAGAGCCATGTGAGTGATAGCCACCCTAGGTGGGAGGGGTGGGTTGCCATTTTTTATCAAGGATTTTGGAAACATAGGCAGTTAGGGGCACTACTGGCCAGACAAACACATCAATTTTCCTCAAAACCTTGCCATGTTTAGAGTACACCACATGATAAAATTTTAAAAACGTAGCAATAGTAGTAGATATTCAATTTTCTTCAAAACTCTAACATGGTTAGGGCACACCACGAGAAGTTGTTATATGCACAACATTAGATTTCAAAACTACAAAGTCATGTGTGGGCATAGGCACCACTGGCCCAATGAACACACAGTTCAATTTTCTTCAAAACCCTACCATGGTTAGGGCACACCATACGTTATGACATGGGCAACTTCAGATTTCAAAACTACAGTGGCATAGAGGGTATGGGCACCACCAGCCAAATGAACGCTTCAATTTTCTTCAAAACCCTACCATGACTAGGGCACACCATGATAAGTCATGACATGCACAATTATATAGTTTTGAATATTATGCTGTAAAATGGCTTTAGATATATAAATGGACTAAAAACCTGTTGTCCGGATATGTGAGATGATAACTTACCCTTTACCTTTTTTTGTTTCAAATAAACCATAATCCGCCAAATGTGATTGCATATCGACCTTCTGAATCGAATGAGACGCTGAAAATAACTGCAATGAATGATCATAATTATCTACCGAGTATCTAACACTTAGAATTACACATCTCTCGCATAAGTTGGAAGGGAAACGAGTTGACCCATGAAGGATCGTCCCGAATCAAAGTATCTTTGATCAAATAATCCTCTGAAAGAGGGCTCTCGAAGAATGTCAAAAACTTTTTGAACAACCATTAAATAGTTGGGCTCATAAGTATGTTATAATGTTTACCTATAGATAGCTGAAAAAAACAATGGTAAATAAAGCCTGCGAACCGAAATTGCAAAAGACAATTACGCAGTACTTAATATTAAATAGGAGAGAAACATACCCGCAAATCCAAAAACCCAAGTAATTAGCTGAAAAGAGGTGTCCAATTGTTGCACTCGCGATTCCAAAACTCCTCAATGCAAGAAATAGGAACCTGCAATTCTTTACACCCAAATTTTAACCTGGGAATAATAAAATTGCAAATCTTTTGCGAAAAAATGTTTGATTGCTAAGTAGATTCGGCTAAAAATTTAATGAGAAGAAACAACAAATACAGACATTGACAGTGACTCCCGGTACTCATGAGATGAGTATAACTAGTCATTCAAACAATAAAAAACAAATATAGCCGTTGTTTTTTATTATGCAATACAGTTTTTTTTATGCAAATGAGAAATAGTTGTAGAAATAATTTTTACACTTGAACAAGTACAAGTATCTGTTTTAAAATATTGCAATAATAAAATTTGTTTTAGAATAAAATAAAAAAATGTAAATGTGACTGAAATAATAGGTCTTGTATTTTATTTTGTATTTTATTTTATTTTTTTAATATGTAATATTTGACGTATGAATATATGTACAGATGTTTTAGAAATAAAACAAGTGTTATGTAGTGGTTAGTATTTGCTTTTATAGTATTGTAATTATAATTTTGTAGGTTTGAAAAAATTAAATGTAAATTTTATTAATGTGAATAAAAATAAATGTAAGTTTTGTTCATTATAGAATTTTAGTTTGGAGCCAATTAAAAAAATGGCGAAAGCGGTCTGCAACGGTTTGGTGTTGGTTGTCGTTTGGGAAGAGGACAGGAAGGTCGCAGAGATTCTCGTCAGGCGAACTATGAGGGCATCTGGCAAGCAGATAGATGGGCCCGCCCCACAAATGATAATCATTTTGATTCTCGAGTGGAAGAGCGTGGTCGTGATGGTCGTCGTCTTAGCAAGGAAGAGTCGGGTTTTAGGGGTCGTCAAGGAAGTGGGGGTTATAGAAATGTTTCCTTTCGAAGGTCGCGTCAACAAGATGGAGGAAATAGAGCATATGGTGGCCCTCCATGGATGGAGGGGTAGGGTCGGGGAAGAAAACCTAACCGGAGAAAAGGCCCTAACAGGCTGGTTTGGCAGAGGAAAAAAGTGGACCCAAAATGGGAGGAGGACAAGGAAGAAGATTAGGTTGGAGAATCTCGACAGTCTGTTTCACAGAATGGTAATGAGAATCCAGGTGGTCAAGCTACTTTAGTGGTTAGCTCTGTGAAGCTTCAGGCGGAGGTCTTGAGGCTAGAAAATTTGGGGTTGATTGGAAAATGGTATGGCTCGGGTCTTAACTGGGATTACTTGGTTAAATGGTGGAAAGAGTGTTGGGGACAAGATCTTCAATTCAAAACTCTTCAAAATGGTTATTTTCTGATTATTTGCCCATCTAGAGATCTAAGGGATGAGATTGTGAATGGCATTTGGGTTCTAGACGGATGTGGCTTTTACCTGAGGTGTTGGAAGGTTGGCTTTAATCTATGAATCATGTATTGGAGACTCTGCAAGACTGGTATTGTCTCCCTAATCTTCCCTCAAAATATTGGCACCAAACATTCTCAAGGAGATAAGGAATCATTTGGGGACTTTTGTATGCGCTGAAGAAAGGAAAAAGGAGGAAGAGGCACAATCCTATGTGAGGATCTGCGTTGAGAACAAACCAGTCCATCATATTTGGGAAGATATTGAATTAATCACCGAATATGGGAGTTGGGTGCAGAAGTTGGAGCGCAACACCTTTACTCATAATAGTCTTGTGCATCTATTGAAGTGTAGATTGTCTTACAACAAGGTAGGGAAGTCTAGAGCTACTTTGGTCAATGAAAGTCCCCAAAGGAGGGATTCTATTGTGCTTAAGGGTAATCTTTCACAAAAAAAAATTCAGCTCCCAGTGGTGAAGCTCTGGAGGCTCCCATCAAGGACATTCAGTTCAATCTAAAGAAGGAGCAAGGTGAAGGACTTAGGTCACATGTTCAACCTATGCAGGTTGTATCTAGTCCACGAGTTGAGGCAAAAAAGCCTATGGAGGATGAGCAGTGGGTAGTCCATAACTTGGCTTTGGAATAAAATATCTCAGAGGCGTTGGACTTGCTAAGGGGAGATTGTAGGAATGTGGATTTGGAATCTCTGATAGAAGCTGGAAAAGAACTGGTTGACTTGGTTGAGGCAGCTCAAAAGCTAGTAACTGGGAACTAGCTGAACAAAGGTGAGCCAGAAGGAATGGAATGTGAGGATCCGGAGGGGGCTGAAGTTGGATTGGAGGTTTTCAATCCATAATCTGGGAAGAAAAGGAAAATAACCCAAGGCCTGGAAGATGCTAGGGTCAAATTGGGAATCCATTAGAAGGACATGGCTAAAACAAAGCGAAATGTGGGGAGAATAAAAAGCAAGGAAGGATTTCAAATCAGGAAAAATGCAAATGGGATGGAGATGCTAATGGTCAAAAGAAGATTGATTCAATGATGAAAGTAGGGAAGAGCAATGCTCTTCCTGAACAACAATGAAGCTCTTAACTTGGAATGTTAGGGGCTTAAATGCCCCTAACAAATGGTGCTTAATTAGGCACCATCTAGAAGTAACTCAGGTAGAAATTTCTTTTTCAAGAAATAAAACTAGGCGATCAAGATCTAGCCACCTTCAGCAGAAAGCTGAAGCATTGGAAGTGGCTAGGTGTTGGAGCTGAGGGTGCCTCGGGTGGTCTAATAACCATGTGGAAGCCTCAAGTAATTCTGGTGGAAGAACTTGCATCTTGTCGGCATTGGATGGCATGTCGAGTAAGAAGCTTGATCTCTAATCTTCAATTTATGCTTATAAATGTCTATGGGCCCTCTTTGAGCTCGCATAAAAGGATTGTTTGGAAAGAGTTGGATGAGGTCCTCAATAGGTTTGATCGGGACTTTTGTATCTTGGGTGGAGATTTTAATGCCATTTTGTGTTCAAAAGATATAAAAGAGGTGGTGTGAGTCGAGCTCTTCAATCTCAAATATATTTTTAGAGCTTTGTAGGGTGAAACATGTTGATGGAGATTCAAATGGGAAATGGTTGTTTTACGTGGACCAATCAGAGGAAAGGTTTCTACAATATAGCAAAAAAGCTTGATAGATTTTTCTTTAAAGGTAATTTGAGTCTTTTCCCCTTCAATTTTGATAGTAAAATCAACTCGGGGGTGGATTCTGATCATTTCCTAGTACAACTTCAAATTGATGGGGAGAAGGGGCCTGTTCGATGTCCCTTTAAGTTTGAAATGATGTGGTTTAAGGATCCTAATATTATGAACTTGTTAGAATCCTGGTGGAAGGAATGCATCCTGGGTGGATCTAAAATGTTTAATATAGTCACTAAGTTAAAATATGTAAAGCAATAGCTAAAGCAATGGAATAAGGACTGTTTTAAGAATATATTTGAGGAAAGGTGCAAAGTGGAAGGGGATTTAGACGTTTTATCTGAGGATATTATCAAAAATGGGATGGATGATGCTCACTTTGAAAAATAAAAGGAGTTAACCAAGAAATTGAACAATGCTTTGGCCAAAGAGGAAATTTTTTGGAGGCAAAAATCAAGGGAAGTTTGGCTACGGGCGGGGGATAGGAACACAAAATTCTTTCATAATTCAACTAAGGCTTGCCGGGAGGTAAATCGGGTAGCTTGTATAAAGGTCGCAGATGGTCATCTGATTGAAGACCTGATGGAAATTAAAGCTTTTGTAGTGACCTATTTTCAAAATCTTCTCAATGATTGGGAAGGCTCTACTCTAGAGGCCCAGAAGGCGGTCCTTAGGAATATTCCAAATTTAATCTCTCCTTCTCAAATGGAACATTTGACTACCAAATTCTTGGAGGAAGAGATCAAGGCCATTGTTTTTGATTTGCAACCTGAGAAGGCTCCTGGGCCAGATGGCTTCCCGGATGCGTTCTTCTAGAAATGTTGGGCATTCGTGGGAAAGGAAGTTTTAGAGGCAATTGAAGATTCAAGGTGTTCAAGTAAGGCTCTCAGGGAGATAAATAATACTCTAATCGCCATTATTCCCAAAAAAGAGAAGCTTGAGTCTTGGGACGAATTCCATCCTATCTCCCTATGTAATACGCTCTATAAAATTCTTGTAAAAGTGGTAGCTAATCGGTTAAAGAAGATTCTTCCATCCATTATTTCTAATGAACAATTTGGTTTTGTTTCTGGAAGATCGATTCTTGATGGTGTGATAATCACTCAGGAGGTGATTCATTCAATTCAAAAAACAAAAAAACCTTCAATGTTGTTGAAGTTGGATATCAAGAAAGCATATGACAGGGTAAATTGGCGATTTTTGTTTAAAGTGTTGGAGGCTTTTGGTTTACAAAAAATTGGTTGGATTGGATTTTCGGTTGGGTGGCAAGTCCACATTACTCTATTTTAGTGAATGGGTCTTCAAAAGGTTTTTTCACTGCTTCAAGGGGTTTAAGGAAAGGAGATCCTTTATCTCCTTTTTTGTTCATAATCATGACAGAAGTTTGGGGTGCTCTTTAGAAGAAGAAAGAAGGATTGGTTGGGTGGAAGGTCTTCAGGTCACTAGTGGTCTTCCTTCTATCACGCACCAACAATTTGCAGATGATACAATGTTGTTTGTCTTTGCTTCGGTAAGGGAAGCTAAGAGGCTAAAGGGTATTCTTGATTGTTATTTTCATGCTTCAGATCAGGAGGTTAGTGTTGCAAAGTTAGAAGTTTTCTTCTTTAATGTTAGTTGTTTAAGTGAAATGCAAATTATAAGATAATTGGGCTTCAAGAAGGGTCAATTTCCCTACAAATATTTGGGTCTCCCTCTTGCTAAGGGCGTGCAAAATGGGAATATTTGGAATTCTCTATATGAAAGGTGTAAGGAGCGTCTCTCTTCATGGAAAAATCGATGGTTGTCTTGGGTTGGTTGGTTAAAAATTCTTAAATCGATTATCTTTTCTTTACCTATTTTCATGATGTGTTGTTTGCCAATGTATGTAGGTACTAGCAAGTCTTTAAATAGAGTTATGAAAGACTTCTTTTGGAAGGGAAACTCGAAGCAGAAAAAATTTCCTCTTGTTAAATGGCAGAAGGTTTGTGAAAGGAGGGAGAAAGATGGAGTTGGTCTTAAAAATCTCCTTCTGCAAAATAAGGCGTTAGGGGCGAAATTGGCTTGGGTGATTCATTCCCATCCGGAGCTTAAATGGGTGAAATTGGTTTGGGCTAAATATCTTGACAATGACCCAAATTTTTTTTTACTGCTAAATCCCTTCCTAATGGCTCTCGTATTTGGAATTTCATAAAAAAATCAAGGGATCTCATTTCGGATTTCTTAACTTGGGAGGTAAAAGATGGTGGGGAGGCGTTGTTTTGGGAGGACTCTTAGGAAGGCTTTCCAATTTTGGTGGAGGATCCTACTTTAGTTCGTGTCAAAGAAAGGACGAAACAGGCTTGGGGAGTAAAGGTAAAGGACTTTATAGAAGACCCTTCATCTGAGGAGGATGGTTTCTATAGATGGAAGTCTATCAAACAACTAGGTCTACAAGAGAAAGAAGTGGAAGCTTTTGAGAAAGTGTTGTTGGAAAGGCGTATTTGGCGAAGGTAGGGAAGGGATAGATTGAGGTGGAACGCTTCATCCACTAGGGATTATTTTGCTAAAATTGGTTATGCCATTTTAGCTTCTTCAGGGGTGGAAGAACAAAGTCTGCCAATTAACTTGTGTTGGAATAAGGCTTGCCTTCCCAAAGCAGGCATTTTTACCTAGGCGGCAACTCAGGGCAGAGTTCTTACAAGAGATAGATTTGCCAAATCAGGATACTATGGTCCATCTAGATGCCCATTATTTCAAGAAGAAAAAGAGACTATAGATCATTTATTCTTGAATTACCAATTTTCACAAGGTATTTGGAGGTGGTAATGTGTGAAACTTCATTGGAAATAAACTCTTCCTAATAAATTGATTGATTTACTTAAGGCTTGGCCAAATCCTTTAAAGAATTTAGTTTTTGGTGATTTATGGGTGTTGAGCCCATCAATTGTGTTATGGGAAGTTTGGAAGGGGCGAAACAGGTGCATCTTTCAAGGAAAAGAGATATCAATCCCAAAGCCGCAATGCAAAATTGAGGCATGTATGGTGGAATTCTTTAATGCTAGGGTGGAGGAGTTGAATAAAAAAAAAGGTAATTTTGTTGTTTGGGACTCATGAATCTTAAAGCAATGGTATGGAATTAAGGCCCCTTCTTGTGGAGGTGTTGGGTGTGCATCTTTTTTGGAGGAGTGTAGTAAAGTTGTTAGGTCTCCTCCTAATCCTAGAAGGGTATAACTAAAATTCGTTGGGGCCTCGAAGGGGAATCCTAATCCCTCTGGGGCGGGTTGTATTGTAAGGGATTCCAAAGGATCAATTTTGGGGAAATTGGTGAAGTCTCTCCCAGAAGGTACGAATAATGTTGTTGAATGTCAAGCCCTTCTTGGAATGGAGCTTTGTAGAGAATTAGGGGTAAGAAGAGTAATAATTGAAGGGGACTCCACACTGGTGATTAATGCTTTAAGGTCCAAATAGATTCAAAATTGGAAGTTAGGGGAGTTGTTGGATGCTACTTTGGGTTTGATTAAGAGTTTTGAGCAGGTAATGTTCAACCATATTTTGAGGGAAGGGAATTTAGAGGCAAATCTTCTTTCAAACTTGGGTGTTGTGGGTCCGGATTTAAAAGAAATAGGTGTCTTTAGGACCTAAGGTTTGTGGGCGGCTGGGCGGGCGCCCCTCCAGGCCGATGGAGGGGACGTGGCAGTTAAGGCCACGGTGTCTGGTGTGATGAGTTAGGAGGAGGACGTGGGAGAGATATCATGACAAGGAGTTGATCAGATTTGTCATGGGGGAGGTGTGGATGCCTTTCCCAAGGCCCAGATAGTATGCATTTTGCCTGGAGGATTTAGTCCTTTGGCAAGCTTTCGACACGTTTGGAGGTGATTCATTTAAGGTGGGTGGCGGCTACTTAGTACTTGGTATTAATTCCATTATGGGTTGGATTTAAGGTCGATCAAGGCTTAATTTCATTCTCATTTTAGTTTCCTTTTGGTTGCGCATGGTGTTTCTTCTCTCTGTCTAGGAGTGATCTATGCTTGGGCATAGATGGAAAAGCACTCAAGGTTCCTAACAGAGGTTTTGGTGGATGGGTTGGAAAAATTTGGGGTGGATACCTCGATTTCCTTGAAGTCATCGATGTGGAAAACCTATTTCAAGGAAATTACAAATCAACGACTGAAGAGGATTTTACTCAATAATGATCCTTTGGTAGTCGTGGCAACCAAAATGATTATGGGGTCTAGGCATTTGAAGAATAAGGAATATGGTAGGGATAATTTTCTTGTCTCCTCTCATTTTTTAGCTTCCCTCCTGGATAACCAGGTTGCCAAGGCTAAGACGAAATTGCTGCTTGAGAAGATGTTTAGGGAAGATTTGGTGGAAGGGGTTGATGAGGTTCTGCGTGTTGTGGTTGATGGAAGAGGTATTCCACATCCCTGCGATCTGGAGCTCCTTAGATGTTCAGATGAAGTTGTGAATTTGTATCCATTTCTTCTCGACTTGAATGGACCGACCCTCATGAAGCGTAGGATGATTGTGGCGGTGGCGGTAGAGTTCCTGAAGAAGTTCTTCGGGTTTATGGCGGTTGGGGGTGTGGAATGGGTCAAAGACTTTGAGGCCTTTGCAAGGGCCAATAGTTTCATGTAAGTCTGGTTCCAGTAGTGCCTGGGTATTGTTGGTTGGTTTTTTGTTTTAGAAGCTTTTGGGTGGTGCTTTGTTAGGGGACTTAGCCCTTTGATGGTCATTTTGGTTTACGTTGGTGTTGGTCGGGTGCTTGGATGGTCTGGTTGGATAGGTTTTCCTCTTAATGGTCACTTTTTGACTAGTTTTTTGGCATGATGGCTTGGGATGTTAATGGTGTATATATTTACCTGCCTTGTAGACGGTTGTAGATTGGAATTTTTAATTATATTAATAAAATACTATACTTGCGTATCAAATTTTTTTTATAGAATTTTAGTTTTGCTAATTAGTTCTTTGCATGACTTAACCTAGCCTTAACTCACACCTAACACTAACCCTAGCCCTAGCCCTTACCTTAATGCTAACCCTAACCCTAACCCTAACAATAAATCCTAACACTAAACCTATCTCTAACCCTAACCATTGTTGTAACACTAACCATAACTATAATCCTAACTTTAAACCCTAAATTATTAACCATAATCATAACCCTAACCTTGTCCTAACCCTAACCATAAACTATAATCCTAATCCAAAACCTAACCACATCCTAACTATAACCAAAAATCCTAACCCTAATCCCATCTCTAATATGAACCATAATTGTAACTCTAAACCTAACCCTAAACCCTAATCTAACTCTAATCCTAATCCTACTTCTCATAACCCTAACCCTAAATTTAAACCTAACTCTAATCCTAACACAAACAATAATCTTAATCCTAACTCAAACCATAATATAAAATAAAAATATTTAAATATCTAATCTAAAAATATTATAAAAATTATTTCTATTAATTTAATTTAATGTAAATATTGAAAAGTTCATATCTTTAATATAAACTAGTGTTATACATTTTGATAAAAAATAAATTTTAATTTCTAATTTTTTTATTTGAATAATAACAAATCAAAACATTTGATACCAAAAATATAATAATATAATATATCATTATAATTAATATAACTAGGGTGTTGGATGGCTAAATCCTGTATTATCTAAAATGGAGGTCGAACTTCAATTTGAGGGATTTCATTCGTAACAAGGAACTGTCCTAAATTAGACTCTGCAACCTATGACTCGAATTTTGGACTACGAATTGTCTTAGGGAAATTGATGACAATATGGGGATGACGGTGGAAATCGATGAGGATTTTAGAGAATCTAGATCATGTTTTTTTGCTTGGATTAGGGTTGCCAATATTAAACCATTCCCCACATAATTATATTTAGAAACTCCATGTATAATGAATGGCATTCAGTAAATTTATCGCCAACAATTCACCAAAGGAAAATTCAACGCTAGCAATTCACCGCCATGGAAAATTCGCCACCAAGTAAAATTCACTGCCAGTAATTCACCACAGCGAAAAATTAATCGCATTAATATTTTTTAATATGTATTTCAAAAACTTTGATTTTATTAAAAATATTAATGCAGTTAATTTTCAGTCGTGGTGTATTGCTGGCGGTGAATTTTTCGTCGGTGAATTTTCCATGGTGGTGAATTGATGGAAATGAATTTTCCTAGAGCCATAATGAATGGGTTCAACCAACAACAATAGATGAGGAGAAATTTTATTGTTTGGAGTGTAAGAGAAGGCGCCACATGGAATCCAAATGTCTTAGGAAAAGGGCATAGCACATGAAAACCTAGGAAGAATGGAGGAAAAAGAAGGGCGATGGTATGGGAGGGGCAAAGCCAAACATGGCTAAGCAAGCAAGCCCTATTAACGAAGAGATGTCCAAAGGCGTAAAAGAATCCTTTGTTGGCCTAGGAATGGAGGTTGCATGCTCGAGTAGGGTGGTTGTGATTCCAATGGAATACGCAAAAAGAGTTGAGGTCGTTGAGCCACGAGAAATTTTGGAGGCATAAAGGATGGTAAAGGATGCTAAGGAAGATGGAAAGTGAGGGAATGAGGAGGATGGAGATGATGGAAAGGTGGATGGGGAATAGTGGTCAGAGGATGAGGAGTCTGAAAATGATGAGTTAGACATCGTAGACCCTAGATGCATCACCCAATCTGCTGCAAAAACCATTAAGCAAAATCTTGCGATCCAAAATTTGAAGGGAAGGAAAATTGATAAGCAAAAGAGGGAAGAACTTGCAATAGAGAAAGGGCTACCCAACATTAAGGAATACATGTTGAGATCCAAGGGAGGAAGCACCTCCCTTGGAGAGCAATGAAGATAGTCACATGGAATGTTAGGGGCTTGAATGCCCTTGACAAGCGGTGTGTGACCAAACGCCATCTTGAGAAATTATTGGTCGACATAGTTCTTTTAGAGGAAACAAAATTAGGCACTAATGAGGTTGAATTATTCCTTAAGTACCATAGAATCCGGAACATTGTGTTTAGGGAATCTGTGGGGGTGAATGGGGGATTGGCGATCCTATGGGAACCTTCAACATTGGTTGTCAAAGAGATCCAAAAGGAGGCAAACTGGCTACTAGTTGAGGTAACTCATTATGTTGCTAACATGGAGTTTTTTCTCTTCAATATTTATGGCCCTACTAAGATTGAGGATAAGAAGCGGCTTTGGGAAGAAATTTTGGCACAAGCTGGTACATTAGGCAATAAGTATATCTTGGGAGGGGACTTCAATGCGGTCCTTAACCTAGAGGAGAAAAGTGGGAGGCTTAGAACAAAGAGCACAACGACTAAATATTTAAAGCTATTGTAAGCATCAACTACTTAGGCAACACACTACCTAAAAATAAGCTCTTCATGTGGATGAATCACAGGCTTAGATTATCGAATATATATCAAAAATATTGGACTAGTTTCTAGTATCTAAAGATTGTATTAATGTTGGAGACAACTTAACATCTAAAATCTTACCCCTATCAGTCTCAGATCATTTCCTATGGAGCTCGACATTGTCAAAGATTCTCTAAGGAAAATCTATTTCAAGTTTGAGAGCATGTGATGGAGGTGCCCAGAATTGGTAAACCTAATTGATGGATGGTGGAAGGAGGTTCCTAAGCACGGAGGTGCAAAGAACTTCATCTTCACTCAAAGATTATTGCACACAAAAAAGAAGAGGCTTAGGGAATGGAATACACATTCATTCAAAAACATTTTCTTAGAAAAAGTAAGGATCAAAGCGGAGATGGAGTTGTTGAATGCAAAGGTAATCAAGGACAAAGTATTTAATGAGGACTATTGCAAGGAGAAAGCATTGTTGGCAGAGCATGCCAAACTACTGGCGAAAGAAGAACTGTTCTAGAAAGAAAAAGTGAGAGAAAATTGGTTACATGATGGTGACCACAACACCAAATTCATCCATAATTTAGCCAAGGTGAAGAGGCTTATGAATAAAATATGGGAAATAGAGAACAATGAGGGAAGGAGGATCTCCAAATCTGAAGAGATTGAAGCTGTTGTAATAGAATATTTCAAATCATTATTGGCTCTGATTGATGGGGCAAACAAACGAGATTGATTGGTTGTCACTAATGCCATACCTCACCTAGTTAGCAATAAAGATAACGAAATTCTTTTGGAACCCTTCAAATTGGAGGAAATGAGAAAGGCCACATTCTAACTACATCCTGATAAGGCTCCAGGATCGAACAATTTTTTGACTACCTTCTACCAGAAATGTTGGCACATTGTGGGTGAAGAGATTTTGGAAATCACAAAGGACTTCAAAAAGAGTAAGAAGTTTGTCAAGGACATAAACAACACTGTCATCACAATCATCCCAAAGAAGGAAGAATGTGTATCTTTTGTGAACTACAGGTCGATATCTCTATGCAATACAATCTACAAGATCATCTTGAAGGCTTTAGCAAACAGATTGAAGAAGATATTAGGATCTATCAACTCTGAAGAGAAAAATAGCTTTATGCCACGACATGAGATAACAAATAACATCATCCTTTCCAATGAAGCTCTACACTCTATTTGTTGCACAAGACTGAAAATCATGCTAATAAAGTTGGATGTTAGTAAGGCCTACGACTGGGTTAGTTGGTGATTTTTGATGAATGTTATGAGCCGATTTGGTTTTTGTAAGGAATGGATTGATATTATTTTTTGTTTCTCCTCTCTTCATTTTTCAATCACTATCAATGGTTCCTTATATGGATTCTTTGAACCTTCCTAAGGCTTGCGGTAGGGGGTGCCCTTGTCCCCCTTCTTGTTTGTGATCATGACAAAATCCTTGGGGTAAACTATTAGTTCCCGATGGGAGGAGGGTAGATAGTGTGGGGTGATGGTGGCTACGGATCTCCCCCCACTTTCTCATGCCCAATTAACGGATGACATAGTGGTTTTTGGTGAAGTTTACATGAGGGAGGTGGAAGAAATAAATAAAATACTTGATGCCTATGTAGAATGCTTTAGACAGGCAATCAATAGATAAAATTCAACAAATTATTTTTTGTTAGAAAATGTGCCTCAATTTACTGGCTTGGACCTCAAAGAAAGGCTTGACGAATTTATGCCCTTTATCACTTTACCGCGAGGTTCTCATTTGGTCGGCTTGACCCTTTGGTCGTTGAGACTTAGTTTGATTGGTGTGACCTTGAGGGTTGTCACAACGATGGGCCAATGGGCATGGAGTTGGCGTAATGTTAGTTTGTATTGTCTTCACCGACGGAGCAGTCATTTATCGGTGGGAGGATCTGCTATACTTCACCGATGTGCCGAAGATGAATCAACAACTGCAAACGGCTTCATCTGATGGTGCTGGATTCTTTCCATGACATCTTGAGGCAAGTACCACTATGACCCCTTTTAGCTGAGCGAAATACCTTGTGCGCTTGACGCATGGTGGCTTGTCAAAGCGGTGAGTCCAGCAAAGAGAAGGTAGGCCCCGAGTTGCTTTATGCCAAGGATCATCCGATCGTGGACAATTTTCAGCGCCTTGGGAGTTCCTTGGGGAATATAGTGGATGCCACTAGCGATCCCTCGAAGGAGCTCCAATGGCTTACACGTAATCCCATCGGAGAGCGCAAGTGATGGACACGTGGTAACTTCGGAAGCTCGTTCTGAGCAGGCTCATGGGAATCTTGGAGATTCCCTCCTGGTTGTCCCGAAACCTCCTAAGCGGCGAACACGTGGCTTGTGGGACCCAATAAAGATGGCGATCGGTGTTTTGGCGATAGCGATTGATTGCCGCCCTAGAATGTGATGTTTTTGTTAGTAATAGTGAAGGGATTTCGAACATCGAGGATTGTTGACCGCTCACTGTTTGGTCAAGCAGCAAAACAAATAGCAGGTCGACATGTGGTGATTTTTTATTGGTTGTTTTTTCACAGTTGTTGCAAAACAACATTTATTGCCAGAAGCTTGATTGGTGAAAAGTGATATATTATGCAATTAATTTGAGATCGGATTTTGGTGGTTGGCAGAGCTCGAATTTAGTTTTTTCTCTACAAAAAATTCACTGTGGGAGTGGCTCGATGCAGGATTGCAGGTGGATCTGATCTGAGATCGATTTGGCGTGTCAGTGACAGATGAAAATTAATGCACCCTAATTGGTGTTTGGTGAGAGACTTTAATAGTCGGTTGAGACTAGAAGTCAAACAATCAAAAAAATAGAATATGAAAAAAAGGTTGATGAGTTTTGTATTCACTGCATGCCAAAATTGAATTGTAACAGTGAGTGCATGAAAACTCAAGAGCTGTTGTGAGCTAACTATCAGAGAGTGAGGACTGTAAATTTGTATGTAATTTTTGCTTACTATAATACAAAGTGTATGTCTCTTGGTGTGGTGGGTTTTTTCCCAAAAGGGTTTTCCCACATAAATCTGGTGTTATCTCTGTGTTTTGATTTTTTGGTTTCCTGTTATGCATTGTTTGTTTTTCTTAGAAGTAGAAAATTTGAAAAGTTGGTCTTTGCACTTCTCCTCTATGGTTTTAGCGTTGGGAAAGTGTATTTCACACCTCTTATTTTCCTTTCAAGTGGTATCAAAGCTTGGCCAGTTGTGTTATCCTTGTTAGTAGGGCTGGTTTTTTGTGCTAATATTGTTCCAGAGGGAGTCTTGCAAAGTTAGGACCAGTTTCTGTCTAAGATGGCGAGTACTTCAAGAAGAGTTGATATTGAGAAATGCAATGGCAACAAATTTGAGTTGTGGAAACTCAAAGTGGAAGACCTGTTAGTGGATAGAGACCTCTGGGTAGCAGTGTTTGGAACTATGCCACAAGGTATGAAGCAAGAAGAATGGGACCTCGCAGATAGAAAAGTGAGAGGTCTGATAGGAGTTTGTCTGGCCGATTCTGTACTCCTAAACGTCCATGAGGAGAATACTACATCTTCATTGTGGAAGAGGCTTGGTGATATTTATCAAGGAAAGTCTCTGGTTAATAAGTTATTCCTGAGGAAGAAGTTGTACTCCTTGAAGATGGAAGAAGGTGCATATGTTGCATACCATCTGAACTCGTTTAATATGAGTATTGCTCAGTTGGCGTCTATGGGTGTGAAGATACAAGAGGAGGATCGTCGCATGCTCCTATTATGTTCATTACCTGACACTTGGGATCATCTGGCGATGGCCATTGGAAGTACGACCACTACTTTCAAGATGGAAGACGTTGTTGCCTCACTGTTGTCTGAAGAGATTCGGAGGAAGTCTTCAGAGATGGCCAAAGAGGCCCTTATTTTTTGAGGTAGATTGAAGGAGAAATGAAAGAAGAAGGACAAGAAGTCCAAATCTAAATCTGTAGGGAGATCAAAGTCTCTTGGTAAAATGTCTAAGGTAAAATGTTTGAACTATGGGCAGTTTGGTCATATCCGAAAGGATTGTAAGGAGAAGAAGAAGAAGAGTAACACTTCAGACAATGACTCTTCTTAGAGTGATGCAGATGCCTTCATTGTAGCCTTGGCAACTCAAGTATCAGATGATGTCTGGCTGGTTGACTCAGGTGCATCCTTTCACATGACGTCTCATAAATATTGGTTCACTAAGTACAAAAAGTATGATGGTGGAAAGGTGTACCTGTCGAGTGATTCAACTTTGGAGATTGTTGTTCGTGGAAGAGTCAAAATACGGTTCCTTGATGGTAGAATCAAAGGGATTGGTGGCGTATTGCACATACCAAGTTTGGCTTGTAACTTACTTTTTGTTAGTAAGTTGAATGATGCTGGTGTAGAAGTTTCTTTCTCGAGTAAAGGATGGAAGATGGCTAGAGGTGCAATGGTGTTGGCTAAGGGTGTTCATACTGGCACTTTGTACCATCTAGATGGACGTCTTGTTCAATGCAACAACGCCTCTGTAAAGTCAAGCTAATCTGTTCCTGCAGAGGAAGATGAAGATGCTTCTCTAGCTGCAAATGTGATGGAGATGAAACTCCCAACAGAGAAGACCATGTTGTGGCATCATAGACTTGGTCACATAGGTGAGAAAGGTTTAAACATATTGTTGAAGGGCTTGTAGATTGTAATCTTGAGTTCGATTTCTATGAACACTGCATTTATGGAAAGCAACAACATATTTCTTTTTCCTCGAGTTCTCATAAATCTTCTGGTGTACTGGACTATGTTCATTCTGATGTGTTTGGTCCAATGAATGTTCCTTCGTTATCAAAGTCTAGATATTATGTTTTTTTTATTGATGACTATTTGAGAAGGGCATTTATATACTTTCTTCAGAGTAAATCATAAGTGTTCAGTCATTCTAAAGAGTTTTAAAACTTGGTTGAGAATTAGACATGAAGGAAAATCAAATGTTTGAGGACGGATAATGGCGATGAGTTTTGTTCAGTAAATTTTGATAGATACTGTAAAGACCATGGGATTAAAAGGAATAAAACTACACCTTATACTCCATAATAGAATGGAGTTGTTGAAAGGTTGAACATGATGCTGATGGAAAAGGCAAGGTGTATGTTGAGCAGTGTTGGTCTAGAGTAGAAGTTCTGGGCTGAGGTCGTGGCTACATCATGTTACCTGGTAAATTGTTCTCCTTGCTTTGCTCTTGTTGATAAGACACCTTTGGAAGCGTGGTCTGGTAAGAATCCCTCTCTGAGACATGTTCGTGTCTTTGGCTATGAGGCATATGCATATGTGCCAAATGAGAAAAGATCTAAGTTGGAGAACAAGGCTCCTAAATGTATCTTCATTGGCTATGATGTTGGTGTGAAAGGATACAAGCTTTGGAACCCCGTTATTGAGAAGGTTTTGTATAGAAGAAGTGTAATATTTCTTGAGCTAAAACCTTCTACAGTTGATCCACAGCTAGAGACAGATCAAAGAAAAAAGAAGAATGATGCAGTTGAGATTCTCCAAACTCCAAAAAAGGGAGAACTGCATGGTGTACCTAAAACTAAGGAGAGCTCTAGTAGCTCTGAGAGTTTCGAAGATGAAGAACCACAACCTCAGCCAGTGAGAAAGTTTACACATGAAAAACAACAACCTGATAGGTATGGTTTCTCCATTTTAGATTCGAACTGTGCCTATGCTTTAATTACTAGCACTAAGGATCTTAGGACTGTTAAAGAGGCAATTAATATGCCCGATGCAAATTCCTGGTTGGAAGCCATGAGTGAATAAATTGAATCATTGAAAAAGAATGAAACCTGAGATTTGGTACCTTTGCCTGAAGGAAGAAAGTATGTTGGATGTAAATGGGTATTTAAGAAGAAGACTTGTCTTGAGGGTAGTGTTGAGAAGTATAAAGCAAGGTTGGTTGCAAAGGGGTATTCCCAAGTAGAGGGAATTGATTATGGAGAAATTTTTTCCCCTGTAGCTAAGCTGACATCTATCAGATTTTTGTTGTCACTTGCAGCTGCGTATGACTTAGAGATCGAGCAGATGGATGTGAAAACAATGTTTCTCCATGGAGAGCTGGAAGAAGAAATCTACATGTCCCAGCTTGAGCACTTCATTGAAAAAGGTAAAGAGAACCTAGTATGCAAGTTAAAGAAATCTCTGTATGGTTTGAAGCAGTCGCCTAGAATGTGGTACCAGAAGTTTGACACTTTTGTGTTGTCTATGGGATTTGTGAGATCAAAATCTGATCATTGTGTGTATCATAAATCTGAGAATGATCGTGCACTTATTATTACCTTGTACATGGATGATATGTTGTTCATAGGGAATAGTAAGTCTATGATTTCTGATCTTAAGTCTTAGTTGTCTACAAATTTTGAAATGAAAGATTTGGGTGCAATAAGGTATATTCTGGGGATGGGGATAACCAGGGACAGAATGGGCAGAAAGCTCTAGGTAATTCAGAGTAAATATGTCAACACAGTTTTGGAAAGATTTGGTATGAATGATTGCAAGTAGCTAGTTGTTCTAGTTATGTAGGGAACGAAGCTATTTGTTGAAGATTGTCCAAAATCTGCTACTGAGATGGAGGACATGACCAGGGTGCCTTATGCAAGTGTTGTTGGCAGTCTAATGTATGCAATGGTTTGTACAAGACCAGACATTTCCCAAGAAGTGGGAGTTCTGAGTCATTTTATTGCAAATTCGGGAAGGTCACATTGGGATGCTGTGAAGAGAGTGTTTAGATATTTAAAGGGTACTTCAAAATATGCTCTGTGTTAGCATGGAAACTTGGTTGCATCACAAAGAACTATCAACATTCATGGATATGTGGATTCTAATTGGGCAAGGGACATTAATAGCAGAAGATCCACCAGTGGATATAATTTCATGTTAAATGGTGGTGCAATCAGTTGGATGAGTAAGCAATAGGCTGTAGTCACTCTGTCCACTATAGAAGCTGTTTGGTTGAGTCGTTTGTGTTCTAATATTGGTTTTGATGTAGGGAAGATTATTATTTTCTGTGATAGTCAGAGTGCTATTTGTTTGGCAAAAATCCCAACTTTCCATGCCAGGATGAAACATATCGATGTGCAGTATCACTTTGTTCGAGATATGGTGGAGAATGGAAAGGTCTATTTAGAAAAGGTGGATACTCTGAAGAATGTTGTTGATGCATTGACATAGCCAGTGAGAACGAACAATTTTAGATGGTGTGCAAGTTCGATGGGCCTTGGGGCCTATGACTGCAAATAAATTCAAAGTTTGGAGGAAGCTAGTAATTCTTTGTCAAGTGGGAGCTTGTTGGAAAATGTGCCTCAATTTATTGGCTTGGACCTCAAAGAAAGGCTTGATGAATTTATGCCCTTTATCGCTTTACTGCGGGGTTCTCATTTGGTCGGCTTGACCCTTTGGTCACTGAGACTTAGTCTGATTGGTGTGACCCCGAGGGTTGTCAAAGTGATGGGCCGACAGGCGTGGAGTTGGCAAAATGTTGGTTTGCATTGTCTTCATCGGTGGGAGAATCTGCTATGGTTCACCGATGTGTCGAAGACTTGAATCAACGAATGCAAATGACTTCATCCGATGGTGTTGGCTTCTTTTCACGACATCTTGAGGCAAGTGCCGCTATGACCCCTTTTAGCCGAGTCGAACAACTTGTGTGCTTGACACATGGTGGCTTGTCAAAGCGGTGAGCGCAACGAAGAGAAGGTGGGCCCCGAGTTGCTTTATGCGAAGGATTGTCCAGCCATGGACACTTGTCAGCACCTCGAGAGTTCCTTGGGGAATATAGCGGATGCCGCTAGAGATTCCCCAAAGGAGCTCCAGCTTCTTACATGTAATCCCATCGGAGAGCATGAGCGATGGACACGTGGCAGTTTCGAAAGCTCGTTCCGGGCGGGCTTCATGGGAATCTTGGAGATTCCCTCCTAGATGTCCTGAAACCTCCTAAGTGGCGAACACATGGCTTATGGGACCCAATAAAGCTGGTAGTCGGTGTTTTGGTGATAGCGATTGATTGTTGCCCTGGAATGTGATGTTTTTGTTAGTGATAGCAAAGGGATTTCAAACCGCGAGGATTTTTGACCGATCACTATTTGGTCAAGCGGTGGAGCGAATAGCAGGTCGACACGTGGCAATTTTTTATTGTTTGTTTTTGCACCGTTGTTGCAAAAAAAAATTTATTGCCGAAAGCTTGATTGGTGAAAAGCGATATATTATGCAATTAATTTGAGGTCAGATTTTGGCGGTTGGCAAAGCCCGAATTTAGTTTTTTCTCTGCAACAAATTTATTGTGGGAGTGGTTCAATGTAGGATTGTAGGTGGATCCAATCTGAGATTGATTTGGCATGTCAGTGACGAATGAAAATTAATGCACCCTAATTGGTGTTTGGTGAGAGACTTGTAATAGTCGGTTGAGACTAGAAGTCAAACAATCGGAAAAATAGAATATGAAAAAAAGGTTGATGAGTTTTGTATTCACTGCATGCTGAAATAGCATCGTAATAGTGAGTGCATGAAAAATCAAGAGCTGTTGTGAGCTAACTATCAGAGAGTCTCTGAGGACTATAACTTTGTATGTAATTTTTGCTTACTGTAATACAAAGTGTCTATCTCTTGGTGTGGTGGGTTTTTTCCCGAAAGGGTTTTCCCACATAAATCTGGTGTTATCTCTGTGTTTTTATTTTCTGGTTTCCTGTTATGCATTGTTTTTTCTTCTTAGAAGTAGAAAAGTAGAAAAGTTGGTATTTGCACTTCTCCTCTGTGGTTTTAGCGTTCGAAAAGTATTCCACACCTCTGCTTTTCCTTTCATTTTTTCTTCACCAAGAAAGGGGTGTAGAGGAGAATTGCACAAACACTTGGATTCATAATTGAATCGCTTCCATCCAAATACTTGGGGGTGCCTCTTTTCAAAGGGGCCAATAGAATGGCTCTTTGGAAGGGTGTAATGGAAAAAATGCACAAACAAGGTTGCTACTTGGAAGGGATGATGGTTGGCATTAGATTAAAGAATTTTGATGATAAAATCGGTATTGGCGGCAGTACCAATTTATGTAATGTCATGCCTATCATTGATAAAGAAAGTGGAGAACAAACTAAATAGATCAATGAAGAAATTCCTTTGGGAGGGCTCAAATGTAGAAAAAAGAATCCTACTATTGCATTGGGATATAGTTTACAAATCGATGATGGAAGGAGGAGCTAGAATTAGAAAACTGGGTGACCAGAATAAAGCAATAGGAGCTAAGATAATTTGGAAAATGTACACCAATCTTGACACCCCATGGTGTAGAATAATGAGAAGGAAGTACCTGGACTCAGATGAATCCCATAGAATATTGATAATTGTAAATTATTTTGGTGGTTTGGTGAATTGGAAGTTCATGTGGGAGTGCAAACTGATGAGACCATAAATTGTCTCATATTTTATCAAAGAAAATAATCTATTTCTTCCTAATACATTAGTGTTAAAGTGGATTTGAGTAATGATTGAAAGTTCTTTAACTTGTTTAAAGTAGAATATAAAGTAAATGTTTGGCTTATTTTTAGTAATTAAATGTGATCCAAATTGCCTCTAATATGTCTCCATGAAGTTTTTAAGATGAAATAATGCAGATAAATGAGTTATTAAATTACTCATGGTAAGAAGAAGCTTCATAAACACTTGCAACAAAGAGCTCTAGACACTTGAAGTTGTTAACTCCTAATAGCTCTAGAAGGCTTTGAAGAAATAATGAGAAGATAAAGAAGACTCTCAGAATACTCCTACATTCATGCAAAATCATGGAGCATCACTCATTCCTAAATTAATGGGATGAGTATTTGTTTCATGTTGAGTTTTAAGATCTCTCACAGTTATTAAATTCCATGCTTCCTTCTTCCACCAAAGATAACTCAAGTTACCACATCACTCAAATATTGTTGCATGATTGTAACATGTTATTCATGGTAAGGATCAATTATTTGGTTGATTGAACTGAAGAATAATTCTTTCATTCACGTCCAACACTTGAAGACTTCCTTCAAATCAGGCGCTCAAAATTTGTCAAAAACACAGTCTTGGTAAAATAGTGATATCTCCCTCATTTCTCAACGAAATTCAAAAATTCAAAATGATTTGGAAAGTAGATTTTGAGGGATAAAATCCATTATGAGAATTTGGCATGATTCACATCAAGAAAAGAGGAGCACATGACAAAAAATGACTGAGATAAAAGTGGCGTGATGGAGGACAACAACTTCAGTTTTTTAGAGTTTTGTAAACAACCCCTCAAAAATAGGATCTTGGATCCACATTATTAGTGGATTGGTTGGGTATATATACAATATGAATTCTATAAATATAATGTAATCATTTGAGAAAAGGGGGGATTAGAAAATGCATGTTTTGGCCTAAGGAAATAGGACAATTTCTAGTTTCATTCCAAGCAATCTATTTCTAGAATTTTTAGAGTAAATTTGAATTCAAGAAATATTTTTATTTCCAGCAAGTGTGAAGTAGTTTATCCTTTTCAATTCTTGAAAGTGTTCCTTAGATTAGTTCCTTTTCATGCAACTTTCCTTTAATGCAAATAGGATTTATTTCTGTAAGTAGAATAGACTGTCAAGCAAGTTTTCTACTTTCTCTCTTGCATACAACCATGGACACCACCTTGGATTGATAAATTAAATGATGAGGATTACAATGACCCCATCACAGATCGATTATTACTAAGCACTTGACATGGAAGATTAAGGATGGAAAGTTGGTTGACTTCTAGAGGAATTCATGGGAATGGGATCCTTCGTTGGGAGAAATCAAAGTGCTTAGACCATTGCAAGTGTTTCTTGAGAGATCCATTGGGTCAAGGTCTCAAACTATATTAGATCGGTGGAAAAATATACATCCAAAATATTTGATTGGATTGACTTGAGTGAAGTTCCTAAATTAGAAGAGCAAAAATCTATTTTATTGGAGGAGCTAGGAAAAAGTTCGTCCCAACAGAGGTTGTGGAAGAAATCATTTGGTGTGCTGCAAAATCTTAATAGTACTCGGCCAAGTTGGGTTATTTGGTAACACAGATGCAGTCAAATCAGATTGGGTGATGAAAAAATTTATGTTGGGGGAGGATGATTCTACCCAAGGTTGGTGCCTTTCTATGGATGACCCTTCACAAGTGGATCCTGACTGCGAATCGCCTTCATAGTATTGTCATCAGTGGTCCTTCGCGTTGCATACTGTGTAAGAAATATGAAAAAATTTCAAACCACCTTCTCTTGAACTATCATTTTACAAGCAAGTGTTGGGATCAGATCTAGTCAAAATTGGGTTGATCGGGTCCGAGGAATGAAGGTCTTGGGGATTTTCTTGGTGGATGGTTGACCCTACGAGGGTATGTGATGTGGGGAGCTATATGGCTCATGGTGCCCTCAATGATGGTGTGGAAATATGGAAAGAAAGAAATAGACAAATATTCAATGATGTGGAATGCACTATTGCTCAAGTTATTTCAAAAATTAAGATTGGCATATGTGAGATACTCAACAACAAGATCCTTAGAAAATTGGATCAAGAATTCACTAGTTGGGACAATGATTTGCTTAAGGTATAGCCGACACTTAGCCCTTGGTTCAAAATGGAATAGGAAGTAAAGGTAAGAGAAGACATGAAAAATGGTTTGTCCCCCAAGAGGTAGATTGAAACTAATTTTTGATGGGGCAACAAAAGGCAACCCTGGCAGAGCAAGCATAAGATGTATTATAAGTGATGAAGCTGGAAGTATGGTATGGGAGATTTTTGGAAACATTGGGGTTGCCACAAATAATGAAGATGATTTGAGGCACTATCAAGAGGGAACAAAGAATTATTTTTCATACACTACAAGTAGGTGGACATTGAAGGGGACTCAATGATACACATTAATACCATCATCAGGAAAAATACATCAAATTAGAAATTGTAAGCATGGGTTGAGCGATGTACAATGGATTTACAAAATCTAGAAAGCCTCACAATCAAACATGTTTTTAAGGAATGCAATGCAGTGACTGACTTACTAGCTAATGAGGGTGTGAATGACGACGTCAAGGACAAGACAGGTTCAGACCCATTGGCTTGGTTGGGCCTAGACATGATCTTAGTGAAATATGTTGAGGATGCCTTGGTGGTAGGTTGAAGTGAATTCTCCATTGTACAAGTAGTTGTATATCTGGTTGATTTGTATGGTCTTCTATGGTGTTCATCAGTTACATTTTGAATAGAGCTCCTGATACTTTTGATGGCACCACATGGTTTAGTTCTAAATTCGTATAGGGGTCTCCATTAGACATATATGTCCTACAACTAGACAACGGATCTCCTATGGATTACAAGGATGCACGAGCTACACCTTGATACTTCTACAGTGTCCACTTTGGGATTATTTGTACAGATTCCTGAAACCAAATGGATGCATTTATATGATGTTGGTTGATGAATGGTTTTCTCAAAGAACTAAAATGGTTGTAAACATAATATGGGGCGTTATGTGTTGATGCACAATTGAGACAAAGGAAAATCAGATTAGGTGATTATTTAAAGCCAAGAGTGAGGAGGTCATTCAAGCTTTCGTGAAGATTGTTGAAGTGAAGAAATGGAGTGAGAGACACATCCATGATAGGATGATCTACCAAGACATGCTCACAAACGTTGTGTAGGTGATGGGTGCCAAAACGTGGGGGGAAGTCATCACTCACAATCTAGTATCGGATGCCAACTGTGAGGTGGTGCGTGTCTGGGTGGCATCAATTGACAAATGATCATCATGTGGGCTAGATCGTAGGTATCTTTGAAGGGGTTGTCGTGAAGAAGAAGGTGGTTTCTTCCCAAGCCCTTTCACTGTTCAAGGAAGGCTTGGTGAGAAAGAATATGGAGACCTTTAGTTACTTTGTAAGTGAGAATGGGGATCTATTTTCCCCTTCTCAGATTAAGAGGACCATCGCCTTCTCTGATGGCTTTATATATGTAATGCAAATGAAGAGCCAATAAATGGCCTAATGAGATCTTATGTAATTTTATGTTTGGCAATCAATGAAAAGGGGGTTGTCCCCATGACAACACTTATCTCACTTATCTAGCAAAAAAATAATAACTTAATATAACCAATTAAAATATATATTAAATCTTATTTAATATTATATTAAATTATTATAATATAAGAATAATATATTATTAATAATATTAATATTATTTTATATATATGAAGAAATGCTTAATATATTTTAATTAACATATTTATATAAATAAAACTAAAAAGTATTATACTAATATTATATCATTATTATATTATTGTTATTATTTTATTTTTAATATTAATATATAATATTATAATTACTAAAATATAGTTATTCTTTTATTATTATAATTAATTTTAATTTTGTGTTCCATATTAAAATATTAATTTAATGATGAACTTTTAAATAAATTATATATTTAATAATGTTATATTACTAGTTTATATATATATAATAAATTTTATTAATAAAGCTAACATTATATGAATAAATCTAACATTTATTTATTTTACCTAGACTCTACATTTGTAAAAAAATGCCAAAATAATAGTTCACCTTATCTTTCCTATAAAAATTTGCCCATAACACCCCAAACTTAACTTTTTAGCCAATCATGTTCCAGAGAAATAATTTTTAAATTTTTTGAAGTTAATAAAGCTAACATTATATGAATAAATCTAACATTTATTTATTTTACCCAGACTCTACATTTCTAAAAAAATACCAAAATAATAGTTCACCTTATCTTTCTTAAAAATCTGCCCATAACACCCCAAACTTAACTTTTTAGCCAATCATGTTCCAGAGAAATAATTTTTAAAATTTTCAAAAGTTAAATATTATACATGTTCACTTTAGAAAAAATAATTTTTATTTGAAGAAGATAAAATTTTAAGTTTTTAATAGGTTCAAAACTTATTAATAACTTATTAACAAAACTCATTGCAATAGTATTGTCTAGGGCAAATACTAATAAAATGGATATAATATTTTTGATATGATTGTGTAAGTACTTTTTAAGTTTGTATTTGATATAGAATTTGAGTTTGCATTTGTTATGTGGGTGATCACACAAAACTGGTCTACAATTCCATTGAGGAAGGAAAATTGCAAAAAATGCCCCCATGAAAAAAAAATTGAGTTTTGGGGGGTTCGAACGAACTTAGGGTCCATGCGAACCCAAAGGGGGTTCGCTCGAACCCTCTTAAATGATGGGTCCCACATTTTTCACATTGCCCAAATTGAAAACAAAGGAATTTTTTGAAAAAAGGAGGGTTCACTCAAACCCCCCTTCGAGCGAACCCACCTTCGTTCGAAAGGTTAAGGGGGGTTTGCTCGAAGGGGGGTTTGAGCAAACCCCCCTTTTTCCCCCTTCTCCCCCTCTTGCACCAAATTTCTACAAAAAATTTCCCTTCGAAGCTCAGGTTGAGGATGAAAATGGAGGAGACTTCACAGACCCAACTAGATGATGGTAGTCCTTGGAACAAGTTATCCATCAAATATAATTTTAATATGTTTTGGTTTTATTATGTATTTGTTTTTTTAGTTTGATTAAACATAAGTTTTTAACCAAAAATCAAGCTCTTTGTTCTGCACATGTGGAAAAAATAGTAAATTATCAAAATAAAATTCTGAAAAATATGTTCAGGATAGGTATTGATGTCCTTGATCCAATAAAAAATAAATTGAATTTCGATACATACAAAAAAAGTTATGTTGTATACGGCCTGCCTATATCTAAATTATAATTGGTTTGACTTCAAAACTTGATTAAAAAAAAAATATTTAATAAAACACTATGAAACCAAATGAACTTGTTAGATATCATAGTTACAAATCTAAATTCGAAAAAAATAGAATTTTATCCTTCATAGAAAAAAAGTTATGTTGTGTACGGTGAGCATCACTCCTTAAAAATGGTGTTTACTGATAAAAACTAGTTTTTGAAGGAGAAGGAAAAAGAAATGCAATCTGATTCAAAAAAAAAATATATTTAGAATCTACAGATAAAATGTCACAAATCACTAGTTTGCATCATCTTCAAATTCTTCATGGTTTAGCCGCTATAGGTGCTCGAAAGTGAAGATTTAGTTTAAAAAATCAATTCAGTGTCTAGTTTGGCTAAAAATTGTAAACCAGTATTGTGGGATCACCCATATTAATGTTTTTTTTTTGTATTTTAAATGTCAAATAAAAAGAAATATGGCATCATGATCACTTCAATATGTATTTATTTTGAATATTTGATATTTATTTTTCTTTATGTTTAATTAGACATGGTCAATAAATGATCTTGGTAAGGGGCTATTCTTATTGAGTAAAATATGTTTATTGTCACCGTTGAAGAATGTTTCTAATAAATTTGAATTTGCATTATATTCATTCACTAATATTGAAGTCAAAAATTAGTAGATCATCATTGTTATAATTACTTTGTCATGATAGATAAGCTGCAACATAGTTGATAGTGTAGTTGTTAGTGACTAGACATAAGACTACCAAATAGTATGTGTTGTAGTTACTTTACCATGGTATGTGACTTTAAAAAATTAGCACAATATTCTACAAGACTAGAGATTGTGGATAAATGGACTTGAATTAGCCTAAAACAAATTTAATTGTTTCATATGTTTTGGTAAAGTTCTTAGTTCTCATCATAGGAATAATAGTAGTTAAAGTGACTCTTGGACAAATTGATGGATATAAAAGAATAAATTGGAAAGTAATGAAGAAAACATTACTAAATGTCATCTCATTATTTTAAATTAAAAGTATCCACATTAATGTAAGTGGATATTGTTAGTGCAATTATTTATTTATTACATCTTATATTAAGTTTACTTAGGTAATTAATATGCATTTACTTATGCAATGAGAACATGTGTCATCGTTGATTGATGGAAACATATGCCACCCCTACATCATTCAACGCCTTGACTGATGGTAGGTAGGTGCCACCTCTCCCTCATCAAGTTGATTCTTCTTGACACCACTACCTCTGCATGTAAATTCGATCCTCCATATCATGAAAGAATTCTAAGAATTTTATCATCTTGACTCATAAACCAAAGCCTATTATAATGTAGTCATTTCCTTCATTTTATCAATCTAAAAATACAGATATTAGAAATTTGTCATTTGACCTTTTGAATGTTAGTAAATTTATGTTGTCATAATTATGTTTTGAGCTTATGGAGTTTTTTAATTATTCTTCATTATTAAATCTAACATGGTATCAAAGCAACACAATTTAGATAATTTTTTATTGCTTCTCTCTTGTGCAGAAGGTGTTTTGGTTGGAGATAATCCTTACAGTATTGAGGATTAATGATCAACTCTTGGTTTTTAGATATGTAATTTTCTCCCCTCTTTCTCAAGGGTTTTGGCTAAGATATTTCATGCAATATAAAATGAACCTCGTCATTGAGTTCAAAAATCCCACAAACTTATAAATTGATATAAAATTCAATAGGGTTTGAAGCAAAAAAAATTAAACTTTTTTTGGGGATTTATAAAATTTGAGGAAAAAAATCATACAATTACATGGATATATATGGTTGTGTATGATCATACATCATTGTACTATTATCCACCATCATTGCATAGTTATGTACTTCACCTGTGTCACCACTATAGCCAACACATGTGATTGAAAGTAATCACTAGTTAGGTTTACAAGTAGAAAAATATTTTTTTAACATTTTACAAGTACAAATTTTTTACTCTACGTAGGGTGACATCATCCTCAATTTCCATGGTTTAAATTTCAATTTTTTAAGTCCCCAATTATATCAATGATTGGGGAGCCAAATTCCAAGGGTTATAGGGGTGAAGCCCCTAGTCCTGCAACTAGCAAATCCAAATTTCACCACCAATCTAAAAGGGCTTAATCTAATGAGTTGTGCCTAGAGTGGCACCACTAGGGATCTTTGTCGCCACCACCTATCAACATCACCTCCTTTTTTGCTTGCCTAGGTAGCTCTAGTATGCCACCACTTTGATATAGAGTTATCATCTCGTCACCAAATCCAATGTCGTCAAAATAGTGTTTGTGGGGGGGTATTCTTTCTAGAGCCATAACTTGGGCATACAATACCAATTTTTACACACAAATAGTTGCTAGAAAGCTAGTTCTAAACACTACTCATCCATTGACTTAATTTTTCTAAATTTTACCTTATGTGCCTATAATTTTAATTTAAAGTCATTTTTTTTTCAATTGGAGATAAAAAAAATTCCCACAATATCAAAATTAAGCATAAAAATTGCTTAAAATTTCACAAGGATTCCAAATTTGTAGCTTATTTATTCTCTTGGAAAACATCTTTTCTAAAAATTTTTAACATAAATGAGAGTTTATATGCTTATTTTGTGGGGTGTTCTAATTTATTGAGTAACAAGGTGTATGAATGACAATTTTATTCCCTTATTTTGTAAGTTATTTCTTCTAGATGGTCCAACATGGTTGATTTCGTGCATTAATTCCCATAAATTTTAATTACTTTACTTGGAAAATTAAAATATAAATAATCATGCAAAGTAAAGGATATTATTAAATAATTACTAGTTTGGAAATTGAACCAACTATTGCATCAACTAAAGTTAATTTTTTAACAAAAGCAATGAAGCATTTGGCTTGCTTTGTTTAGAAATATCAACTAATCTTTCATTCCACATTCAATCTCTCACAATATGTGATCAAATCTAGACAAATTTTGAAGATTTGTATGATAAAATTGATGAAATTCATGGTGATGAATTGGCCAATAGTTAATAAGCTTCATTCCTGCTAATTTTTCAAGTATTCAATACTTTGTATCAAATTTGAAATCCCTTTGATTAAAGTTAGAGAAATATAAAATTAACAAAACTGATGCATAATTGGTTGTAAGCATTCTCTCAAAATTGGGTCCTAAATATTCTATCTTTGTATCTACCTTCTATGCTACTAGAGATGCCTTAGGAATTGCTTTTACCATACCCTACTTTAGGAATTGCTTTTACCATACCCTACTTTGATGCATTTGTAGAATGTATCACTTGTGAATAGGATACACTAATTTAGATGGTGAAATTATCTAGTAAGTCTTCAAAATCCATAACCTTTATTATTGGCCAATCTCAAAAGAGACAAAAAGGACAAAAGTCTTCAAGTACATAGAGAAGAAACAAAAGACATCAAATCAACCAACTAAGTCTAACTCCTTTGCTCTAAAAGTAGAACTCAAACAAAAAGGGGGGCTAAGTGCGGTTACTACAAAAAGGGGGCATGATGAGTCTACATGTATGAGAAAATAAATCAACTCTCTCATGAATCCTATTAAACAGAATACCAACAAGTCTCTTGAGTCCTTGAGTGGGCCCAAATCCTCCTCCTCCAACAAAAGGAAAGGAAAAGTAAAATTTATCATAGCTTTTGTTTCTTCATCATCCTTTATAACATGGGAGATTCATTTAGGTGATAAACACCACATGGTTGCATCAAGTGAACAATTTTATTTACTAAATCCATGCACTACTTTGACTATCCATATGGGTAATGAATCTACAATTGATGTTAGAGGTATTAGTTCAGTTGAGATAACTAGAGGATACTTTAATAATGTTTTATATATACCTTTATTATCATCCAACCCTCTCTAAATCTATTAGCTTAATCAAGCAGGGTCAAGGAAGCTAGTTGGAATTACTCCAAAGATAATTACCATAAGGAAACTTGAAGATGATTCCAAATTTCCCTTGGGCAAGCAAACTATAAGGCACACTTGTATATTTTTTCACACTTTCTTCCTGATTCACATTCCATGGCTCTTCTCACTCACACTAATGAAGTGGGTAAACTATGACATTAGTAGTTTAGTCACTTGAATTACCGCTATCTTCAATAGTTGGAAAGTCAACATAAGACTACCTTAAATATACTTCTCCAAAGGTATTTTTCATGTTTGTACTTTAGGAAAACATCCTTAATATAAATATGGCAAACAAAAGGTAACAAAAACTTTTGCAATTCTTGATTTGAAATATATTAATCTAGCAGGACCCTTTCTTACTTTTTCCTTCAAAATTTTTCAAAATCTCTTTGCTTTCATAGATGATTTTTCAAATTTCATGATGCTCAATTTTATTCACAAAAAAAATGAAGTATTTGGAAATTTTTAACACTTTAAGGCCTTAATTGAGAAACAAACAAACAAGGGAATCAAAAACCTTCAAACTGATAGTGGAAAGGAATATACCAACCATTTATTTGAGGACTTCTATTATATTGAATGGATTAATCTTCCACACATTTTTCCATATAATCCATGGTAGAATAAGTAGAATAGAAAAAAGGGAGAATAGGTCCTTAAAATAAATGACTAACTAGATGATACAATCTTGATCATTGGCACCACAATATTGGGCTAAGGCAATAAATTGTGCTAGCTACATACAATATTTATTTCCACACAAATCCTTGAATGAAATCACTCTAATTGAGGCTTTGGGTATTCATAAAATATCGATTAAACACTTAGGATTTTTTGAATCTCAAGCTTGGGCCCACATACCTTTATAAAAATCCAAGGCAATGGAACAAAATAGTAAGCTTTACATATTTATGGATTATCCTGATGGAGGAAAAGGGTATCAACTTATAGATCATGATACTCATGGTGTGATAATCATGAGAAGTGTCAAGGTTGAGGAAACTCCTTCCCCTACTATTGGAATTTCCCATTCATCCTCGATGTGAGGCTTTCACCAAGATAGTGATTTTAATTTAAAGATAGGGGAACCTCATCCTCCCACTCCACCTTCTAGTCAAGATTCTCCAACACACAAGTATGCTTCCACTTTAGCTACTCGTCCACTTTGGTCCTGTCAAAACTTATATGAAACATGTACATCAGTTGGGGATTCATCAGATACTAGAAGGAATTAATCATAATAATAAGATTTGCCTCATGAATATGTAGCTCAAACCTCCTTCCTTATTTATCTTGGTTTCATTTGATGTCACTTGGTCTACATTATACATAAATATGAACAAATTATCCTATTTATATTGTATGTTAATGACTTGATAATCACTAGAAGTTCTTCATCTATGATTTGATCCATACAATCTAATCTACATGATAGATTTTTTATGAAAAACTTATTATTGTTACACTAATTCCTTTGGATTGATATCACAATTTTATTTTGAGATATGTATTACTCAAACCAAATATGCTCTTGATCAAATATCACAATTCTAAATGGCTACTTTTAAGCCCTCCCCAACTCCCTTTTTCTTAGGTGTCATATTGGAGACTTATTGTTTGATTCCCATTTTTGGCGTTACCTTGTATTGACAACTAATGGGGAGTCTCATACACCTCACACATACTCATCCTAATAATTATTATGTTATTAGCATGTCTCAAATTATGAAAGAACCTCATAAGCTTCATTAAAAAGATTCCAAATATATACTACACTATGTACAAGGGACACACTCATTTTGGATACACTAAGCAGTAGTTCAAGATAAAAACTTATTAAGATACACAAATTTTGACTAGGTTGGTGATTCTAAGGATCATAAGTCCACATCTAGCTACAACTTTCACCTTCAATTTGGTTCCTATATGTCGATTGAGAAAAAAGCAACATGTTTTTGCTTTCTCATATAAATACAAAATACTTGAGGGGGTTCTGAATGCTACTATAGAGGCCATTTAGCTTCATCACATCTTGACAGAGTTTGGAATCACCTATTAACTATCATCTATCATCTACTATAACAACTGAAATTATATTTTAATATAAAGAAATCAAGTTCACCATCAATGAATGAAACATATTGAGATTCATATGAACTACATCCAATATCTTATATAGGAGCATATCATCGATATTTAGTACTACCCCACATCAAAGTAGTTTGTAGATATTTTTATCAAACCCTTTATAGAGAGCACATATGTTCATCTTTGATCTCTTCTAGGGGTGCATGACACTATCACTTCTAGGGGTTATATAATCCTTCCACTTCCCTCCTAGGGATGAAGTTTTTCCCTATGATATTTCACCTTCTCTTCTTCTATGGGGGTACATTTTATGTTTTGTGTACCTCGGAATTCTATTAGAATATATATGAGTACTTAACATGGATTATCTTACTAGAACTTATTTTTCTTTCCTAAGTTGCACTTGAGGGGAATGTTGGTGTATTTTTATTTATTGCGCCTTGTATTAAGTTTGCTTAAGTAATTAATATTTATTTATGTATATAAATTAGGAAATAGTTGAGCACATGATTCATCTCCTTGATTTATGTAAGGAAATGCCACATCTACCTTGTTTCAACTCCTTGACTAATGGTATTTAGGTGCAACCTCTCCCTCGTCAAAGTGATTTCTCTTGACACCATTGCTTCTAATTATAGATTCATTCCTCTAGATCACTAATTATTTCTAGGAAACTTTCCATCTTGTCTCCTGCATTCCAAAACCTACATATGTAGTCTATTCCTTCATTTTATTAATTTAGAAATATATATTAAAATTATATCATTTTATCTTGTGAATATTGGTGAATTTATGTTGTCATAATTATATTTTGATCTTAAGAAGATTTGATTTTTCTAATCATTCTTCATTATTAAATCTAACTAATGGCGTGGTTTTCACATGATGAAGAACACACTTCATCATAATTTAGACATTGGATGATATATAAACATAAGATCTAAGAATTTTTCAAAGAAAGAATAATATTTTCTTAAGTTCTATTGATATATATACTCTTTCATGGGTTCACAATTTGAAATGAGAAAATTAGTGAGATATGAGTCGTGTATAAAATCATGGTTGGGCTATTTATCCAAAATTGAACTAAATTTTGGTAACAATGTGGTGATTTAGTGTCTCTTATAGCTTGTCCTATTCACCAAAAATTGAGGCCTTATTTCAAAATATTCACCAATTAGAGAACCACTAAAAAAATCTATGGTTTCAAGGCAACTATTTTCTAACATAGTGTAGATGACGTGCTAATGGAGTTTATGGACTAAATTTAGGGTTTTTAATGTTGGTGTGAATAAATTCTTGTGCCTAGTTAATCCCTTACTAGGAGACTTAGGGAACTTATTCATGTTTTAAGATTACTTAGGTCCTAGGAATCTTTCTAGAAGACTTAGTTGTCATGTCTAGATTTTATCTTTTCCCAGGTAGTTATGATAAGTCATCTCATATCATAAGACACTTGTCATAATCTTATGACATCTTATGTCTCACCTTGGCTATATAACCAAGGGTTTCTCATTTGTAAATCAATTTTCTTGGATATTCAATTCAATTGCAATATTGAGCATTGCATATTGATCTCTTTGTGCTTTCCATTTGGCCTCTAAATCTTGGGTGGCAATCTCCATAGACAACTCTAACATTTAAAGGTATAAATTAAAATTATAAATTAAAGAAAACACAATCAAGAACTTGAAAGACAAAAGGTAAGGAAAAAAATTCCATGGCTTTGGGGAAGAAAGAATTGTCAATAAAAAGGTGTGAGGTCTTAGACATCCAAGTAAGAATTGAATAACACAAAATCTAATGCATGATAAAGGTGAATTCTCTTAGGTGGCTTGTACATGTGTATAGAGAAACAAGCCTTTCCTTTTTCATTGTTGACCTCATTTATACCTTGTTATATCACCACTAAATATTAATTTATATTTGTGAATGCTACTCAAATAAAGACATATTATGAATTATGATTTCTACATATCACCATTGTAACTTCTTACCTACAAAAAAATGTGTTGAATAAATACAATAATAATTAAAACCAAATGTAAAGATGAATGAAACACAAAAAAATCAAGCCAAAGATGAAACAAGGAAATACCTTTTTAGTGGAGATGATAAAATTATTGAGAAACACATTATCAATTAAAGTATTGAAGAAAAGATAAATGTGTAGTTTTCTCAAACAATAAAAATAGCTCACTTCTTCATTATACCAATAATCATTTTTTTTTCAATAATTTCCCTTCCTATTTATGTTTTGTTAGGCTTTGATTACCTAGTCAAAGCTACTAAGAACAACTTTTCTAGGGAGAGATATATGTTAACACACCAAGGAACTAACTAAATTATCCCAAATTCACAAACACACAATTCCAAATTACCTATTTTAATCCTCAAATTCTATTCCAATACTTAATTAAAAATATTAAATCTTCAGTTTTCAAGAATATCTAGTGAAAAGCTAATTTAACTAATATTCAATTTAGCTCAAAATATCATAGTTTGTTCTTAATCTACTCCTAAACTAATAAACTTGAAAAAAATAAAAAGTGAAGGGATAAAAAGAAAGGATTTAGAAATGGGCATGCTTATCTTGTTTCCACCATAAATTTTTTCCAAGGGGATGGAAAATCAAACGAGCTATAGTCAATAAATCATGAATTAAAAGCAAGGATTATGTAATCTTCAAAGACAATACAAGCAACATGCATTGAGCATAATAATCACCAAATTAATATGTAGATAAATAATGTACATACACCACTCCCATAATAGAAATGATAATTCCTTAAACTCTAAGACAATCTCATAGGGATAACCCATTTAAAATTCAAAGACAAAACATTGGATAACTCATTTAAAATTTAAAGACAATACATTCAAATACATAGTGTTCATATTAGAAATAAAAATAAATTGATATATTAATTATACTCCAAAACAAAAATTATCAAATATTTTCAACCCTTTTTAATGCTAAAAATTGATTCTATATAAATTTTCTAGTTTATAAATGACAGTAAGTTTTCAAACTAAAATTTGAGTAGGAAGTTTTCTAGTGATCAAAATAATTCAATGCAAAAGCATTAAGTTTCCACAGTCAATGATCAAATAGTCTTAATATTTCTAGATTAAAACCATGTGTAATCTTTTTAACATCAATGTTTCAGACCATACTCCATGATGGGTCATGGAGTATGATCTGAAATGTTGATGCTAAAAGATTACACAGTTTTAATCTAGAAATCTCGACACTATAATTTTAATGCTTTAAATTTCCCAACTAAAAAATAATTTTTTTTTTTTGAGTTTCCAAGATAAAATATCCTAAGATCCTTTGTGATAAGTCTTCATTAATATTTTCTCCAATACATTCTCCAAGACCATAAATTAAGTTGCATCTCCTAGGTATAAAATCTATGTTCAATAGTTCATATTCCAACACTTTGGCTGAGATAAATGCATTCACTCAAGTTTTAATGTTCAATTCCAAACCAAGAAAATACTCCAAGTTATCTTTATTATCAAGAAAATCCTACATATAAAATAAGTGGTATCAAATTTCAAGGATAAAATTAGAACAAAATTAATCTTGTTCCCCATGGTATCTATAAAATTTATTAAATAAATCTACAATATGTGCACATGTAAATTTAATTCACTTGTAATTATTTTAGCAATAATATAAGATAAAAATAATTTGATCATGTTGTATTTATTGTTTCTCTTTGATTTGGTAAAAAAGAATGATTAGAATTGAGTTTCCTTCGCTTCCTCTTAACAAGTTATTTTTTTGTTTTAAAATTTTATTTAATGTTTCTTTTCAATTTTGCATCATGATCATATGGGGCAAAATATCCATCTTGAAGGTCATGGAAATTATGTGAGAACATAGTTTTTTATGTCAAAATTATAGTCATTGTCATAATCAAGTTCCCAATTTATAGTTAGGTTAATGATTCACAATTTATTTTTATCAATTTCCAAGTTTGTCACGTGTTTTTCATTTAAAGAATCGTCATAGAGTTTATATTGAGAATATTCCTATTGTTAGGCTCCCAAGGAAATATAGTGATACAAACTAATTTATTGAGTAGTCTTTGGCTAAGCCAAGTCATTGAGTTTAATGGATAATCAAAGGAGTTAGTAGGTTTCAAAATAAACAAAGTTACCTAAGTTTGAAAGATCCAAACCCAAAAATAAAATAAAATAAAGCTATATAACACTTACAACCCATGGGTTCTCTAGAGATAAAAAAAATTAAAATAAAATCTCAAGTGTTTTAAAGCTTGAATCATACATGAAATCTAACTAAATCTAGTTAATCATCACTTTAGACCTATAGGAAAAATAGGGATTATAATATAAGGACACACATCAAAATTTGGTTCTTTGAGAGGAATAAGAGTTGATATTAGGTTAATTCTAGAGGTGAGGTTGTATTTCATTAAAGAGCACCAAGTGGCAACATGAAAGACAACAAATCAAGTTGAGAAGCATAATGGTACAAAAATGGATATTAAAGTAGACATTAGGGAATATGAAAAATCGTTTATAAAAAAATCAAAGTTAAGAAAGCATAATAAGTAACTCTTAAAAGTGTACAATTTTGAGAACTTCTTCCAAGGATGACACGTGCCTATAGAACCAGGTGGAAAAACCTACGAAAACTTGAAATAAATGGGGTATACAAGACAAAATACAGATTCAACCATGTTTAAAATCTCTTTGGGTTTGGACTCTAGAACGAGATAATAAAATTTTGGGTTCAATTATAAAGTGACATAATAAAAAACTAAAGGAAATTGGATTTGAAAGATTATCAAATAGGGATTGTCTAATTTCAACTCCATGAAGGTTTGAGGGAGAAATGTTCAATAAAATTAGGGGAAAAAATGGAGCAAAAGAAGATACAAAAATATTAAAATCAAATCCAATTAAACTATGTTTTAGACCTATAAGACTTGCAAATAACATGTAACACAACTCATATAGAGAAAGAAATAAACTAGGAGTCTCATAACAAAGTAGAGGAAACACACTTTGGAGTAGCCAAGGAATGGAAATCATATGAAAAATAGGATAACTCAAAAGGAAATTGATGGGAGATTGCACCATAGCCAAATTCTACCCATGGGGAAGGTGTATGAGCTTTGCTAGGGTTTTCTTGAGTCTGCGGTCATTCTTGGCCCCTCTTGCATCATATTGCGCTCTTTGCATAGGAATTACTTTTGTTCCTATGTGTACGACCGCATTTACTGCATTTTTTTTGTTTTAATATGCCTTCAACTGGCTCTAACACAACAGTTCTTGTTGGTGTTGGAGGTTCAACAGATCCACTCAATGACTCCTCCATCGAACAAATGACCTCAAAAATTTGTTTTGAAAGTGTTCCACGAGGTAAGTCTTTTGACTCCCCAGATGATGTTGTTTTACCTTTGCCTGAATTTGATTTTGCTTGTCAATGGCTTGAAAAGCATACCCTTGTCGGGTATTTTTTTGGGAGGAATCCCCTTGAAAGTGTGCTCAAAGAATGGGTCAGTAAGGTCTGGGTCCCTCATGGGGTTTGCCTTGATATGGTCAAAAATTTAACCAAGGGTTTTTTCTTTTTTGCTTTGCGGAGGTCAGTCATGTCCAAGAAATCCTGGAGCATGGTCCCTGGTATGTCAGGTCTTCTTTGTTGGTTTTCCAATCGTGGACCCGATATTTCACTATCTCAGATGACACCAAGTTGTGGGTCCCGGTCTAGATTGAATTCTCAGGTTTACCCTTGCCTTGTGTGCCTTTTTTGAGTCATATTGCTTCCTCTCTAGGGAAGGTTATTTGCATTGATCTTGATAGATTTTTCCAGGCCCATCCCCAAAAGCGGGTATGTGTTGAAGTGGACCTTTCTCAAGATTTGAAAGAGTCCATTGATATTCAAAAAGGCAATTTTTGGCATACCCAGAAAGTTACTTACTTTAATCAGACGAACACGTGTTATAGATGTCAGTCCGCAAAACACAAGATCAAGGATTGCTCTCTAGCAGTGCCTTGTACTCCTCCGCCACAAGACTCTGAAAAGCCTAAAGTTGATGAAAAATGGACCATGGTTACAAACCGTAAGAACAAAGCCAGCAGCTCTGGGTCGGTTCCCAAAGGCCTCGAGCCTGCTAAAGTTGTTTCAAACTCTTCAACGAAGGGGAAAGAGGCTTCGATAGGGCCTAATAATTTGACGGCATGGCCCAGGCCGAAAGCTACACCTTAGCCTGTTGCTGTTATAATGGCACAACCAAAACTCTCTCCTTTTGTGACAAGAGCTCAACGACAGTCTCGTAGTCCTTCGCTGCCATTAGAGGAAGGAGAATATGTGTAGGAGAAAAGGAGAATTTCTTCTTCGTCTATTCAAATCAGCTCAGTTCCACCTGAATTTTTGTAGAATCATTTCTCCACCTTGAATGAGGAGGAACTGGACTTCGATAATATGGAGGAGTTTCACCCATGAATTTCCTCTCTTGGAATGTTTGAGGTTTGACAGACGTCTCCAGAAAGTATTTTATTCGGGATACTTTGCAGAAGTATAATGGTATTGAAGTGCTTTATCTCCAAGAAGTTAAAATTTATGGTTTTTTGCTTGCTTCAGCGTGTCACTCTATTTGGCAAGCTAGCCATATGTTTGGTATGGCTCATGATGCTAGGCATGGTCGAGCTACCATTCTTTTGTCTCCTAGGTGACACTCTTGTGTTGTTGATCATGTGTCCGACCCCACACATTGGCTTGTTTGGATCCTTCTCAATATTAATAATCACTCTTTTGGGATTATTAATTTTTATGTCTCTAATGATGTTGTTGAATGCTCCTTGCTTGGGCGTTGGATTGCAAACTCGTTGCTAGTTGCCACTTGACTTATGTGTGGGGATTTTAATATGGTTGAGATGGCATACGATAAGGATGGTATTCTTCTATTCAGATGGGTTGTTGGTGAAAGGGAGGCATGGTTTTACATGAGTAATAAATTGGGGCTCTTTGATCCCAATATTGGTCACCGCTATTCTCATTCCCTCTAGCACACTTGGTGTAATTTCAGAGTTGGTCCTGACAGGATCTTTAAATGCCTTGATCGTGCAATGATTCTGGCTCAATATTTCTTTTCATTTGACAACTCTTCACTTCCGATTAAATCGTTAGTTGATGTCACTCTGTCTGACCACTTCCCTATTTATTTTTGCATTGAATGGGAGATAAGACAACCTTGTGCCTACAAAATGTAGTTCTTCTTGAACACGTCTCTGCTTTCTTATCATCCCACATTGGCCCACATTCATAGATTCTAGAATTTAGAGTGTCGAAAAGCTCACTCTAACGGATGGATTAATTGGTGGAATGATGCTATCACTCACACAGCTAGGTTTCTCCACATTTATGGGCGCCAGTTGGCCATTTTTCGTCGATGGTCTTATGAGGTGACCACTTCCGACCTGCACGCGGCTATCGAGGCTCTTGCGACTAACCCTTTCTCCCCACCTTTGCAAGTCAGGTTGGCAAAATTAAGGCACAAAAAGCAAGTTGCAGATAATTATGCTGCTAGAGGTGCACAAATTAGAGCCAAGTTGCACTAGTTAAAAGTTGGTGACTGTGCCTCTAAGGAATTTTTTCTAGCCTTGGGTGCCAGGCACTTCTCTCCTAGCATTTAAAAAATCAAAGATGGGATCTAGGTCCTTTCTAATCTACCTGATATTCTCCAGGCCTTTGTCAGGCACCATGAGCAAGTTTTCACTGCCCAAGAGTACACGTTGGAGCACCAACAAGCTCTAAAGAGGTGCATTGCGGTGGTGTCGACTAGGCTTTCCTCTACTCAAAAACTACTCATGGTTGAGAAACTACTCACGGTTGATGACTTGAAGGAAGCCGTCTTTTCTATGGCGGACGACAAGGCCTCGGGGGTCGACGACTTCCCATGTGAATTCTACAAGTCCCTCTGGGATTATATTGGCAATGACCATAAAGTCTATCTTGAATATTTTCATTCGAAAACTCTGAGAAATATTATAAACAAGGGAAATATCAAATTCATACCTAAGCCTAGAGATCTTGAAGATAGGTTGCAATTGGTGACCTATCACACTCCTTAATGTCTCCTACAAAATCATTGCTAAGGCCTTGGCTCTAAAAATTTGCCATCTCTTGCCTTAGATTGTGAGCCCAGAGCAGACTAGATTTATCAAATCTAGATTTATTCTTGATAATATCATTGTTGTTTGGGAGGGAATGGAGTGGGAGAGGTGCTTCGGCCAGAAAACCCTCTTTCTCAAAATTGATTTTGCTAAGGCCTATGATCACATAGAATGACCCTTTATTCTTTCCATGTTGCAAGCTTTGGGATTTGGCCCCAATTTTATTTAGGTCGTCCAAATTATTTTCTCAAACGCCTTTGCTTGCATCACCATCAATGGTCGCCAATCCTCATCTTTTGGTCTTTTCTGCTCTATTCAGAAAGGATGTCCTCTTGCTCCTTCGCTATATGTGCTTGTTCCTGAAGGATTTGACTATCTTTTGGCCAACGATGTTTCCCAGCAAAGGGTTTGGGGCATTTCCTTGCCCAACTCCTAGTCTCAGCTTGTTAATGGCCATTTTGCTGATGAATCTTTCCTCACTCTCCTGGAGGAAGAAGATAATATTACGACGGCTCTTGAGTGCCTTAAAATCTTCTGTGAGGCCTCTAGTTTTGCCATTCAATGGCACAAGACTCTTTGTTACATGCAATCTTTCTTTCCCACTTCCCACTGGTTACAACATTATGGGTGGAAGTGGATTGGGCTAGGGGAAATATTTTGATTTCTGGGCATTCCCTTCACCTTTCAGGCTTCTCCGGTTGAGTTATGGCAAGCCATTCTTTCCAGAATTGAACAAAAGTTGGGCTAATAGATAACCAAGCCTTTATCTCTGGCTAGAAAATTTCAAGTTTATTCGAAGGTTCTGGCTACTACTCATGTGTATTATTCCTCTTGTTGGGCTCCCTCGAAAGCTGCTTATGCCAGACTTGAGAAGCTGCTTCATGACTTTTTGTGGGCTTTTGCAGAGTCCCATAGAGGGTTTCACTGGGTGGCATGGGAATTCTGCTACCTTCCCAAAGACTCTGGAGGGCTTGATATGCTTTCCACCCAAAGACGAGGGACTGCCTTATGTTTCAAATGGGTTATTAGAGCCCTATTTGGAGATGAGGCCTATAAAATTCTCCTCAGACATTGTATTTAGTTAGGCTTTCCTACCAATAGACTTGCCTGGAAGGGGATTGGATTTCAAACCCTTTTGGTCATGAAGGAACTAGTTCAAATCATGGGAAATTTTATGGCCAAGAGCATATGGAAATTCTGGGAGGCTATTAAGCCTTGGCTCCGCTGGGTTGGCTCTGGCTTCCGTGATGGGCTCTCTCTCAATCAACAGAATGTGTGGTGGTTGCCTCTCTTTGCCAATAATGGTTAACCTTTGGCTAAATCTCCCTGGCTTAAGGCTCTAAGATTTCATAATAAAGGAATTCAAACCCTGCAACAATTGTTCCATAAACCCACAATGCACATTATGCCTTGGGAGGACTTTTGGGTGCTTTACAGACTTCAAAACCAGGACCGTGATACTTTTGATGGTCAGTTGAATGTTATTCCTACAGAATGTTTGCATAAGGTGGGGATTCATGGGTCCAAACCCTGGTGGAAGGACTGGAAGTGGTACCCAGACACTCCTTTCAAAAACTACAAGCCAAGACTTGGCTATATGTGGCTTTCACCACATTTTCCTATGATTGATAGTCTTAACCAGAGATGGCTTCTTCAATCCTCCGCTCATGTCTGGTGTGAAATATTCTCTACCATTTGGTCTACTAGTGTTGAGTTGAAGCTCGCCCCCTTCGCTTGGTGTATTCTTTTACAAGGCTTTCCTATGGGGGCTCGACTCATGCATTTAGGGGTTCAAGACCCTCGGTGCCCTTTTTATGGGCAAGCTAAGTCTTTTAAGCATCTCTTCTGGTTCTGCACTAGAGCTCAATAGTTTTGGATTTGGATCCATGATTTCTTTTGGCCTTTTAGGACGAAGCCCTTCTCTTGGCATATGGTTTTGCTGGGTAACTCGCCCAGACTTCTGATCAAGTATACCCAGCTTTGGCACACTTTTAGGGTGGAAATCCTCTTTAATATTTGGAAAGATAGAAACACCTGCATTTTCACTCACACTCAAATGGATAAAAAATGTTTCTTTGTATTCTAAAGCTATTATTTGTTCTAATGTGCTTCTATAGATTCAAGTTCAAGCGAACAAAGTTGTGCTTGGGGTTTCTCACCTCCAGGTGTTATTGGACCATTGGGGCAATGCCCCATGTACTATTGCTCAGGTGCCTGGCTTGCCCTCCTCTTCTCATGGCCAGTCGCCCTCTCGAGGCCAAAAAAGGTGTGGCTCTGCCGACCCCTGATCCCAACCTCCTTCTCAACGTAGCTCCCACCCTCCTCAGTGCTCTCACACTCCTCCCCCTCAGGCCAACCAGGGGTGGCCCTCTAGAGGTGTCGCGGGGAGTGGTACTAGTTGGCCCTTTGATACCACTCCTGGTGGCGGCTTTGGTTGGCTTGGTAGCATCTCTGGTTGGTCAAGCTCTGATAAGACTTTTATGCACTTGGCACTTGAAATCTCGCCACAACATGAGGAAGATAAAGATAAAGAAAAAGAAAATGATGATGGTTGGGGTCCTCCTCCCGACACCACTCCCGACCTAGCTGATGTATGGGGAAAGAAGACTGATGACAAAGATCCTCCTGGCTCTGCTGGCACTTCTCTGGCCACTTGATGGCCTTTTATTTTCGTGTTGTTAGTTTGGAATTTCGGTCTTGGCCCATGGAATTCTATTTTTTTGATTTTTTGGGCTTAGCCCATGTGACTCTCAGGGTGTGCCTTCTTACCACCCATCCTTTTTTTTGTGAATATGTATCTTATCTTTTTATATTAATATAGATATCTGCCTATTCATAAAAAAGAAAAGAAATTGATATTCAAATTGGAAAACAAATAAAATTAAAGGTACAATAATTACCAAACCAAGGTAAAATAATTATCAATCAGATAAGGCTAAGGGAAATATAGAGAATTCCAAAGTCATAATACAAGAAGGAAACTAAGGGAAAACCAAAGGAAGCTAGAAACGACAACCAAGACTTACACATACTCAGGCATCATAGAGACGTAAGACCATTTATAGTTCTCAAGGGGGTCCCTCATTTAAAAGAGTTGGTGCATGTCGAGGCATCAACAAAGGTGAAAATGGAAAAATAAAGAAAAAATAAACATGGATTTTATTTTAAGAAATAGATTCAAACTCAACAATCATAAAATATAAAAATTACGAAAACATTCAAATCCAAAATTTAAAGATTTTAATAGAGACTTAAGAAAACTAATATAACTCCACAAGGAGTAAGCAACCAATTGAATAATTTATTCAACACATAAATTTATTTGGTTTCATTTGGTTAGGTTATGTGTGTTAATAATTTTAATTATCCCTTTCATAACTTGTAGATATCCACAATTGTGATCAAGAAATTCAAAGTATAATAATTTGTTTAACCCCTAAAGTAAATAGAGGTATACATAATGAAATAATATTACATTGAAAGACATATCACCAATGATCACATATAGCTCCATAGTCAATTAGCCATCTAGAGCCCCAATGGATATTCATTTGGTCCTACTCTAGACATAAATCTATCACCATCTAGGTGACTATAGCCCCAATAAAGGTTACCAAATTCACCTAATTATTATTTTTTCAATTAATAATAAATTATTTTCACATATTTTACTTTCCTAGATACTCAAAAAATTTATCCTTAAATGTAAGCTTTGTTTATTTTTTATTTTGATATTATTTTTTAAGACACTAAGACCTATTTTATTTTAGGGACCACCATTCCAAATAGAGGGTCAAGTAAAAAGGCTTCTTTTGATTTCTTAGACCATGATGTGTCATGCAAACAAATTTGCAAGTTTTAAGATATATTTTATGATGTCTAAATCATAAGCTATCATAAACTCATAAGCACGGACGAGTTTACCTAGTTTTGGATAATTCACTCCTAGAAAAGAAATAATAAAGAGTTAAAATTAACTCTTAAATTAAGTAATCTAAATTTAAAAACACCTAAAAATCCATTCAATTATTAAACACCCATATCCAATGACAACCTCAATAGAATTGTACAAAACAATCAAACCTTACATAAATCCTTATTCAAACTACCAAAACAAAAAAATAGTTTCTAAGCATAAAACTAAACTAAGATACTAGAAAAAGGGATAAAAATTAAAGTCTAAATAACCATAAAATAAAGACCAAAACTAAACTAAAATGACAAAACAAAGAAAATTGTGTGCATCAAAAGGATAAATTCCTATTTATGGTTCGACTAAAATAATGTTAAGAGGGATTTTTCATTGACTAGAAATGGGAGAATGCCTCCAAACAAATTATATATTCTAAAACATATTCTCTCCAAAAATCTCAAAAATTGATTAAGGCCCTATCTATAAAGCATCAAGTTTGGAATGAATTTCCTCGTGTCACATGTGCCTTATCCTAGAGAAACATTAAATTTAGTGGTTTTGAAACCTTTCATTCTTTCTCTTTTATCAAACCAACATTTAAGAACATCTTGACACATGTTAAAAAAAATCTAAACATTTATCTCTTTTATCCTAAATTCAAAATGAGTTTAGGAGTCTTGCTTCAAACTCATTATTTGTTTCCATGTGTTCCTAAATAAAATGTGAAGTGGTGATCTTCAAATTGATAGGAAAAATAGGGTTTTATGCATGAATGTAAGGTATGTTGAACTATTGGGAGGATACTTAATTCTTGTTGTATTAGTCTATAAAGAAATTTTTAACACACTATGCTAATTTCTTGGATTTCTTTTAATAGCCTTTTTGATGAATTGAATGAGGTTCTTGTTAGTATACATAGCTAATCAATTTCCTTTAGGATAATAATTACATGAATACCTAATGATAACCTTTTATTCATATGTGTTAATGAGGTGTGGTCAAGTGGTTAGGCCTCTTGGTTCTCATTTTGGAGACCAAGGTCTAACTCTCCCCAAGGCCATCTTAGCACCATAAGGCATTATAAGAAATAGAGTCACTAGAATTATAGGTAGTTTTGTAATATTTGGCTATAAAGCCGTCCAAAATACAAATGAAAGAAGTGAGAAAAACACAAATATATAATTGAAAGAATAAATTATACTCTACTCAACAAGAAATCAAAACAAGTGGTTATAAATGAACTATTCGTAAAAATATATAAGATATACCACCCGGGAGTCTAAAAACACAACCAATGTGGGATTATGTGTAAAAATTCCCTAAGTATACTTAACCAAGAGGGAAAAGTTCCTAAGTGGAGAACTAGCTAAGAAATGAACTAGTTAGATAATGTACCCATTCACACTAACATCCACCCTAAGTGCAAGAAAAGAGAAAAAAAATTCAAAGATGGGTCTCAATAATAATCCTTTATGAGGTACCCTTGTACAAAGATCCCCTCAAAATAGAAGAGGAGTAAACCCAATGGGAAAAACTTTCCCTACAAGAGGAAAAGGCAAGAAGGCCTAAGTGAACCCCCTATATAAATATATCACACCCTGAAGAGAGCTCAAATATAGATGTACTTGCATTCTTAGTGAAGGGTTTGGCAGAGATGTCTAAAATATGCTTGGTTATCAAATAATAACATAATTTGATGACCTTCTCTTGAATCATCTTCTTGAGAAAAATCATGTGGATCTCAATATGTTTGGTCCTCTAGTTAGGGGCTAGGTTCTTTAATATATGGATGACACTTTTTCTATCACAATAGATGATTGATGGCTTCTAAAAAATGATGCCAAGTTTAGAAAGGATATTCTAAGTCCAAATAGCCTCACTAGTGGCATTAATAACTCCCTAATACTCAACCTCAATCAAAGAGAGAACAATGGCATGCCGCTTCTTTCTTTGCCAATAAATGGGATTAGAAATAAGGTGAAAATTATAGTTAGAAGTGGACTTGTAATCATTAAGATCACTGACCCAAACCGAGTCTACGTATCTAATCAAATATAAATATGTGTCTATTATATAATAGATCTCATAGCTATGAGTGTCTTGTATTTAGTGCATAATGTGTTCGGTTACCTTACAATGAAGGTCATGTGGCTCCATAATGAAGTGTGAAATTATGCCAAATAAAAATTAAATGGCAAAGCGAGTATGAGTATGGTAGATGAGGCTACCAAAATGTTGATGATACAAAGTGGCATCAATAAGTGGTGTGGAAACTTTGTGTCAAGATTGACTCCAAACATAAAGGGGGTTGGTTTAGGCTTACAATCAACCATGTGAAAATGAGCTAGAAGATCATGAGAATACATGGGTTAGGTAAGAGAGATCCTAAAAGAGTTCTAAGTGTATACACCTAAAAATGGTCTAAAGAATTTCGATTAATTAAATACAAATTATTTGATTAATTATCCTAATTTCCTCTACTTTTGAATAAATAGAAATATTGATTTATATAGTTCACATTTAAATTCATCTTAATTAAATAAAAAAAATTAAATATTTTGTTTGATTTAATTATCATTTTCCTATTTTATTCTATCACATCAATCTTAAATTAATTAAATAAAGATCAAACACTTTATTGATTAATTGCCAGATTAGTCTATTTAATTTAATAAACAACTTCTATAGTTCATTTTATTAAATTATTTATCCCTCTTTTGCTAATTTAAATAAACCAAAATATTTGAATAAAGGCATAGGGAATATTCCATCTATATTTCCTCAAAAATGAATTAGATATCCTATGTCTAATTTATGTCTAAAATATGTCACAATTAATGCTTTGAAACTTCATGGGAAGTTTTGGAGACAAATTCCAAATTCTTCTCTCAATCCTCCTCCATCAATCTTTCCTCTTCTCTTGCCTGGTGTTTTCATGGGTAAAGACAATCACCAAAATTCTCTCAATCTCCTCCATCTTTCACCATTCAATCCTCCCAATTGAATCCAAGCCTCTCAATGTCTTCCCTGTGCATTTCTACAGCCAGGAATTCTATAAATACAGCCTCATTGAACCAAGAAAAGGATCCAGATAATCTAACTTATGCACTCTTACTTTGCAGGATTTCAAGCATCAAGCATTCAGCATTCCAGCATCCAGCAAATCAAGCTTTCATATCATGGCTGCCTCTTGTAGCTGCATTTATTTGTTTCATGTCAATTCATGCTAGTTTAGTTTATTTATCATCTAGTATTATCCATTTTAGTTCCATATCATTGCATTAACATCCATCTCGTTCTTTGAATTGTCATTTTAACAATCATAGTACACTCACGATCTGAGAGCAACAGTGGTTTAATAAATCTTTGGAGATAGAGAAAAATATGACACTTTCAGTAGATTATTGCTTTGATTTGATTCATTCAGCTTTGTCTTTGATATAATGTCTTATTAAGAAGTGTGTTTTGTGCTTTACACCTTATCCACGCTTACAATTTGGTTCCCACCGTGGGGCATGTTACGCCTTGCATAACCACCCCATCTTTTGCCTTGGTCAAAATGGGTCCCCCTTTGTGTTTTTTGTACTTAGTTGTTTTTGAAACAAAGTTTGGAGTCTACTTTTGCCAATACTTTGTTTTTCTTTTGGTTTCTCTGTCGGAATCGGAACCGGAGATGAATCGGGTTCTGAAAGTTCTTTTGAGGCTTGTTTTTGGTTCTATCCTGATAGTCTTTTTTTTTGCCTTTGTTTTTTGGTCTTTGGCGGAAGCGGAGCCGGAGTGGGAATTGGGATGGTTGTTATCAAAATTTTCAAAATCAAATTCAATTCCAATCCCGCCTCCGCTACTTTTTAATGTTTGTTTTGTTTCGGTTTTTGTGTTTTGTTTTATTAGGTTGGTCTTTTACTTAACTTTGGTATTTGTTTTTGTTTTGTTTTTAGTTGTCGGACGCGGAGTCAAAATGGGAATAAGGTTTGGAAATTTTATAAGTTTAAGATCCATTTCCATTTTTGTTCCACCCTCGCTGCTTTTTGTCATTGACTTTTTGACTGAGGTTGCACTGCAGACCAGTGTTCATTCTCTTACAATTCCGACTCCACCTTTACTGCATTTTAATGCATTAATGGTGGTTGCCGGTGTAGGTAGAAATTCACATATTTTCCTTTATTAAGGGTTAAAGCTCATCATTATTGTTATTATTACAAGTCTAAGAGCGCGAAGAGCAATAGCAGAGTTCGTTTGAGCAAATTGATCGAGATAGAGAAGGGATATTGTGTGCGAATTGATTCAGAAAGTTAGCGTGGCTTTGTTTGCGTTTGAGGTAGGTCTTTTATCATTGTTGTTTGTTTGTTTATTTGCAGTTGTGTTCATTGTGTTTTGCTTTATATCTGCTCACATGTTCAATCATTGTGTTTTAAAGCAATTTTATGATCATCGATGTGATTGAATGAGCAGGTTCTTGTTTTGGCTTGTTTGTTTTGCTTTAATCTTTGTTTTCTTATTTTATCATGTCGTTTCTTTCTATTTTTGGGTGTTGTCGCTTTCACGTCTTAATCGTGATTGCGTCGTGTTTAGTTTTTGATTTGCAGTAGATTAGATTAGATTAAAGGTTTTTAATGGTGTGAGTTAGATTAAGAATTTACAGTGAGGTAGATTAGAGATTTTACAGTGAGTTAGGGTAGATTAGATTTATTGTTTAAATTAGGGTTTCGTTGTTTGGTTAAATGGCAAGGTTTTAAACTTGTGCCCTAGTTTTATTAGGTTTGTTAGATTAGGGTTTCGTTGGTCTCTGCAATTACTTTAAATGATTAAAAAATGATATCTTGGAATGCCATTGATTCCCCATGGTCATATGAGGGTAGAGTTTTAAAGCTCCTTTGCCATTTTATAGCGACCTAGGTTTTAATTATGCAATTATGTTGAAAATGAATAAATTTGATGATGTCATAATTAGCATAGGTGGAGGTGGGATTGGAATGGATTATGGACATAAGAGTTTTGTTTTACAAAATTTATCAATTCCATTTTTTATCATGTTTCCGATTTTGAGTTTTAAAAGGTTTCCTTGAAGTATGTGATAACTGGCGGAGGCGGGATCGGAATTGATCTTGAACTTAAGAATTTTGTTTGTGAAGGTTATAAATTCTGTTTTCATCCCATGTCTGGCTCCGCATATAATGGAAAGTCTTTCTTCAAAGTAATGATAAATCGGAGGCAGAGGTGGAATGGAAATAGAATATGAAAATGAGAATTCGAAGAAAACCAAATCACTATTTCATTCCGATCCCGGTTCCGATAACCTTCCCGACTTCGACTCCGAGCCCGTTTGTTATTAGGTGAAGTTCCTATATCGGTTTTTGCTCCGATTCCGCCAATTTTGTAAAAGAGATTCTTTTGAGCTTCTGTCTAGTTCCGACTCCGATGTATGTGTGACAGGTATGTTTTTAAAGCATGTGTTATGATGATTTATCTAAAGGTCTAATTAGAGGTTTGCTTGTAGGAGAAAGATGATGGAGAAGACTTGGTGATAGATCGGCTTGTAGAAGTCAAAGAAGAAATAAAAGCTACAGGGAGAGAGTTGATCAAGGTAAAAAGTATGAAAGAGTTTGCTGCAGTTGAGTTGGATCACATCAAATTTGAAGATGACTGGATTGATGGGCCAGATATGGATATGCTACAACAAGTCTTCACCAATTATGATGAGTTCATAGCAGATCCAACTTCACATGCATAGAAATCCTGCATGCATGATGTTCTTCCTCCTTACATGTTGCATGCATGCAGCACTGACAGTTTTTGAGGGCGCATGACTTCTTTTCTTCTATTTTCTATCTTCTATTTTTAGATCAAACTGCATGTATAATGTAAGAACTCAAGATCAAAGTTGATCCGAGTTTCCAAAAAAATTGATTGTTCCTAAAAAGGTGGAAAGCCTAAGATAGAAGTGAAGTTCGAACTTCTTTTATATATCTATAAATACCAGATGGGTATCACATTGTAAAGGTCGGCTAATTGAGAATTGGATTGGCTTACCTAGTGCTAGGAGATAGAATTTTATAGAGTTTTGCAGAGATACATTGTACCAGATCTTTTTACAGTTAATAGAATTGCAGGTTTACGAAATATGGAGTTTGCATTGAATTGTGTTGTTTGATAAGGTTAATGAGTTATAATCCACCTGAATGCCAGTGATTGTGCTGAAGCATGATAGTTTCTTATGTGATGAAAGTCATTAGAAGAAACTAGGTTTAAAGATTATCTTGTTAAATTGTCATTGAATTAAAGTTATTGAAGTATGTTGATCTATAGTTTTGATGATGAATGAATGTGTGTTGTTTTGAAATCTTGGAAATACTTGTGATATGCGAATAGCGGAATTGAATTAAGCACCTAAGATGTATACGATGGTACAGTCATACTGTGGGTTGTGTCATGCTATGGTTTTTGTGATCAGTTAAGAAAAAATTCATTGTTAAAAGTATATGTCTAGATATTAGATAAATTTAATTCATACTTGTTGATTTACCCCTTGGATCTATCTTTTTCTTTTATTTAAAACCCATTGATTTACAGGAACTATTTTTGATAAAGAGAGTCATAGCTTGAATCCTTTGTTACCAACACAGGCCCCTTGAATATTACAGTTGAATGAACCAATTGAGTGACATCAAACAGTTGAGAACCAACTATCAAGACCTTGGGAGTTAGGCTACTACATGTTGTCTTTCTCTTTCAGGAGAAATAGAGTAGAAATATTCTGTTTTAATGTTGTTTATGTCATTTTAACCATCAATAGGGCATTAACCCCAATTTTACAATTTTTCTAGAAAGTGTCACGTAGGTTCACGATGTGTTTTCTTTTAGCGCTTTCGTCAAATACTATAGCGCTTCCATGGCAAACTATAGCACTTTCATTCTTTTTTTTGGCGCTTTCGTGTTACTATAGCGCATCCATAAAAAATTTCAGCGCTTTCAACTTTAGCACTTCTGTCACCTCTTTTAGCACATCAGTAATTTAGTGCTTCCATGGAAAACTTTGGCGCTTTGGTGTCCTATTTGGGCGCTTTTGTGTTTTAGCGCATCAAGTAAGAGTTATAGTGCTTCGGTGGACTATTCCAGCGCTTTTGTAAAATCAGTCTGGATCCGATGCGGCCATGGCCAGATTTTAATTTTTTCACAATTGGACTAAAATTTATCAATTCTAGGATAGTCACTTCTGGTTTTCTAAAACTTATCAATCCTAGGATAGTCATTTCTTTGTTTCTAAAATATATCCATCCTAGGGTAGCCACTTTTTATTTTCTTAAAAGCAAATTTATCAATCCTAGGATAGTCATCACATTTTTATAGTACAAGTTAAAAAGAACAAACATGATTTCTGTGAAGCAAAACCTTCACATAGATTAGAAAATTTCTTTTTGGGCTTAAAACATAACAACTTATATGCTGTGCTTGTGGTGATTAGGCTTATGCTCTCCCCTTATCTGGGTGACCAAAGCGCCAGATTCATGCTATTTACGCTTTATTAAATCCCTTAGAAGGCCTGCCGTAGTGGGAAAAAGTACTCACCCTATGGGAACGACCTAAGTGGGAACACCTAAAGCCAAGGATTCCAACACACTATAATAAAAATGCAAGTTGTTGATGAAAGTCCAACTTGACGGTAGTGAGCAAGATAACCATCCCCAAAATCTTTGTTCTAAAGATTGGGAGGTCTCCTGAGGGAGTTAATCAATTGTCATACCGTACGAAAGCCCTATCTACGAACCATAGAGTAGTATCTCGTCGAGTCAGTATCCATACATTATCATACTCACAGTGCAAGGGGAGAGAAGAATCTGCCCCCAAGACACTCACCATATAATTTCCACAAACCGTTTGCTCAGGGGACGAGAAATCCAACTCTAAGTACGCGCCTGGAAATGACAAAAACACGGGCGCCCTCTAGGGGGTGACAAGGCTGTGTGCGTCAACACAATTCAAGATGTGGGCTGTGAGTATAATGATGACCTATTTGTCCTTAAGTGTGAGTCTGTTTGATTTGTGTACAATTGTCAAAACATCCCATCAAAATCAATAAGAATCATTCATGGTTCTTGAACATACACGATCTATTCAGTTAAAAACAATTATTCACAATTGCTTGTTGTGTTTTCACAAATTCATTAAAATCAAATTAAAGATCATCTTGAAAACAACAAAGTCAAGTTAGATCAAAAAATCCATGCTACAAAAGTGGAAGTCCACCACGTTTATCAAGAGAAAAATCAAAATCACAAAACCCAAGAAACCTTTCGGTTATCGAGATAAATTGAGAAGACAACGTTTTCTATATCAAAATCGGAAACTATTTTTACAACATAGAACATTCATCCATAGACATCACGATTTTGCTAGGGGTCACACTTTAGATTATGCAGTAGAACCACTCTATTCACGGGCCTTCTTCCAAGGAAGAGCTCTCACTCAGTATCACAACCGTAGTCAGCGCATACATCGTTCTTATCTTCCACAATCCATGATACAATATGCCACAAGGCCAGATCAGATTTTAGAATAGAGTCATAAAAGTCTTGTTTTTAGCGCTCTGGAAACCTGTTTCAGCACTTCGGGTCACTGTTTTAGCACTTATGTGAAATAACGCTTTTGGGCATTATTTCAGCACTTACAATCTATATTTTAGCGCTTTCATCAAATGACGCTTTCATCATATTTTCCAGCGCTTTCAGGCACTGTTTCAATGCTTCTATCAAAACAATGCTTCCATCAATTTCTGCAGCGCTTTCATGCACTATTTTAGTGCTTCTGTCACCTGTTTCAACGCTTCAGAACTCTGTTTTAGCACTTCTATCCTCTATTTTAGCGCTTTCAAAACAAAGAGTTCAAAATTCCTACCAGTCAGTTAGTCTATCATTTTATCCACAGTCTTTATCAGAACCAAGTTTTTTTTTATCAGAATCATTGTCTAGAGACCGAAAACAGATAGGTTTATACAAACTTCCAATCTTATCAACTGAAACAAGATCTTGCAAATCACAAGTGTCAAAATCAAATACACAATCGATTACTACACTAAAGTTTCATCATCAGGATACTATCATCCTTCATCACGAAACCAAGTATAGTAATCAAATTTTTAACATAGTCTCATCAATAAGATCAATCATCTTATTCGACTTTGTTAAAAGTTCAATTGACATTTTCCCAGCATAGAAGATCAACATTTCGGAAGAAAGGGTAAAAATTTATATGCCAATCTTCACTAGGTCCCAAAAGTAGAGACTCTTAGAGAGAGAACTTGAAACATCCCAAACAATGGCAGAAGAAAATCCTTGGAACAATTTGAACCAAAACGATAAGAATGAAATAACTCCAAAGGATATTCAAACAACTCAACAAGATCCCAAGTTCCATAAGTTTATGGAGAAGATTTTAGAACAAGATATGGAGAATTATCTTTTGATGTTGGCTGAATTAGGTGCCAAACTTCCCAAGGACTTTGACGTGAATCGTCTGAAGGAAGCACCTGGAACAAGTGAGACTGAAATACTGCAACCTACACAAACAATAGATCCAGTGGCCACTTTGACATCTCAAATGCAACTGTTACAACAGCAGATATAGGATATGACGAAAGGGAGTACCAAAAGATATGCGATACAAGACATTTGTCCTTATCCTTTCGACGCAACAGTCGGTCTGATACCTTTTCCTAGACACTGTGAAATCCCAAAGTATGATAAGTGCAATGGAAGAATAGATCCGATAGATCATATCAGAGAATTCAAAACAATGAGTCTCGAGTTTTCCCAAGAGGAAACTTAATTAATGAGATTATTCCCAAGGAGCTTGGGAGGATCATGTATGGAGTGGTTTTTAAAACTACAACTAGGTATTAGAACTTTTGAGGAATTAGTCAACAGGTTCATTTCCCAGTACTCCTTTAACATCCAACACGATGTTACAATAAAGGATCTTTATAACCTAAAGAAAAACAAAGGGGAATGTTCTTGTCTTTTCTACAAAGATGGCGACATTTATTCGCTAGATATCCTCGATCCATTCCTGAGGAAGAAAAGATGGAGTTATTCATTGACAACTTAACAGAGGAAATGAGTTATAGGCTTGAATTTCAATGTCTTCCCACATTCGAAAAAGTAATAGAAAACGGTCTTAAAATTGAGGAAGCATTAGTCAAAAGAGGAGTTATCAAACATTTCAACGATAAAATGAATAACACAAATAACTCCTCCAATCAATACTCAAGTAGTGATAAGCCAAAATTTTGGCAAAAGAATTGAAGCACGACTACCAATGAAACAACAAATGATTCCCAAAATGTCAAACCAGTTTTTAACTTGACAACATCTACATCAAAGAATCAAAGCAATGATCAAATTATCAAGTCATATGTCATACAAAACAACGAGATCGTAAAGACACAGTCATATCAGAAACCATCAAATTGGCATAGGTTCACACCTTTAGGCCAAACGATAGAATCAACAATGAAAGAATTAGTCACTAGTGGCCTTATCACTGCATGGGAAGCCCGATTCTGGGATCCAAAGGTCAAACCACCATGGTGGAATGACGCTGATTATTGCAACTTCCATAATAACAAAGGCCACAAAACCAACGATTGTATGGAGTTGAAGCATGCAATACAAGATTTGATCGACAACAATAAATCCTATGTTGAAACACCCCAAAACAATAACAATCATTCGGCTTTCAAAGACCCTTTGCCAAACTATGACAAAGGAGCACCATCATCTTCAAACAACAAAGGGAAGAATGTCAACCATGTCTTTGACACAACAATCCTTTATCTATCTGGAATAGAGAGTGATCATACAGTTGGTCACAACATTGACAAACCCAAAATCAACAACACTACCCCTTTGGACTTGCTCCTGAGCATACCAAACTCTGATAATCAAATCAATGTCTTAAAAATTAGAGACCGTCAAGAACATCAACCTACAAATGTGATGACTAGGGGGCAAGCCAAGGTCATGTTAAAGGGAGTTGGGTCTACACATGCAGTTCTACCTCCATCTCATTATAACATTGTCGATCAACTGCAAAACATTCCTACTTAAATATCGATATTAGAACTCCTTAAAATATCACCATCACATAAGGAGGTTCTCAAACAAGCATTAGTTTCCACTATGGTACCAAAGAATCTAGATGTTTGTCAGTTCCAAGCTATGGTGGGACATTTGGCTACCCCACATTGTCTATCATTCTCTGAACAGGATTATATCTCGCTAAACCATCCCCATAATACTGCACTCCATATTGAAGTCTTAATCCACAATCATCGTGTCAAGAGAGTCTTAATAGATGGGGGAGTTGGTTTGAACATTTGCACTCTCAAGTTAATCCGTGCACTGGGGTATTCAAATGACGCTATTAATGCTCGAAGAAAAATGACTATCAAAGCATATGATGAGGAAGAAAGATCGTCTAAAGGCTTGATTGTGCTACCCATTCAAGTGGGGCCACTGATGAAACATATAGCATGTCAAGTGTTGGAGAGAGAGTTAACATACAACATCCTCTTAGGATGACCATGGATCCATGAAATGTAGGTTGTACCTTCGACATATCATCAATGTTTGAAGTTTGCCATAAATGGACGAGAGGTGACTATATCTGCAGATTACAATCATCCTCAACATTGTGACACCCTTAGGATCTCTCAAGATACCTTTGTACCACACAACAAGGAAGCATCATGTTCAAAATCATCCAAAGAAGAACAACGTCCAAGTATCACTACTAAGTGGGTAGAGAAGAAGGGTAAAGAAAAAGAGACAAGTCTTGTTGAAACTCAATCAACAGATAATCCGGATCAACAAACTTCTTTATCACAAAAATTCCAAGAGCAAGTTCAACTAATGAACAAGGGGAATGGGAACATATTCTATGGAGCAATTGCTTAACCTATCACAATTAATGCCATCTCCTAGGACATATGGTCAACCATCTATGATCAAATCTCAAACATCATTACCAGCCACAACTCTCGATGAAAGGTTTGTTAAAAAAGGCACAATAGAGGATGAATCCGATAACAAAGTGATCCTGGACTGGCTATATAAAGATGAGGAACCCTCTACATCAGATATCAGCATAAAAAATGTCAATATTAACATTGATAAATATGGAAAAGGAAAATCTATTTTAGAAAAAATGGGGTATGAAGGACAAGGACCCATTGGATTAAGAAAGGATGGACTCAGAGAGCCTATTACACCCCTCACTCTCCACTCAAAGGAAAAGTCGGGACTAGGATACTCTAATGAAGAAAAATAAGAACTGAAAAAGAAGGTTGTAGAAAGAATTCTTCAACTTAGAAATAGCTCTGAGACAGATTCAAATGAATATGAATGGGATTCATGTTTCGATGTATATTTCACAGATATTCATATTGATATCATCCAACAATATACACCTACACGTGAGGAGGGCCAAGGCTCTGGGTGTAGACCAATCGTGGCAGCGTCACTAAATATCGATGATTCAAGTGGGGACGAACAAACCTTGAGTGAGATAGATGATCTTGAAGAAAGTACCATCATTGACCTTGACGATACCAACAACAACTATGACGAAATGGCTATCTGAATCCTTACATCCATCAACCCAAATGAATTTGATGACCTTATGCCATTAATCCATCTTGAACTCATTGATTGGGAACCTGTCGAACCTTTGACTATACCAATATTTATAGATGATGATGCCATCATAAATTTTCTATGTCATAGCGAACCTGGTACAAGTTCTATCTGTAATACTCATAACAACATGACTCAGTAGGAGGGTGTCAAATCTTCTAGTTGCAAAAGTGAAAACAGGGAAAATAGATCTAATGGTGAAAACCATTATATGGCAGCATTAGATTTGGAAAAAGAAAAAATAAAGAACGCATCTAATAGTGAAAAACTTTTTGAGGCACTAACGGATGGAAGATATGATACTCTTTCAGAACATTATCATGAGCGATCATCAATCCTAGTGGAACCAACATAGTTTGTGAATATTGGCATTGAAGATAAGGCAAAAATCCTACATCTGGCAGAATCCATGATAGAACAAGAAAGACCAGAATTCATCAAATTCTTTAAAGAAAGAAGCATCAACTTCAGTTGGTCATATTTTGATATGCCAGGCTTAGACCCAAATTTTCTCATGCATCACTTGTCTTTGCCCGCAGGAATCAAGCCTGTCAAGCAAAAATTGAGAAAAATGCATCCCCATATCGCATTGATGGTAAAGACAGAGCTAAAGAAATTATTGGATGCTGGATTCATAAGGTCTATAGACTACACCAAGTGGATATCAAACATTGTGCCTATTTCAAAGCCGAACAATAGCATCAGAATATGTACAGACTTCAGGGACCTAAATAAAGCATGCCCGAAGGATGATTTTCCACTACCAAATATAGACATCATCATGGACTTAACGGCAGGGCATGCCATGTTGTCAATCATGGACGGTTTCTTTGGGTACAATCAAATAAAAATAGCTCCAGAAGATCAAGAAAAAACGGCTTTCACATGTCCATGGGGAACCTTCTGCTGGAACGTCATGCCATTTGGTTTGAAAAACACAAGAGCCAGTTATCAAAGAGCAATGACGACAATCTTCCATGATGTGATGCACACCTTCATGGAGGATTATGTGGATGACATCTTGGAAAAATATGGTACTAGGGAAGGACATCCGCATATCCTAGACAAAATCTTCACACACATGGAGAAATTCAATGTCAAGTTAAGCCCCAAGAAGTGTGTCTTCGGGGTCACATCAACAAAACTATTAGGGTACATTATCTCAGAAAAAGGCATTGAAGTGGGTCCAACGAAAGTCAAAGCAATAATGGAGATGCCACCTCCTAAGAATATCAGTCAACTCAGATCACTACAGGGAAGGCTCCAATCAATTAGAAGATTTATCTCCTAGCTGGCGGACAAAAGTCATCCTTTTAATCATCTATTGCATAAAAATATAGTTTTCAAGTGGGATGAGGGGTGTGAAACAACATTCAATCAAATCAAACAGTATCTAATGTCACCACCTATTCTCATGCCACCAACAGAAGGAAAGCCTCTCATATTGTACATTACTATGACATATATCTCTTTGGGGACACTTTTAGCGCAAGAGGACTATGAAGGAAAAGAACATGCCATCTACTATATCAGCCAAACTTTAAATGGATATGAAATTAGTTACACTTTCATAGAGAAATCTTGCTTGATGGTGGTATTTGCTACTCAACAGATGAGACACTATATGCTAACTCATACAATCAAGCTAATAGCAAAGATTGATCCTTTAAAATATCTACTCAGTAAAGCTGCCTTAACAGGTAGATTGGCAAAGTGGGTCATGCTATTAAGTGAATTTGACATTCAATATATAGAGAGAAAGGCAATCAAGGGACAGTCAATCGTTGAACAATTAGTAGAGGCTCCTTTACCAGATGATCGACCAATGACAATGGAGTTTCCAGATGCAGACATTCTGACAGTGATGCCCCAACAATGGGTTTTATATTTTGATGGATCATATACACAACAAGGATCAGGAGCAGGAATTTTGTTCGTTTCTCCACAAGGACACACCATTCCAAAATCATATAGATTAATGTTTCAGTGTACAAATAATGTGGTAGAATATGAAGCATTAATCATTGGGTTCAAAATAGCAATTCAGTGGAAGATCACGGACCTACAGGTATATGGGGATTCTCAACTAGTTATTTATCAAGTAAATGATGAGTATCAAACAAAAGATGAAAAGTTGATGCCCTATAAGCTACAAATAGATAATCTAAAACAGTCCTTTGTCAATATCAAGTTTGATCAAATTCCAAGGGTGGAGAACAAAGCTGCGGACACTATGGCTACAATTGCTTCATTACTACAATTGCCTGAGAAGCGTGTTTGTTATGAGTTTATGGTAGAACAAGTATCATGTCCTTCCCATAATAATCTAGAATCTGTTACCATTTGCCATATAGAAACAACCAAAACCTCCATCTATGAAATGACCTATGCTTACCTGAAAAATGATATCCTTCCTCTTGATCTATCCAGAAACCAAAAATGAAACTTCATCCGCCAATCCGCATGACATACTTTAATCGCCGACATACTTTATCATCGAGGTCTTGATGGTACTTTACTTCGATGTCTAGAACACGACGAATCTGAAACGGCCCTACACAAGGTTCATGAGGGTATTTGTGGCACTCATTCGAGTGGGATAACTCTAGCTAAGAAACTCCTCCATTTGGGATATTATTGGCCATGCATGGAGAAAGAATCCTATTAGTTTGTTAAGAAATGTCAGAAGTGTCAAATTCACAGCAATCTGATTCATGCACCAGTACAAGAACTGCATCCCTTCACATCGACATGGCCTTTTTGTCAATGGGGCCTCGATCTGGTAGGAAAAATAAATCCATCTTCATCCAATGGACACAAGTTCATTATAAAAGCTACAAAATATTTCACAAAATGGATTGAAGCAGTGCCTCTTACAACCATCACTAGGAAGCATATTTCCTCTTTCATCTTAAATTACATAATATGTCAGTATGGCATCCCTCAATCCATTATCACTGATAATGGACGACCTTTCAAGAATCAAGATGTCCAAGAGCTATGTGAAAAGTTTCATATCCAACATCATTTTTCAACACCGTACTATCCTCAAGGCAATGGCCAAGCAGAGGCCTCGAACAAAACAATACTCAAAATTCTCAAAAAGATGGTTAACGATGTTGGATGTGATTGGCATGTCCAACTCAATCCTGCATTATGGGCCTACAGAACAAGTATCAGAACACCAACAGGAGCTACTCCATATGCCTTGGTATATGGGTCAGAAGCCATATTGCCCATTGAAGTTGAAATTCCATACCTTCGTGTATCACTCAGAGGTATCATTTCAGATGAAAACTATAGGGTATCTAGACTATAGTAACTGGAGTTGTTGGATGAGCGTCGTCAACAAGCTGTTAATCATCTAACGACTTATCAACAAAGGATATCAAGAAGTTACAACCGCAGGGTAAAACCGAGGGTCTTTTAGGTTGGTGACTTGGTACTAAAAGAAAATCCTAGGAATCAGTAAGACAGAGAGAAGAAAGGAAAATTTGAGCTTAACTGGCTTGGTCCTTTTGTCGTCATATCAGTGTCTGGATTAGGAGCATATCAGCTATCAACGTCAGAAGGGGATTTGTTTGATAAACCTATCAATAGTATTCATCTCTAAAAATTCTATGCTTGAATCTCCTAGTGCACGGGTCAAACTTCTAAAAATTGTTTCCTTGGTGAAAACCTGGCAAACAGGCATCTTAGCATTGCAAAAATACAAACAAAATAGAATATACAAAAATGAAGAAAAAAAGTAAAAAATGAGAAAATATAGAAAACACAAAGAGTGTAATCAAAACATATGGTGAAAACCTGGAAACGGGTGTCGTATGTGATTCTAAGATCAACTTCCCCATTTATTTTGATACATATCAGGATCATTAGTCTGGCAGTCAGTACTATTTCATATCATGTCAGTAGTCTTTCCATCTTGGCATCCATATCAAAATCATTCTCAAATAGTCAAATCTCACTCCAAAGCTTGGGGGCAACATCTGGGTATCACTAGGGGCAACAAAAAACATCGATTTCATCAAAGGGCACACAACAGTATAGCAGAAAATGAAAATAAAGATCAAAGTGCAACATCAATCATCGTCAGAAAGGCATCAACCATCTATATCATATCGAAAATCCAAAAATATATCAAGGAGTTAAGTCTGAAAAATGCAAAATTCAAAAACATAGGTCTGTGTCAGTTGAACTACATGGTCTCTATGTGTGTAACGTAGGTAAGGCTAATATTTGATCAGCCCCCGAGACCCCTAAGATAGGTTACTAGGTGAGATCTTTGGTCAAAAATCTCAAAAATCCAAAAAAAAAATACAAAATCAGGACGGATGATCTAAAATCTGAATAATGAATGAAACACTCTAAGTAAACAATGGATAAATTGTATTTTTGATTATCATTTCTTTGGAGTAACTCAATGATGTATTGAACTAGAGAAACAAAGAAGAAGAATGATGTTTTTATTATCTGCTGTCTGTAAGATTAATCAGTTAAATGTATGAATTGTCGGGGGATGTGCTATGCAAATGTATCACCGATGACTTTCAGAATTCACACATTAAAATGATTAACCACTACCTATTTACACAATAAATGCTTAGGTCATCTCATTTAAATCATACCTAGATGCTTGTGTTCGTTTGCAATATCAAAAATCATGAAAGAAGTACTCAGGTTGTCATTGGTCTAATACACACCATTGATGCTTGTACTCACTTTCAACATCCAATAAATCTCTATGATGACAAAAAACACAAAGGTACTGTTAAAATGAAATCATTTTGCATATAGTTGCATATTAAAATTAAATTGCATTCATCATATTCATTATCTGCAGAGTATTTGTTGCATAAAGGATTCTAATCAATGATTATCGAATCTACAAATAAGACTGAGTATACTTGACATAATTCCAAAAATCATCAAAAGCATGTAGGAGTCATTCATCTCATCATTTAGTTTCATCATTTCATCATACAACAAATAAATTATGAATTAAATTGTACCATAAGTACATCATGTTCATTTTACCATAAAAATGTTCATTACATTATCATCCATCAACATCATATGCATACATCATTTTTCATCCATACATTTTATCACATTTTTTTGAACATCCATATAGATCATAATTTTTATCATCATCGCATTTAAAAATAAAAAGCATTTATCCATCCATCCACACATACGTCACATCATACATTCTACATATACATTTATCATAAAATCATTGCATGAAATAAAAACATTCATCATTACATCATCACATATTGCATCAAACATCACATAATAAATACATCCATCACATAGAAATCATAAACAATCATAAAATCACATCAATTGCATATCATATATATATCATCAGTGTCAAGTATACAATGAAGTCTAAGCATAAAGATACATCATAAAAAATGAGGTACATCGTAATATACATCATGTCTTAAAAAGACAAAACACAGGAGGCATCTATGATCTGCTACTGCTAGAATGTGCGGGCCCAATAAGACCTGTACCACCACCACCCCCGGAAGAACCAGGATCTCTAGGATCTCTACGTGGAGGTTGTGTCACCCCCTCACTCACTGTTCGTTTATGTGTCCACCTAGATCTCAATGGGGCATAGCTAACTCTACGATCAACAGGCACTGCATCATGATATCTGCCTCTATAAAACTCAGCCTCTCGGCCAACTCGTAAAATCTCTCTCATGTAATCCCCCACTGAGGTGCCATCAGCCACTCTCTGGAGGGTCTTTGCTAACTCCTGTGCCCTCTCGGCAATCTGTCGAGCACTGTCTCACTCAGTTTTCAAAGTAGCAACTTGCGTCTGCACAGCTACCAACTGTCCCTGAACCTGTGCTAAAGCTTGAGCATGAGCCTGAGCCTGGACCTGCATCTGAGTCTGGGTCTGAACGAGAAAACTATGAGCCTGTACCAACTGCCCCTACAATGTTTGGACCTATGTCTGGAGACTGACAATCTGTCTCTGATGGTCTACTGGTGGTACTGTCACTGCTCGCCTCTTGCGAGGCCTGCTAGATGATGGACCACTGCTTGATGGCCCTACCCCTCTGTCCCCTCCACTACCACCATCATTGTCATCACTGCTACTATCATCATCACCCCTCTTCATGCTACTACCTGATGGAGTACCACCCTCACTCTCTGCAGAACCCTCAGCCACATTCTCCTCTATCGGTAACTGTGCTGGCTCATTTGGAATGGTAATACGAGGATGTGGAACCAAGGCCAGGAAGGCAACATAATCCTCTATGACTGGTGCCTCTGCAATGTCTCTTCGCATGTCCTGGGGTGATGGCTGCAATGCCCTATATCCCTCCACTAAAGCATCATACGACAAACAGGGCCCCCAATCAGGAATATCAGTCTGCCACCTAGCATAGTGTGCTACCCCCTGTGGCATACACTGCACGATGCCATACTGTCTGTATACTTGGTGAAGCAAAAATCTCTCTAAGACAAATGGTGTTTAGTCGATCAAATACATAGAATCACAGAGGTATCCTAACACTGCATCATCCTCATCCCACTGCTCACAGTCTAAGTATGGACGCCAGGTAATAGTCTCAGTGTCATCAAAAACCCACCTCCAGTGCTCTAACTTGCTCATCTGAGCCTGTGTAAGCTAGCCTCTGTATCTGAACACATAGGGTCTGCCTGATGGTCTATCTACCACTGGAAATGGCTGAGCAATAAAGAAATGCTCCCATGCCCACACCTGTAATAGGGTCATCCCTACTGATAAGCTGCATGCCCCTAGATACACAACTGAGTGAAGATCATGATAAAGATGTGCTAGCATGCACATGCCCCACGCATATCTGGTACCATGTAGCATCATGCTCTCTAAGGTCCTGCCCCAACCCACGAGGAATCCCTTTAACCTGTGATCAGGGCAAAGGAAACCTCCAATAAATCTAGCAAGCATTGTTGATAGTGTTGCATATGAATCGGCGATCCTCCTCCATCGGACACTCGGACCCTCAATATCCTGATCTTGGAAAACTCTGCGAAGAGAATCTCTACCACCGATCCCATGGGAATCATACGCTACAATCTCTCCCATGAACGGAAAGCGTAGAATCCGCCACACATCCTCAGGTGTGACCGTCATCTCACCAGTAGGTAGATGAAAGGTGTTGTGGTCACTGTGCCACCTCTCAGCCAAAGCAGTCAATAGACCCCAATTAATCCTAATCTGGGGCATATCAAGCAAACTAGTCAGGCCGCATTGGCCTATAATCTGAAGCTCATTTGGTGTCAGATGAGGTATCAAGTTTGTAGTCCATGGAAACCTCTCTCGCATTTGGAGAGTACCCAAATCCTCCTATCATCATAACGAAAAATCCACAATCAGTGAACTATGTCAATAAATAAAAAGTCATTCTACTATCAAGTCTATTCCAAAAATTTGGTATGAATTTTTGATCAAAATTCATGGGCGAACATCAACAAACCTCACCTATCATGAGGTTCATCAAACATTATCTAATCTCGCCTATCATGAGATTTATCAGATATTGAATCATTTCCTCACCTATCATGAGGATCATCACAAATAGGATTTCTTCTCGCCTATCATGAGAATTAGTCTTATTTAAATCATCACAATCCAACATCAAGAGTTTGGATTATCAATCATACCAATCCAAAGAATGGACATGATTAGAAGTGACGAAATCAAGGTTACCTAAGTCAAAATCTTCAATTCTGACATGAAAGTGTTGAATCAGGCTTCCGAAGCGCTAAATCCCAGAAGTGCTACTTTATTAGTCAAAAGCGGTAAATCAGGCATCCAAAGCGCTAAATCCCAGAAGCACTACTTTATTAGTCAAAAGTGGTAAATCAAGCACCCAAAGCGCTAAATCGCAAAAGCGTTATTTCAACACTCCGATGCACTATAACAGGCATCCGAAGCGCTATTCTACCCTAAGCGTTGTTTTACCGCATCAAAGCGCTAAAACAGTCCGTCAAAGCAACGCTTTACCAAAAGTGTTAGAACAGACCATGAAAGCGTTAATCAACCAAATCAAAGTGCTAGAACTCTCAAAGCACTAAAATCAGGCATCATAGCGCTAAAATTTAAATCCTAAGCGCTATATCATCGAAAGTGCTACATTATCCTATGGAAGCGCTAGAGAATTTAACACAAGTGCTAAATCTCAAAGTGCTAATCTACCTACTGAAAGTGCTACACCGGAGTGAAAACGCTACAACGCGGCTTGAAAGCGCTAAAAAAAAAAAAAAACTCCTAAACAAATAAAATGCATAAAAAATAGAATTTCATGAAATACGAGGATAAGGGGTACATACCGGAGGTCCATACACAGTCGGCCGTCGATGACGTCGATGACGTCGAACACGCTCGAAACGGTGAGTGTGGTAAGGGATTGGCATCCTGCTCTAGATGGCTAAAATGTCTCTATCAAAGGATTTTTCAAACTCGAAAGTGCAAATGACTTTGAAAATGACCTTTTGGACTATATATAATTTTTGAAAAGGGATTTTTAAGGGGTTTTATCATATTTTGATTAATTTTATCCATGAAATTAATTGAAATTCATCTGCAAACTATATTTCTTCATCATTTTGTCGGGAGATAAATTATTTCATCATCGTATCTTCATCAAATCATCAGAAAATCATAAAATTTCAAAAAATTCCAAAAATCATCAAATCATTAATTTATCTCCCGAGGGGATATATTATCGACAATCATCTAAAAATCAATGTCTGGGGCATACTGAATTATTTTTCTTTATCATTGATCCTGGCAGTAGTAGCAAAATTTTCTTCAAAGCAACACGTAAACACATCACTTCGAAGAGGGGAAAAATGTATACACCTAAAAATGGTCTGGAGAATTCCAATTAATTAAATACAAATTATTTGATTAATTATCCTAATTTACTCTACTTTTGAATAAATAGAAATATTGATTTATATAGTTCACATTTAAATTCATCTTAATTAAATAAACAAAATTAAATACTTTGTTTGATTTAATTATCATTTTCTTATTTTATTCTATCACATCAATCTTAAATTAATTAAATAAAGATCAAACACTTTATTGATTAATTGCCATATTCATCTGTTTAATTTAATAAACAACTTCTATAGTTCGTTTTATTAAATTATTTATCCTTCTTTTGCTAATTTAAATAAATCAAAATATTTGAATAAAGGCATAAAGAATATTCCATCTATATTTCTTCAAAAATGAATTAGATATCCTATGTCTAATTTATGTCTAAAATATGTCACAATTAATGCTTTGAAACTTCACGGGAAGTTTTGGAGACAAATTCCAAATTCTTCTCTCAATCCTCCTCCATCAATCTTTCCTCTTCTCTTGCCTGGTGTTTTCATGGGTAGAGACAATCACCAAAATTCTCTCAATCTCGTCCATCTTTCACCATTCAATCCTCCAGATTGAATCCAAGCCTCTCAATGTCTTCCCTGTGAATTTCTACAGCCATAAATTTTATAAATACAGCCTCATTGAACCAAGAAAAGGATCCAGATAATCTAACTTATGCACTCTTACTTTGTAGGATTTCAAACATCAAGCATTCAACATTCCAGCATCTAGTAAATCAAGCTTTCATATCATGGCTACCTCCCGTAGCTACATTTATCTGTTTCATGTCAATTCATGCTAGTTTAGTTTATTTATCATCTAGTATTATCCATTTCAGTTCCATATCATTGCATTAACATCCATCTTGTTCTTTGAATTGTCATTTTAACAATCATAGTGCACTCACAATCTGAGAGCAATAGTGGTTTAATAAATCTTTGGAGATAGAGAACAATATGATGCTTTCAATAGATTATTGCTTTGATTTGATTCATTCAACTTTGTCTTTGATATAATGTCTTATTAAGAAGTGTGTTTTGTGCTTTACACCTTATCCACGCTTACACTAAGTGATATTGGTTTTGAGAAAATAGTGCAAGAGACCCAAAATAGTAATGGAAAACCTATCATGAAAACTAGTCTGAGTTTGATGGTGATGGATGAGGTGCTCCCTATGACAATAAAATTATCAACACAGTGAACCAAGAGAAAAAAGGGCATCCTCCTATGTCAAGATGTAGATATTCATATTTAAGTGGCATCTAGAGAACACAACTAAGAGAAGAAAGGAGTCTATTTTATCATAAAATCCCATGGGATCTACTTGAGTTCATAGAGAGACTTCCTTAGTCTACAAAATCATGAATAATCCAAATTGAATCCTTGTATTTATTCCATAGAACTATCCTCCTATGAATCCCCATGAAGAAATACACTCTTCTCATTCATCTAATGTACAACCTAACCATGATCTATAGAAATAGCAAGAGTCGGGAAAATGGAGTTCATCTTATTGAATAGAGAAAAGGTCTTAGTGTAGTCAACACTAGGAACTTGCGAGAAATCTTTGGCCACAATTTGTGCTTTGAATTTTTCAATTGATACATTTGTTGCAAATTTGGTTCAATATATCCACTTACACCAAACCAATTTTCTTCCCTTAGTGGAACAAGCTCCCATGTGTTATTTTGAATCAAAATCTATAATATTACTCTATGAATGAATCCCTCAATAATTCCCAATGCTTCACAAAATTATTGTGGATATGAAGCTATAATAATGCAGGAATGTGAATATCTTGGTATTATGATTGAGTCCTTTCTGTGTCTAAAGGGTCCCAAAAAAGAGTTCTTGCAAATTTAATTATATAACAATCCCGAAGGCATGGAAGATGAAGGTGATGGAGGAGGAGAGTCCTCATCCTTTGAATATGAACTTGACAAAGGGGGAGGTAAATCTTCATGATAACCATGCATGTAGAAGAAGCTAGAGGAAACTCCTCTAAGTCACTATCATCTAAATTTTCTATAGAGGAAGGAAGAATGTGAGAGGATGAGCTAGGAGAGATTTCCTTAAAATGCACACTTCACTCAATGAAGATCTTGTGTGTCTCAAGATCTACAATATAATATCCTTTAACACCATCGAAAATTGGTCTAGGCCTGCGAACACCACTTTCGGCATAATTTTCTATAGTCTGTGGTCTTGATTAAATAATGTTAATTATTTAATTAACCTTTCTAACACATATTTCATCTATTAATTAAATACCCCTTTTTAATTAATTCATTAATTCATAAATAACATTTATTCAACTTGATTAATTAAATAAATCATATTTATTTAATTATGTCGCTAACTAATTAATTCTTCCCCCTTTATCTATCAATTAAATAATTTACCCTTTTATCATACTTTTCCTTCTTAATTAAATATTTACTATTTAATTATTCATTTAACCCCCTTTATCTATAATTAAATATTTATTATTTAATTATTCAATTTATCCTTTTCAACAGTCAAATTAAATAAATTATCTTTATTTATTTAATTAAAGTATCTTATTTTCGAATGTTGAATTAAATTAACATTTAATTCATATTTTAATTATTTATGTCACATTCTTCTATCATTCAGTTATCTAAGTCATTCACTCACTTTCTGACTCGCGATCTATTTTTAGTTCTCTAGTTATCTCCGGATTCAACACTTGTTTATCTCTGCGAGAAGACTCTCCGTCACAACTAGTTGATTAACTAGTTTTAACTCTTGTTTGCATTCAAATGCATTATTCTTCGAGTTCTAACTTTGTCTTTGACATACAAAGTCTATTTCTTCTATTTTTGAAGATTAGGATCCTGAACTCGTGTTCTAACTCACGTTCTAACTTAGTCTCTATCCTGCAGTCTTTTCTAACTCATGTTCTAACTCACGTTCTATCTGAGACAAAACTCACATCGCATGGCATTCATCAATCTCATCCGTCGATCTCTCTTTCAATTTGAGTCGATCGTTCGAAAATCCAAAATTTATAAAATGGCCTGTCATTATCATTATTCCTCCTCCCGAAATCATACACTTTTGAGAAGAAACTTATCTTCGATATTTTGCTTAGACATTCGACGAAGTTATGCTTGCATTCAAACACAAAAATATGAGGGCAAGAATACTGAAAAGGAAAGATGGAGAAGAACAATCAAGATAATTCGAAGGGGTGAACGCATATTTGGTGAGAGCTTTCCATTAACTTGTTTAGTTTATTATGTTTACTTATTCATTCTTTGTTGTTTGATTTTAGATTATTGTTTAGATTAGGATTAACATCGTTTATTCTAGTTGCAGATTATCTCTTATTCACAAGATCATTTAATCTATTGTTACATTTGGTGAACCCGACGTGAACACACTTCAAAATTCACATATTTTTTCGTCTTTCCATTTTTCTATTTTTCGCTTTTTTGCAGGTTTTCGTATGACGCATCTGTATCTATGAGCCGTATATGCTAAAAAAAATGACGCATCTGTTAGTCCGCACCACATCTGTGAAACTCCAAGCCGCATCCGCTTGTCACCAAAATCCCGAACTACATCTGCCTGCCAACATCGAACCACATATGTGGCTCCAAAAGCTTCATCTGGCTGGTAAACCTTTTTCACCTTTTTATTGACTTCCGTACATCCGCATTTTCTTTTATCGATTTTGTGTGAAGTTTATTTTTTGCTAATGTTTTGTTTCAGCTGTGTTAAGAGGGAATAATGTAGTGTTTGCAGGATGAAGCACAGAAGACAATAACAAAACCAAAGACAATATTTTCTGCAGGACGAAAGCCGAAGACAAGAACAATGAACTACTGATCAATTTGCATGCAGGACCTAATGTCTTTGTCTTTATTTATTTAGCAAGCTTTTTTGTTTGGTAGATAGATAACTGTCATGTGGATTAAAAAGAACTTTATGATTGGTAGATACATAACTGCCATTTGGATTAAAAAGAATCACTGTCTACTTTGTCTGGTGCATTGCACATATTTGTCACCCTTACAATTTAGTATATCGAAGTATCCTCTCCCCTTGCACAGTCATGTGATCTTGGGTGTAAGAGAAATGGTTACTGACTCTAGAATTTGGGCCTGTCTTGGTGGGAAAAAGTACTCACCCCAAGACGACTCAGACCAGTAACACGCTAAAGCCAAGCGACTTCCACCTCGTATATAAAAATGGATTTCTAGAGAAAGCCCAGAAATCACGCACACTATTCTGATGAGATGGACAGAAATGGACTATCACTGACGTTGGATAGTGCCCCACGAATGGAATGCCCTTATTAAACACCTTGTTGTAGAGTTACCAAAATCCTACCTACTTGTTGGCGCAGTAGGGTCGGCCCTGTGAAGCCATCTTACATTCTTACGGTTTATGTGTGGAAATGAGATGTATGCCATGGGAGTTTCATGGGTACAATAGCTTGGCTGCCCCGTATAAGTGAGTGCCATGGAGGGGAGCTAGTGGGGTCAAACTACTAGTCATTCACCATAAATATGCGTAGCTGGAGAAATCCAAGTAAGAACTCAACAAGTATTGTCCAAAAAGCCTAGGTTGTAAATATTTTTCGAGTCTTAATAGTTATATCATCACAAACTGAAAATACATTGATTGTTGTGTTTGTTTTTTGCTGTATTCACCAAAATCTTGATCAACAAACGAAGTCAGTAAAAAAAAACTTTCGGGAAAATTTCAACTGTCAAAAATTGAGTCGCAACTATCAGTTTAAACACTGCATCTGTCTTAGCGAGTCACATTTGTTAGGGGCAAAGACACATGTGTCTTTCAAAAAAATTCATCATTCACAGTCTGCATATTACGAGCCGCAACTGTCATATTTTGAGTCGCATGTGTGCATGCAAACCGCATCTGTCAATTTTCAAGCCGCATCTGTCTATCAGAAAATTTAGGTTTATAGGGTCCATATTTAGAACCGCATGCATATTTCTAAACCGCATTTGTCATAGGAAAAACTACAAATATCAGAAAAACCACATGCATAATTTAAAACCACATCTATCAAACGTTGAACCGCAACTATTAGGTGAACCGCATTTGACTGTCAACACAAAACTTTGAAAATCGCAAACTGAGTCCGAAACATCATTGTCACTATTTGCTTCTAGTTCTTAAGATCAACCTTGGACAAAAACTGTTAAATTTTGCTAAAAAAAAACCTTGTATCATTAGGTGTCATAAACGTCTTAGTCACAATCAACGTCTTAGTCATAGTCATCCTAAGTTGCATGCATATAGATACTTCCTAGGAAATTGCATATCATAGAATAGATAACTTTCCTCATCATTGGAAATGTTCATGTTTCGGTTTGTCACAATCATTGAACCTAGTCACTTTAGTCCCATTTAGTGGATCTTTTCAGTTCAACAGTCTAGTTTGGAAAATTCACCTTGTCAACTGTCCTTGTCATACAATCAGGGTCCTTGGTCAAATACAAATCATTGCATGCATTTATTCCATAGGTGGTAGGTTATACCTGTCTTAGACTCATTTATCGTCATAGTCTACTCAAGATTTTGCATATTGTCCATCCTATCATACGTCATTTTAGTATACGTCTTTTTATAAATCATTTTAGCAACATCATTTATTGTCAAAAAAATCCAAAAACATAGACATAGATCATATCAGTGTTTAGATGTAGTCTGCATTACCCCATTTTGAGCAACTTTTTCATGGTCAAAACAAGGTCTAAAAAGAAACATAAAGCAATGAAAGACCCCAACGAATTCATCAATCCAGTCAAAAATCAACCATCAGGAAGTAAAAGACCACACAAACCTTTGCTTGAAAAACACGTCACTAGAGACACACATGGACAAATTTACATTGAAGACATAGACGCAGCGGTACAAGATCCTGAATTTGCATCCTTTATGGATGAGTGTTTGGCAAATGATCCCCAACGATATCTAGCAAAGTTGCTAGCAGAAGGTGCCAAACTACCAATAGGATTTGATATTCGTACTTTGCAAACACCGCTGATTCAACCAACGCAAACTGTCACATCAAGTGTTTCCATTCCTCAAATTACTGCAGCAATACCAACTAGCGTATCTACTTAGACATCGTCAATTGTAAGCACAATCCCTTTCAACATAACACAAGGTTTACAATTTACTGCGGGGGCAACTTCCTCCAACCCCTTTGGCACCAACATGATGAGTAAGAGATCCAAAGTTGGCAGGAATATACCTATACCAAATCAGATCATTCAGATAGGAAGCATTCCTATACCAAATCAAACCATTCAGACAGGGAATATTCCTATATCGAAACAGAACATTCTAACAGGATATATTCCCTCACCAAATCACAACCCGTCAGAGAACATGGCATATCAGAACACCTACATTGATCCAAACAACGTAAACACCATGTCCTTAACACAAGTATATGTCTTTCAAAACCAAATGCAAACTCTTCAACAACAGATGGACAACATGTCTATGTCAGGAAAATGAACTATCTGAGCGCAAGACCTATGTCCATGTCCATTTGACAAAGTGCTTTATATGACACCTTTCCCCCAAGGATACATTATACTGATTTTTCCTAAGTATAATGGGATAAAGAATCCTTTGGAACAAATTAGAGAATTCTCAACAGCATGCATGGACATATCATATGACCCCACATACTTGATGAGACTATTTCCACGAACCCTTATCAGGATAGGACTGGAATGGTTTTCTAAATTACCATATGGTATACGATCTTGGGGTGAATTAGCTGAGAAGTTTGTCGAACATTTTGCCTTTAACATAGACAATGACGTAACAATAGCAACCTTGTGCCACACAACACAAGAAGACAACGAAACTTTCACCACTTTCTTCTAGAGATAGAGAAGTCTAGCTAGCAGATGTCCAGTTGAAATACCAGAAAAGTAGAAGGTCACGATATTCCTAGAAAACATCAATCCAAAACTGCGAAGTGACTTAAGGGTACATTGTTGTACTTCATTCCTAGACTTGGTACAAAAGGGCATCATCCTTGAAAAAGGCCTTATAGATAAAGGAGAAATTAAGGTACCAGGCAGAAATCCGGTTGTCCAACATTAGAATGCACCAAATGATAGAAACAAATTCTGGTCTAGAAACAAAAATGTTACAAATGATGACATTGTTGATGCTAAAAACATACATACGGGACCAGTTATCACACTTCGAGGTTACAACTCCAATCAAGACATGATGAATAGTCTAGATCAAACAACCAACTATGTCCAAAATTCACAACAATAAAGACCACAATGAAGATTTGCTACATGTCAATTTACACCTCTAGTACAACCAATCGAAATAATTTTCAAAGAGCTGATTAAGCATAATCTCATCAAACCTTTGGAACCAAGAGAGTATGATCCTGGACAGTTCAAACCTTCATGGTGGGACGATAACTCTTTTTGTGACTATCATCGAATGAAAGGACACAACCTACAACAATGTCGCCAACTGAAGAATATTATACAAGACTTTGTTGAAAATGGAACCATAGAGGTCGGTGGGTAGAAAAATACCAAGAACAGTGATCATAAGGTCTTCACGGACCCATTACATGACCACACAAAAGGAAAAGCCTCCAGTTTGGGACCTAAGAATAATCCATCAACCAATTATACCAATACCAAGTATGACTATGATAAAGGAACGATCATAAATCACCTCCGAGCCGCAAATGAGAACGCCAATACTATCATCATTAAGAAGCATCCAGAATGTAATGTGAACACACGCAGAACTAAGATTACTATTCCAGGTCCTTCTTCTGATCCACCTACGCAAACTTCCAAGTTTAAGCACAACCTTCTTGATCAATTGAGTAAAACCCCTGTGCAAATATCTATCTTGGATTTGTTGACTTTTTCACCTAAGCATCGAGCCATTCTTGACAAAGCTCTACAGAACACAACTATCCCTATAGACTTAGATGTCAATCGTTTCGAAGAAATTGTGGGATATTTGACCAACTCGCATCATGCCACATTTTCCCAACAAGATTACTCAACAGAAAAGTCTGATCATAATGACCCCTTACATCTTGAAGTCTTAGTCCATCAAACCAAAGTCCGACGAGTCTTGGTAGACAGAGGAGTAGGTTTGAACCTGTGTACCCTAAAATTGGTTGAGGCATTAGGATTCTCAGAAGACTGCATAGACACCTCTAAGAGTATAGTCATCAAGGCTTACGATGATGAGGAAAGATCATCCAAAGGAGTTGTTACACTCCTTATCCGAATTGGCCCAACAATCATGAACACCATCTTCCAAGTCTTGGATCTCACTCTTCCATACAACTTGTTGTTAGGTAGACCTTGGATACACACAATGAAAGTTGTACCTTCAATATATCACCAATGTCTTAAGTTCCTGTATAATGGCACATAGATCACGATTGATGGTGATCTAGATCCTTTTCAGTATTGTACAAGCCTAAGGGAAATTCCACAATGACAAGTACCAGTTAACCAAGAAGCTTCATCATCCACTTTATCCCTATATGTTGACCCATCACATCTTACTAAGTCCATTTCATTCAAACCACCATCATCCACTCCTAAGCTCGAGATCCAAGACAAGGGCTGTGGCGAATATCATATAAAGGCATCATATTGTGTCAATCAACTAATTCCACCTAAGGCATATGGCTTACCCATGGCAGATAGAAGAAAGTTAGTAGTCACATTTCATGTCCCCCCTACAATGACATGGACAAAATGGGGAGAGTTAAGTGAAGAAATTGTGGATCAAGGTGATATTAATTCCTAGTTGTATCAAGAAGACAATGCATACCCCTCCCCATCTATTCAAATAGCTAAGGACCAATATGGAAAATGCTTTAAGATAATGCAAAATGAAGGCTATGATGGGCACAGTGGGTTAGGACTACATCAAAATGGAAGGACATAATTGATCACTGTCCAACCACGACCGAAATACCTAGGGCTAGGGTTTCAACCGCTTAGAATTGGGTTTCCTAGTACTTCGTCACCATTTCAAGAGGAAGTGAGTGGTTGCACAGACATCGAGATATCTCATGAACCACTTCCCTCGATTTACGACAAACCTCCAGTTTACGATGAATCCCCTGACTCAAGCGATTATGAATGGGATTCCCTTTTATCTACCAGTGCCATGAACATAGATGCTCTATTTGGAGAATTGGACCTAAAGATAAAAATTGTACCAAAACCATCTAGTCCCCGTCATAGGAAACACTTGTCCAAAGAAGAATGGCAAAAGAACTATTATTGGGAAACCCTTGATCATGCATCTTGGGCACCCGACAAACCATCTTCTAATGATTCAACCCTTACAATAGTCTCACATCAGAGTTTACCTACACCTAGGAAGAAGAACAAGGAGTTAGTCCAAAACTTCTGTGACCATGTCAACCATTCCATACTCACCTTGTCAGCAGCTACCTTTAAAAACTCCGATGATGACATGCCCCTTATATATCCCGAACTTATCGACTAGGATCAACAAGGTACACCTATCATAGATACATTCAAGAATGACGAAGCAATTGCTGAGTTCATAGGACTTAGAGAAGGCATACCAAGAGGGGATCATAAAGCTGGTTTTACCATAGACTTGGATGACAAAGAATATGTTGGGGAGTCTATTTACACCTCTAGTCGCAAAAATGAGAATAAAAAGAAAAAAGACAATGAAAATAAAAATGATGAGTCCCTAGGTGAAAATCGAAAGGTGCCTTTGGACGAAGAAACAGTAAAAATAAAGGATGTATCCGAGGGCGAAAACCTCTCAGAGGCACCCAAGGATGGAGGTTTAAATATTCTCCCCGTTGAATAGGAAAAGTCACTGATGCTAGTGGAAGAGTCTGTTGAAGTCAACATAGGTACATAAGAGAATCCTCAGAAGGTATATTTTGTAGCTTCATTAACAGAGACAAAAAAACCTGAGTTTAAGGACTTCTTCACAAAGAGACAAATACACTTTGCATGGTCGTATGCTGACATGCCTGGGCTAGATGCAGACCTAATATTGCACCATTTACCACTATAGCCAGGTATTAAGCTAGTCAAATAGAAGTTGAGGAAAATGCATCCACAAATCGCTCTATTGGTCAAGGCAGAACTTAAGAAACTCTTGGATGTAGGACTCATACAGATGATAGACTATGCAGATTGGACATCAAATCTTGTACCAGTGACTAAACCAACTGGGGGAATTCGCATTTGCACATAATTTAGAGACATCAATAAGGCATGTCCTAAGGATGACTTCCCTTTTCTGAACATCTTCATGATAGTAGATCTTATAGCAGTATACGAGATGCTATCCCTCATGGATGGTTTCTCTGGATATAACCAAATTAAAATAGCAGCTGAAGACCAACACAAGACAACTTTCATGTGTCCATGGGGCACATACTGTTGGAATGTTATGCCTTTTGGCCTTAAGAACGTAGGAGCTACCTATCAATAGGTAATGACTACGATTTTCCATGACTTTGTACACACTCTCATGGAAGATTATGTAGATGAAATTATAGCTAAATCAGAAGCAAGGGAAGATCATTTGAAGGTTTTAGACAAGATATTCTAGAGGCCAGAGAATTACAATGTCAGGCTAAATCCGAAGAAATGTGTCTTTGGAGTGAAATCAAGAAAACTGTTAGGGTATATCATTTCCCGAAGAGGCATTGAAGTAGATCCAGAGAAGGTAAGAGCTATCATAGAAATGCCTCCTCTAGTTAGCATTGGTCAACTCAGAACACTACAAGGAAGATTATTGTCTATTAGGCGTTTCATAGTACAACTGGCAGATAAAATACACCCATTTCAACATCTACTCAAGAAAGGAGTACCTTTTGTGTGGACACCTAAATGTTAGGAAGCCTTTCCTCAAATCAAAGACTATTTGCTCACTCCACTAGTCTTAATGCCACCTACCAAGGGAAAACCATTGATACTATACATTTCAGCAACTCAATCGGCATTAGGGGCTCTTCTCGCACAACACGATGATCAAGGTCATGAGAGAGTAGTCTATTACATCGGTCGTACCTTAGTGGGATATGAATTGAATTACAACAACATAGAATGTCCCTATCTTGTGGTAGTATTTGCTACCCAAAAAATTCAGCACTATATGCTCAATCGCCAAACAATGTTGGTTGCAAAGATTGATCCCCTCAAATACCTCCTAAGTAAGGCAACATTAATAGGCTGATTGGCTAAATGGGTTATGATACTTAGTGAGTATGACATCTAATATGTTGAGAGGAAGGCTATAAAAGGGCAGGTGATTGCAGATTAGTTAGCCGATGCACCTATGAAGGTAGACCATCCTTTAGTGGCAGATTTTCCTGATGAATTTCTCTTCAACATTGACATTAAGACCGAATAGAAATTGTACTTTGATGGGTCACATACAAATCTTGGTTCAAGAGCCAGTATCCTATTTGTTACACCTCAAGGTGATACCATTCCTAAATCATTTAGGATTGCTTTCCCTTGTACCAACAATATAGCAGAGTATGAAGCTTTAGTGACATGATTAAAAATGGTAGCTCAGTGGAAGATTAAGAGTCTACATATTTTTGGCGATTCTCAGCTAGTAATCCAGCAAGTAAATGATGATTATGAGACTAAGGATGAGAAGCTTGCCCCTTATAAGTGTATGGCTGATAGTTTCAAGCAGTATTTCAATGACATTACTTTTCAACAAATATCACGTATCCATAATAGAGCTGCAGATGCTATCGCAATTGTGGGTTCCTTGTTGGATATTCCGAGTAACATGCCTAAGTTTGAGTTTCTAGTTGAGCAGCTGTTGGTCCCCGCCTATGATGTCCCCGATACTACGATGGTGTGTACCATTGTTGGTCCTATGTCTCCTTGGTATAAAGACATATTCGACTATCTAACTAACCAAACCTTACCTCTAGACTTTTTCAATAACCAACGCCGAACTTTCATCCGAAAGTCAGCTAAGTACACCATCATCGAAGAAACCTTGTATAGATGTACCTTAGATAATGCCCTAATGAGATGTCTCGATGCTGAGGAAGCACAAACAACTTTGCGAGTGGTACACGAGGGTATATGCAGATCTCATTCGAGTGGTCCTACTTTAGCCCATAAGATTATGAGACTAGGTTATTATTGTCCTACAATGGAGAAAGACTCATATATCTTTGTAAAGAAATGTAGACAGTGTTAGATACATGGAGATTTGATAAGAGCACCAACAAAGGAGCTTCATCCGATTACATCACCATGGCCCTTTTCCCAATGGGGACTTGACCTCATAGGTAAGATACACCCTCCATCATCCAACAACCATAAATTCATCATAACCGCCACCAAATACTTCTCCAAATGGATTGAAGCTATTCCCATGACTTACATCACCGACACGCAAATATCTAAGTTTATCCTAAACTATATCATTTGTGGGTATGGTGTACCCCAATCCATAATCACAAACAATGGCCACCCATTCAAGAACCAAGAAGTACGCCATTTATGTGAAGAGTTCCATATCAAACATAATTTCTCCACCCCATATTACCCACAAGGTAATGGCCAAGCCGAGGCATCTAATAAAACCATTGTTAAAATCCTGAAGAAGACTGTCAATGACGCTGGTCATGATTGACACCTACACCTTAATCTTGCCTTATGGGCTTATCGCACAAGCATCTGTACTCCCACTGACGCCACTCCATATTCCCTCATATTTGGATCTGAAGCTATCTTACCTATTGAAGTTGAAATACCTACCCTGAGGTTATCCTTGAAGGGTCACATTGATGATGAAGAATATAGTGTATCTAGGTTACAAGAGCTAGAATTATTGGATGAACGAAGAAATAAATCGCTAGATCATTTGCAAGCATATCGGAATCATCTTCTTCATAGCTACAATAGGAAATTTCTCAATAGACACTTTGACATTGGTGACCTGGTTTTAATCGAGAATCCTAAAAATCAAGTTGAACGAGAAAAACCAAGTAAATTTGAACCTAACTAGTTAGGGCCTTATATAGTCACTGAAGCTTTTGGGCCAGGAGCGTACCAACTCTCTAGTCCTGAAGGAGAACTGCTTTTGTCACCTATCAACAGTCTGCATCTAAAGAGGTTCTATGCTTAGCTTATGAGAATCCATGTCTTAATCTAGAAAATACAAAAAAAAAACAAAAAAATGGTTACCTTGATGAAAACCTAGCAAACAGGCGTCTTTGTAACACCAAAAAAAAATTGAAAAAAAAGTAAAGAGAAATAAATCTGTCCAATATTGAAAACCGCTTCAGTGGCGCTATGGATAAGTACCATGTTGAAAACCTGGAAAATAGGCGCCATGTGTAGTCAAGCTCACTCTTTCGTCTACCATCATTCAATTTAGACCTTTTCACCATCACTCATAATAAATGGTTGTCTTATCCATTGCTTGGAATGATTGACATCTAACGTCCATTCCATCACATTCCCCACTCCATCTTGCAAGTCTTATTCTCGACTGGGGGAAAATCCTTGTTTTGTGCCCTGACACCTTGTACATAACGTCACACCATCGAAAATGTCCTAAAAAATCCCAAAAACATTAGAAAATTTCAAAAATACAAAAAAATCAAAACATGTCAGAAAATACCAAAAACAGAGTCAAGTCAGTCATGTTCAGTCAGTCATAGTCAAACTACGTTGCTGTGACTGGGACATAGGCAAGGCCATCAATCGATGTGCCCCCGAGGCATTAGGTCTGTCAGTCTAGATTTTTCATGTATCACACACATTTAAATCATGACTCTTTATACATTCCAAAGTCATTGGTCATGTCGAACTACGAGGTCTCTGCATGTACAACGTAGGCAAGGCTAATCAATTGATGAGCTCCCGAGACCACACTAGGTCATTCCAATAGGGTTCATTCACAATCACTATGACACAAGTTGCATATCATAGTTTAGGGTATCATCTCATGTCATACAATGTCCACACGCACACACTTTTTATTAGTCAAGGAGTCAAAACAAGTCATGCATCAATAAGGAAAAACATCTCAATAGTCATCAAGTCAACATCAAACACATTGTCAAAGCGATCAACCTATGTATTAAGCAAGATATGTCTTTCTTGTCAATAGACGTCATCAAATTTTCATAGTCTCATGTAGCTTATCACTTCAACGTCATCAGGCTCCAATGTCTTATACGACATGTGTCTTTCTGAAACCAGGCTTTGTCATGCCTTATACAGATAGTCACTAGGTCGAAACTAGACTCAACGTCTTATGTGGTATGTGCCATTCTCTCACATTACGCTATGTCAAACAAACAATCAAACAATCCCACAAAATCAAGTTTCGGCGAATACTTTTATTTGGCTTTATGACTTTATATCTTACTTTGTCTTATCTTTTTATCGATTTGTGAATTAGTCCAGTTACTAGCTTTCTCAAGGATGTCCCTTGAAGGATTTAGAGAAGCAAGGATGTCTCAGGACTCTTTTTCTTTGGTTGCTGTCTGTTGACTATCTTTTTAAACGTTGGTTTTTGAGTCATGTTACTAGTTTCCTCAAGGATGTCCTATTAAGGATTTAGAGGAGCAATGATGTCTCATGACCCGTCTTTTATTTGTCTGTTGTCTGTGGTTTTTCTTGACAAAATGACTGGGGCAATACTGTCCTTAGTATGAGTTAAGACACTCCTTGTTTGTGACTGTCTATTTTTCGTAGATGGATGACTTTGTACACTATGGTCTATCTCATATCATAGTGTGTACTATCCATTTGTGTCATGTCTCACCCAATGATGATAACAAGCAAGCATAGCATATTTTGGCACTATATCGAAGATTATATGTTTTTCTCAATCAATCAACCTCAATTATTTCTTGCTAACATTCTGAATTCATTCGTGCTAACATTTCTCTTCTTCGACATAATGATAAAGTCCTGTGACATAATAAAAACATTAGATCATTTGCATATGCGTACATTCTATAATATTTCACATAGTTGCATTGCATTTCAAACATATAGATAGTAACATTAACATCTTCATTACGTACATCCGAAGTCACGGCATAATAGGCATTTCATCATCATAGCATAAATAATGTAAACATTGCATGTACATATTACCATCACATATAAATAAGCATCATATAGAACATTTGTATACATTATCATAAGTAAATTAAGACATCCATAACATCATAAAATGCATAACTTATAACATGTAGAAACATTCATTTATAACACATGTACATACATCATCTAGGAAACATAATCATGTATAAATAATGCATCATCCATAGAATAGAACTGCATATCATATAGAAGCCGCCAAAATCATATATATATCGCTCAAAATAGTGTGTCACAGTACAATGCCAGAATGTATCCATAAATAAAACACAAGCTCGCAGGCTCTCTGATCAAAATACATAAATAACTGTCATCGTGTCCCACAGCCACTGCTGCCATGTGTTGAAGGTGGTGGGAAAAGCCTCAAAGGTGCTCTTTGTGAGGTGGAAGGCCTCTCATACGGACCTGCCCTCGGTGGTCCTACCACACCTTCTGTACTCTGTGTCCTGGTGTGACTCCTGCTCTGTGACCTCTGACTGCGCACCTCTGAAAAGCTAGGAGCTCATCTCTCTATTGAAATCACTACCTCATATAAGTCCCTATAATAGGTAGCCCTCTCAACTGATTAGACTAACTCCCATACCATGCCATCAGATGAGGACCCACTGCAAAGGCGTCTAACCTTTGTGAACTGCTTCTCTATCTCCTATCTCTGAGCTATGGCCTGATCCCTCTCCATGAGTGCACTATCCCTCTATGTATGAGCACTGTCTCTCTCTACGTGTGCACTGTCTCTCTCTGCGTAGGCACTGTCTCTCTCTATCCTCATAGCATCAAACTTTGCTATCATCAATCTGATTCTCTCCTCCAAAGCATCCCTCTCACCATCCCTAGGAGCATCCTCCTCCCGTCTCCCCTCCACAATACGATCCCTGAGCTCTCTCTCCTACTCCTCCATCGGTGCCTCATCCTCAACATCATTCTCCCCATATCCTGCCAAAATACCCAGAGGGTCTATAGCCACATCCTTTGCAACATCCTCTACTCCAATCTCTACCTTTGCACACTCCTCTACAACTGCCTCCTTGGCAGCATGCTCATCCCCAGCCTGTACATCTGCTCCACCTCCGATGTCCAACATCGATACATCCTATGCTACTGCCTCACGGATAGGTGAAAGTCCACCTACTCGACCCCCTCTCCGTCCTCTCCATCCTCACCTACCACCTCTTCCGTCATCACCTCTCCCTCCAACTCTACCAACTTTGGCACCTCCACCTCTCCGCCGTCCTCTAGGTCCTGTGCCTCATCTCTCAATGGGTGTCGGCTGATCTGGATCTGTGTAAGGAACAGGCTGATGCTCTACCCACCATGTGTCATACGCAACTACCATCCCTGGGTCTGCTACTCCATCTCTCCAACCCCACTGAACTGGCTGTAAAGCGTGTATCTTTGCCTCTATGATAACGACAAGAATCATGGGCCCCCAATATGGAACCTCTCTGGATGAACAAGCAAACTCTGCTCTACTCTGAGGTTCATCCTGAAACTCGTCGAACTGTCTCAGAACTCTATTTGGCAAGTGTCTCTCAATGATATGCACACTAGAAATAGTCCTCCCAATAAGGTACCGTGTATGTCTGTAGAATACCAAATGTATCTCCTCATCTGACCACTCCTCACAATCCATGTACGGTCTCCATGTGAACTGATCCAGAATGTCCAGTGCATGTCTCCAAAATCCAGTGTCTCCAATATGAGTATGAGTGATGTGTCCTATATATCGGAACACATACGAGAATCTCTCCCGTCACTCTACAGTAATTGGAGGACAAAAAATAGCTATCCTCTCCCAAGACCATACCATCAGTAGAGTGGTCCCATAGCTCAGTGACTATGCATCTCTATAAGCAATATCGTGTAAGTGGAAATATAACATCCCTAGTAGACATGGACCCCAAGCATACCTAGTCTCACTCTCCAGCATACCAACTAACATCGTACCCCATCCAACTGGAAAACCATGACCCCGTCTATCTGGAAGAACTATCCCCCTATCAATGTATATAATATGCAGTCAATCCTATCATATCTATCCACTAATACTGGCCATTTGATCTCATAATGCTCGATGCCGAGCCTACTGATATCATCCACCTGATAGAATCTCGCTAACTCGGTCAATCCATGCTGGGTGTCATACATAACCCACTCTCCTCTAATCAACAGTCTCAATATCTTGTACACATCCTCCAATGTGACAGTGGCCTCCCCAGTCAGCAAATGAAATGATGATGTCTAAGAGTGCCATCGCTCGCATAATGTCATAAGCATCCCCTTATTCGCCTGAATAGTGGGCATCAACGGACAGTGACGTAGACCAAGTCTCCATAGAAGTTGTATCTCTGCACTAGTCAAACGATCTCTCAGATCGAATGTGTCAGGACGTGTCTCCCGTGTATATATAGGATCTAGTACAACTTGCATTTAAACCATGATGTCAAGAATTTTCAAGTTTTTCTTAGAATTTTTTTTCAAAAATTTTACCAGCCAAATGCGGCTCACTTTCATAGATGCGATGCACTTTTACAAATGCGTTGCATAACACCTCGTTTGCAGTACATATTACATATGTGTCACATATTTCCCACACCTACTTTCAACCTGCTACAAATGCAGTGAAATAAACCAAATGCGGTGCAAAATACCATATGCGGTGCATTTTCTGCAGCCTACCTAACTACTACATATGCGTTTCACTAATTCATATGCGGTTCACTACCCTACATGCGACTATTCCTAATGTAGATGTGTTGCCTAACTACATATGCAATGCATTATGAATCAAATGCGACCATTCCCTAAAATGCCTAACCTAGCCTAGGCGTGTTTTCGCACATGCATCGTTTCGTAGTCAAATGTGGCGAATACGATGACATATGCGTCGTTCACAACGGACCGCATTTGCTAATTGAAATTTTAATGCCTAGAAACACGTGCAAAAATGAATTTAAAAGGTTCATTTTCGAGTACATACCGATGGTCCTACATCGGCTGGCCGCTTGAATGTCCGGATCCAATATCCTCGATGCGCAACATAGGGAATGGGTGCCATTTTCGTCCGCTAGTCAGAGAAAATTCTTAGTTTTTCTAACTCCTCTAGGTGCAAATGAATTAGATTTCAACCTAATTCCTATTTATAGGTAGGGTTTGGGTGGCATTTCTTCAGACCTAGTCTATTGGCCACTTAACCTTTCAACTTCAAATGACCTGTACTCGTCCGTATTATCTCCAAATTCAATTCCGTCAACTCCATAGCATTTATGACTATCAAATTGACTTATCAGGAATATTTCCTGATTTTTTTTTTAAACTTTCAAAAAATTGTCAATTTTCCCGAGGAGGCATACCTTAACCTGTTTCATGTTGGGGCATTTTCGAGGCATATTTTTCTTTGACACAACGCCGTAACAACATTGTATCAAAGAGGGGCAAACTGTAGATACCGAAAATTGGTCTAGGCCTGCGAACACCACTTTCGACATAATTTTCTATAGTCCGCGGTCTTGATTAAATAATGTTAATTATTTAATTAACCTTTCTAACACATATTTCCTCTATTAATTAAATACCCCTTTTTAATTAATTCATTAATTCATAAATAACCTTTATTCAACTTGATTAATTAAATAAATCATATTTATTTAATTATGTCGCTAACTAATTAATTCTTCCCCCTTTATCTATCAATTAAATAATTTATTATTTAATTACCCTTTTATCATACTTTTCCTTCTTAATTAAATATTTATTATTTAATTATTCATTTAACCCCCTTTATCTATAATTAAATATTTATTATTTAATTATTCAATTTATCCTTTTCAACAGTCAAATTAAATAAATTATATTTATTTATTTAATTAAAGTCTCTTATTTTCGAATGTTGAATTAAATTAACATTTAATTCATATTTTAATTATTTATGTCACATTCTTCTATCATTTAGTTATCTAAGTCATTCACTCACTTTCTGACTCAAGATCTATTTTTAGTTCTCCAGTTATCTCCGGATTCAACACCTGTTTATCTCTGCGAGAAGACTCTCCGTCACAACTAGTCGATTAACTAGTTTTAACTCCTGTTTGCATTCAAATGCATTATTCTTCGAGTTCTAACTTTGTCTTTGACATACAAAGTCTATTTCTTCTATTTTTGAAGATTAGGATCCTGAACTTGTGTTCTAACTCACGTTCTAACTTAGTCTCTATCATGCAGTCTTTTCTGACTCATGTTCTATCTGAGACAAAACTCACATCACATGGCATTCATTAATCTCGTCCGTCGATCTCTCTTTCAATCTAAGCCGATCGTTTGAAAACCCAAAATCTATAAAATGGCCTGTCATTATCATTATTCGTCCTCCCAAAATCATACACTTTTGAGAAGAAACTTATCTTCGATATTTTGCTTAGACATTCGATGAAGTTATGCTTGCATTCAAACATAGAAATCTGAGGGCAAGAATACTGAAAAGGCAAGATGGAGAAGAACAATCAAGATAATTTGAAGGGGTGAACGCATATTCGGTGAGAGCTTTCCATTAATTTGTTTAGTTTATTATGTTTACTTATTCGTTCTTTGTTGTTTGATTTTAGATTATTGTTTAGATTAGGATTTAACATTGTTTATTCTAGTTGTAGATTATCTCTTATTCGCAAGATCATTTAATCTATTGTTACAGTATCCAACAAAGGTGCAGGGCCAAATTTGAGGTTCCAAGGCCCTACACTTCTTTTAAGGAATGTGTTCCCATTAAGGTGACCCAAAGACTCTAAAATGTCACACAACAATTTTATTACTGCACCAAGCTTCAAAGGGAGTGATTCCCTTCAATTATTTATGGGGAACCTTATTATGGATGTGAGTAGCATAGTTGATAGCTTCGACCCAATATACAAGTGCAAGGTAGCGTATGTGGATCATGGAACCAACCAAATCTTGAAGAGATCATTTTTCATATTTGCTACACTATTTTGTTGAGGTGTGTAGGTGAAAATATTTTAAAGATAAATCCCTTCAAGGGTGAAATTTTTCTTAAAGTTTTGGTTTACATATTCTCTACCATTATTAGTGCAAATAATTTGATGTACTTTCTAGATTATTTCATGGAATGACCCTTAAAAACTTGAAATGTGTCAAATAATTCACCTTTTTTCCAAATAAAGAATACCCATGTGTATTTTGAATAGTCATCGATAAAGGTAAGAAATTAGTGGGCCTTTCTACAAGATAGGGATGGAAAGGGACTCACCAAGTCATTTTGAACTAACTCGAGGATTTTTTAATCCTTTCAAGTCTTCCCTTTGTTGAAATTTTCCTCAATATGCTTTCCCAAGTCACAAAATAAAATAAAAACATTATAAAAAAAGACTATTATGAGGAATATATGTGACCTTGTATTGTGTGTTGAGTTATTGAAGGTTTTGGTAGTTGAGATTCCTAAAATTATCATGCCATAATTTTATCATAAAATTTGAATAGGTGAGTAATGTTGTAGTGGGAGCATCGAGTATGAAGTGAGAGAAAGAGTAAAGCCAAGAATGATGGTCAACTTTTCCCAATGTGAGAAGTTGACGGTCTTAAAGATCCTTGATGGTAACAAAATATAGAGTGAACTCAACCTTCCTTTACTTCTAGAGATGGGTGATATGGTAGATATAGAGAAGGTTGGTTGACAAGTTATCCACACAGATAAAATACTCAAATGTACTAGTGCTAGCATTAACTAGAAACCCTTCCTAATGACATCCACTATGGAATTATCCCTTATTAGAACATGGGGCACATAATAAGGTTTCAATAAAGAAAACTTTTCTTTGTTAGAACCCATATGGTGCAAAGAAATTGATTCAAGAATCCACTATTTGGAAGAATCTTTTGGAGCAATAAGAGTATTTGCTTTCCCTTTACCTAATTTGGAGAAAGGAGTAGAAAATTACTACACAATATAGGAGGATAGTCTAATGTTATTATTTTTCAAATTATTCTTAAGCTCATTGATATGATTCTCATGATATGAATGTTCCTCATGTTCAACCTTCTCAAAATAGCTACAAGTTTGTGTTTCATTCTTCAGAGAATTCCCCTTGGATGAAGATGATTTGGAATATGCTTTTGAAGTAGATGAGGATTATTCTTATCCTTTCTAAGGATTCTTCTTGGACCTATTATATTTATTTTGAGATTGACTTGAATCTTTTTATCCTTTTAGTTGACTAGCCAATAAAACTTGAGACTATAATGGCTTTAGGAGACTAATAGAGAGTGGAATCCCCTATTCATGCACCAAAATCTTAGAGAATGATGTGAATGAAGGCATAGTGTATGCAACACCCATAGTCAACATGTGAGTATGAAAGATTAAAAAATTTTGCATGTTTAGGACCAAGTTTATTGAGGGTACTAAATACCAATTGAATGCCATTTTTATTAATGTCACATGGTTTACATTATGCTCTAAGGTCATTGAGATTTGTGATGTAATATTGGATGTTATCAAAGAATTTTGGATCAAGGCTCATCAATTCAATGCTAATCTGATAGCCTTGAACTTTATTATTTTTACCATATAAATATTTTAATTTTCCCATGTGCTTCATATGAATTTGTACAAGATTCAATCTAAAACATAAGATCGAGGGAAGTGAAACTACAAAGAAATATAAGTGATTATGTATGTTCAAGCACCCATTGTACCTTTTCCTTATCATCTTTAACTTTAGCTACCTTTGATTCAACATATGGAGTATACCTTTGCTGTATTAATGTGTTCCATGAATTTTGATGTCGTGTTGAGCATTTGAATGGAGTTAGAAATAGAAACTTAAAGTGACCCATTTGAAGGAAAAGTAGAGCACACGTAGATATAGATGCACATGCATAAAATACATCAAGAGACCACCCAAAATTCACTTAGCCAAAGAACCCCCCAGTAAAATATTATTTGGTACTTTATAATTAGTAAAATTATAGTTGTCACCAATAAGAAGCACAAAGTGGACTTGATTTCAATTCTTTACAATTTTCCAAAATAATAGCTTATATTGGAAGTACATTTTTATTATAGTGAGTATAATCTGATAGAATCACTATAAAGTACATGAAAATTAATTCACTTTTAAAAAAAATTACCTAAAAAGGAGCTCATATGAGCCTGAACAAAGCCCCAAAATTTCCAAAAAATGAGAAATACGTAGCAAAATCTATGAAAAATTGCAAATTATAGAAAACATGTGTATCAAAATCATAAACCATCTACACCAATGTATAAAACATGAAAAATTAGCCCAAATTATTAAAATTCTCAAAAAAGGAGGTCATGAACCAGAGTTATTAGCCTCCAAATTTCAATTACAAATTTATGAAATTTAATGGAGGAGTTAAAATTTTGAACAACCTACTGATATCAACATGAAATCATCACCAAATTTAGTGGAACTCTTACCAATTATAGGGGTCTACCAAATATAGTGATCTACCAATTAATGTTAGAACTTTACCAAATTTGATGAAATTGTTGATCTCTAAAGATAATGCCTAGGAAAAATAGCCTATGGGAAGTTCTACATATGGGGGACTATGATATGCTCTACAAAACAACCTTCGAGGTTTTAGAAGTCGACTCTTCACTGCATTTTTAGGGAAAAGATAGAGAGATAAAACATGGAAAGAAACTAAACTAAGGCGATTTGCCAAGATTTTACAACATTTCAAACTTGATATAGCATAGTAAAATCTCAGTTAGACTAGTTTTTTGTAGCAATTTGAAAGAGTATTAAACATGATTCAAAGGTCTACATATTTTCATATAACTACAATTATTAAAGCTAAAAGAGAATAATTCGCTATTGCTAACACTTCATATGGTCACAAAGTATGAATTCCAACAAGTAGACATAGGTAAACACATAACAGAGGAAAACAAGGAACAATTCGATATATTTAGTTTGTATTCTCTCAAGAACATTTCATAAAAATGTCTCATGTGTTACAATATTTCCTAACCCTTAAAAAAGAAAAAGAAAAGATGCATAAATAGATAAAATCCCTTGCCAAAGGAGATGGATGCAACTAAAAAGATTTTGGCATGATGCTTCCTATGAGAACCACTATTATGAGGCCATTGTAATTGCTAGAGTGGTTATCATACTCTCCCTGCATAGAGGAAACAATGCCATCTGGAAATCCCACTACCTCCATCATGCAGCCTGGTGAACTAGATGAAAACCCACCCGGTTTCCTACATTCTCTTCCTTGACATGTGGTGTCATGGTACAATTCTTGAAATATACCAATGGGGCACTTTTAAGAATCCCCAAACTTAAAACAAGCTCGAGCTTGTGCTCGTTTGATGCATGACACCTTCAAAAATATGATCTTGGATAATAACAACTGCTTAATGTCACTAAATGGTGGTGAATGGAGCTGCCACATGGTGCTCTAGTGCAACACGCTGAGAATAGGTGTTGTCGGTCTGGTGAGAATGTGTGTAGTGTTGACACATTTCACTTCCATGAATGCAATTGAACCTTAACAAAAATAAGCCTATGGGTGAAAAATTAAGAGTGAAGCCTCATGAAAACTAATACATATGCTCCTATTGAAGGCTATAGTCAATATAATCTATAGCTCTAGTGACTCCTTGGGGACCTCTTCCTATGAAGATAAAGATCCCAAAATATGTTGAACACCCAAAATACTGAGAGGGGGTGAATTATTATTCTACTAAACCATTTAACTGCTAACCATTCAATAATTAAAACATATCTAGATGTAACTATAAACAAAAACATGAAAGGAATCATAACATCACATAGCACATGAACACCATGATTTTTTTGTGAAAAACCCAAAATGGGAAAACCACGGTGAGGATTATCTCACAATATATTATAACCGGTCATAAGATATTAAAGGGCACATTGTCAGGACATACTATCCTTGAAAGGCTCACAACTTGAAATGATTACAAAAGAGTGTGGCTCACTACTAAAAGGATGAACTGATGAAATACAACTTTTGTTTGTTGAGTTCAGTTCCAATTAAGCTTCGAAAAATAAAATCTTGCACCGATTTTCAAGTTCACAACAAATACATACAACTTCACACAATATCACACAATTGCACATTACTACTTATTAGTTGTCACATATCACTCACTACACCACTCAATAAAAAAATATTTCATATATATGTGTTATTACATCTTCATACATCAATTAGGTTATCCTAATTAGATGTACACATACTTGATTCAAATGTAGCTTGTTGGCTTAGCCCAAAACTTCTTTTCTTCAAAACAAAGCATGCAAGACATAAAATAGGCTGACTCAGACCTAATAAGGATATCTTTAAATCATCCATGAAACGTGCACCACTTGAATATGTCGGCTAGAAGAAGATGCATACCATTTTGCACCAATACTGAGTAGAATACTGCAAGCCAAACTTTTGTCATTTATATCTTCCATCTCATTCAACCAAAATCGCTAAAAAAATATCTAGAGATGTAATTAGTAGTCCTTAAAAATATATTAAAATCTCATGGAGCGAACTTCCACTGTGAGAAGTTTCGAACCAAATTACTAGATCAAAATAACAAAAACATAGTTTACCAGATGGACAAAAACTGTCACCAACTGATGTTGGCATCAATGACAACACACCGGATGGATTCTTCTTTATTCTTCCAAAAATATCCCCCCTTTTCATTGGTGGAAACATGTGCCAAAAATGAAACTCCAAAAAAAAATCTTCACACTCCAAAACCAAAATTGTGCAAACACAACTCCCCCTTTCAAATATACATAGACACATAAATTCTTTAAAATCAAAAATTTGCAACATTATTTACACAGAATCTTCTCCACACAAAACCTTCTCCCCCTTTGAAATCAAGGACAAAGGGCATCCTGACGATGAACTCAAAAACAAACAAAAAGAAATGTAGAAAAATTTTAACTGGAACTAGAGGCACCTTGTAATTCCATGAGAATAGCTTCCCAAGCTGGTTTTCCATCATCCCAGATCCCCTTCACTCTGAAAGTATCTGATATGATGATTCCAGTTCAACTAGGCATGCTTCTCCTTCTTCTGGAGTAGATGGATTAAGATTCACCTTATCTAGTTTCTCTGCATCCACTAAAGCACTTGATATAGGAATGTGTCTAAACATTACCAGATCTCCAAGGTGTCCAAATTGCCTCATAGCATCATCTTTTTGCCTCTGTAATATAAAAAAAATTCTCTGCAAGTCTACAATAGAAGTCCAAGCAGTATAATTTCTATCTTCTGCAATCTTATAGGTTCTAGAGGCATTGGCAAGTTGAGAATCTATTGTGTCCATTAAGTATTTAATGCCTCAAGTGGCATTAAGCCACCACATACAATATACAAACAATATATGGGCTTCCTCTTCACAATCGTTTACCTCTTTCAAACTTTGCATCACCTTGCTGTGTGTGATTGCACACATGTCATGTAGTATAAGCAACCTTTTCTCCAAAAGTCTTGTCTCTGCTTCTTTCTCATACTGTTTCTTAAGGCTAGAGGTATATTCTTTCACATAATCAACTAAGAACTTTAGGTTTTCAATAGACACTAAAGAATCATCAATTGTGGCACCAAGGGCTATCTCCCACAAAACCTTAATGGCTTCATTTACTAATTCAGTTCCTCTTTGATAGGTATGTTCAATTTCTTATGTTTTGGAGTTAAGAAAAGTACCACAAATATTTATGCTTTCTATAGGTGATATTTTACTTAAATCCACATAGCCTGGATGTGATAGAAGTTGAATAAACTAAGGTGGTAGCACATGCCGAATCCTTGTTTCCCTTGTCAATAGACCCTTAAGAGTACTTCTGAATGATTCTTTAGATGGATTTGATGGCACAGTGGTCTTGGGGACTTCTTCTTCACTTCTTCCAATCATTGTTTCTTCCTTGATTTATTCTTTATTTTCCTCTTCTTCTTTGGAGGGTTTTTCTGATGGTTTGTCTTTCTTTTCCTCCTCATTGTCTTTGTCATCTTTACAATCATTACCTTTTCCATCTTGGTTTCCTTTATCCTCATTGTTTTCTTTTGGATTGTTACCGATATCACCTTTTTATTGTTCTTCAGTGTGTTTACTAGTTATTTCATCTGTATCTTTAGAAGGAATATATGTCTCCAAAGAAACATGTGTTTCACCAACATTCTCAAAAATAGGATGATCCTCTACTTCAGTAACATTGACAAGCTCCCATGCCTTAGCTGTATGAGATGAAGAACTAGTTCTTATCCCATAAGACTTTTCCATTTCCCTTACTATATCATGAGTTTCTTGCCCTAACCTTTCGGTATTGTCTTTCTCTCTAGTCATTAGAAGAGTGACTCTCTATTTCACTCTAAAAAACTAGGAGCATTCTTTAGTAGGGTAGTAGAATCTTCCTCAGATAAGGAGGATCCATATGTGTTTAAGGCATCAAATTTGATTTTGTCCTCAACAGTTATAGCTTCATGCCTTCTATGTTCTAATGCTTTCCATACATTGTTAGTCACTTTCTTACTTATAGATTCCATAGTCTCATTAAAAATAACCATGTATTGAATGAAAGCATCTACAATTATTTCCTTATCCTTTTTATCTTCATCAAATAACCTAGTAGTAGCTAACACATCCTCTGATTCTATCATATTATTTACTAAAGCTTCCATCTTTAGAGGTGGACGATCACTTACCGAAGGAGAGACGAGCATGTGCTCCATAGGTTTTGATGTACCTTCTTCTCATGCACATGAATTTTGAAAGCTTCCATTTCATCTTTTGTATCTTCATCAAATTTGATATCAACATTTTCTTGGGTTTTCGCTTCTTCATTGTTGGTGGAGGTACTGATTCTTCTATTCCTTTTCAACTATTTCACTTCTTGCAAACCAGGATCAATTTCTTCTTGTATAGCATCACTTAAGTTAATTTTTCTATTTTCATTTTCCTTTATTCTTTTTTTAGGGGTGGTGGATGGTGCAATAGGAGGTACATTTCTCTTCTTAGAAGCTTTGGTGTTGGGTCCATAGGAAGCAATTATGTTAACTATTGTAGGAGTACCGTGCTCTGCCTTCTTTCCTTTCATTATTGTCACTACACCAGGTGTTGCTGGTATTACGGAGGAAGAGGAGGATGCTCTTCCTAATCTCCTAGGCCTAGAGGGCACTTCAACTGATCTAGTCCTTTAATCTTCTACAAGTTCCCTTAGCCTATCGACATCATCCTTAGATAGTGAATATTCTACAAGTTCCCTTAGCCTATCAACATCATCCTTAGATAGTGAATGCATTTGAAAGTATGCCTCAATATTTTTATTTACTCTTTTAGCCCTTTGAGGTGCTGACGTTTTTAAATACATTTTGGTAGACTTCTCTTCATATATGCCATGTCAGGGTAGAGTGAGATCCTTAGGACTACTTAACAACATTTCAATGAAATTCTCATCTATTTTTTCATCAATCTCATATCCTAGAGGCTTTATCCATAGAGTTCTAGGTTCTACCACTTCTCTGATGCACTCATCACTAGACACAAGAAAAGTTATTTCCTTTGCATATTTCTTTACTAGGATCCTTGGAACTCTATCTCTCTCATACATATTGTTCTGAAAAAACTGCAAAGAACATAGTTAGAGCATCATTTTGTGCTTTGAAATCTCCAAGGCTATGTAAATGTTTAAAAATTTGATGTACCACTGGTCTGTTGCAATCCCATTTAATGTTATTCTTTCCAAGTGTAGTGTCAAAAAATATCATTGAGATATTTTCACACTTGTTTGGGCCCTCCTTTATGATTTGAGCCTAATTTTGCCTTGATTTAGTGTTTAATGTGGTTGACACATTCACATTAGGTCTTGGGCCCTTGTGAACTAATGGATTTAAATGGTACCTTGCTAAAGTGTTGTGAAGTGTTGTAATTCACTTTCACACTTTTCTAAGGTTTTATTAATTAATTGCACCTAATAAACCTCTTTTTAGCACTAATCTTACCTTATTTGGAGTGTTGTAAAGTGTTGTAACACACTTTCACACTTTTCTAGGCTTGTCATTAATAATTGGGATTTCTTATGCTTTAATTGGCCCCATTTTGCATCCACAAGCCTCATTTATTGCATCTTTTCGAGGATAATCCTGACACCAATCATTAACCAATCATAATTTAGGTGTTTTTGGATTGTGTGGCCCAGATCTGGGACTCATTCATCACCTTGGGTGAATGGGTTCCACCTAGGTCTTTTGGCACCAAATTGGATTTCACACATTTCTAAGCACTTTTGATTTTTGGTCCCATACATTATGCCAGATGGGACTCATTCACCATCTTGGGTGAATGAGTCCCATGTGGCCCAAAATAAAATTTAATTCAATTTTTTGGCAGGATTTTATTCTCCTAGATCTGATGTCGGCTTGTAGTATTGTAATTTTGGGAATTCTTCCATAATTGAGTATAAATACAAGGTTCTTTCACTCATTTTCATCCTAACATCTTAACAAGCAATCAAGTGATCCTTATAGAAAATTGTGTTTACAAGAACATTCAAGAGCATTCAAGGGCAGATTATCAAGCATTCAAGAGCATCAATCATCATGTCAAAGATTACATGCACCATGTTTGGTTTTGTGATAACAATTGTGGTGTAGGATTTCATGATTCAAGCAAGTGTTTCATTCAAGATCAAATTCATTCAAGAAAGGATCAAGATCTACATCCATTGGAACCATCTCAAGCATATTTGTAGCACTTTATTGAAGGGTTTGGTGAGTTCCAATATTGTCATTTTTTCATTCATCATTCTCCATTCCTATTTGTTTTCATTTCAAGGTTTAATTACCAACAAGGGGTTTGACCGAGGAAAACCCCTATCCACTAACCCAAAATATTTTTTCCCTCTCCTTATGTGTGATTTGAAGGTCTAGGTTGCATATTTATTAAGGACCAAGATTGGAGAAATTTTTTCAAGAGCTCAAAGTTGTCAACAAGCCTTGGAGAACATTGGAGATCACCTATAGGTTGCAAATCAGAGATTCGGATCCAGAAACCAATCAGGAAGGACAAAGTAGACAGAGAAGAGTAGGATCAACCTTTGAAGTTGTAGAAAAGCCCAACTGGACTAATTCACCACTTTTGGTGAATGAGTCCCAGTTCCTATCAATTCTCAGGATTTTGTAGATTCAAATACCCTTTTGTCCGAAACCTGTTCCTGCACAGTTTCCCAGAAACAAGACTGATTTTCCTAGCTTGGAAAATGAGTCCCAGTCAACATTAAAAGTAGATTTTCTAGTGTTCTAAACCTCCATTCAGCCTTCTTTGTATTTCCAGGTGCACACATTCTGTTTTGTAGTTTTTTGTGTTGTTTCATTCACTTTTCTAGACCATTTAGTGTTAGTTTGCATTCAATTAGGATTTTTCATTATGTATCTTGCATTTCATTTTATTTTCCAAGTCTAAAATTGGTGGTGAACCCCTTATTAGATCATATTCATCCCCGAGAACAACCTTCTTGCAAGATCTCTTTCTCCTTTGCAAAGAGATCTCAAGGGTTTGTTCTTGAGTGAAAGTTAGTGAAAATTGTCCTTTCTAGGCCCTAAACCACTAGGGTGGAGAAAGCAAAACAATTTTCCACCTTTCACTAGGTAGCTTTTGAAGAAAGTAAAATAGTAAACAAACTACTAATATACAAAAGTTTAATAGATACTTATTTGTCTTAGTTTCAGTTAGGTTATCCAAACGTTGATGCTAGAGCAACTCACACAAATCATAATACCTTCCATTAACCAACATGTCATATGCAACATAGATTGCAGTTGCAGATACCGAATTTCCTCTATTAGTAAAGTAGATTTTTTGACCAATCATGACTGCAACATACCTCACAATAGGTTTTGTAATGGGTTTGGTTTTCAGTTCTCTTCCATCATATGTGGGGCTAATTAGTTTCATAACCATATCATTCTTCACAAATTTTAGCACTGGTATGGGTCAAGTGTCACAAAGACCAGTTACAACTTTAATCACTTCCATGGTAATTACTCTAGCTACACTTGTCCATGAAAATTTATCATGTACTCTGCTAACTGCCATCCTTAAAATTTTTGCAAACATCTCACCATAAAAGTCTAGGAACTAATTCCATACATCTAGCTTCTTTCGTACAAGGTTTTCATATTCTGGTTTCATGAAGGAATTATTTCCACTTAGCTCCTCTAGCCATTGATCCCTAAGCACTTGATGGTCAAACTCTTCCAATTTTGTGTGAATGTAGGTTCTTGTATCATCAGTGGGCAAGACGTTACTCGAAATTTGCAAAAATGCACCCATGGGGTCCATTTTGTAAACCTTCCATGAAAATCTTTTGAATTTTGGTCGGGGTCTCTCAAAAGTCTCAACCACAGTGGGAGTGGCCATTTTTCTTTGAATTTTCTTGTATATGCTTATGAAAATTGCTTCTAATTAAAGCCCACAAAGTACAAATAGTTGTAAATACCTTTTTCAAGCTTTGACTAAAACTCGAGTTCAATGCCAAATACTCTGAATCACCTTCAAATCGCTTTAGCTCACTTTTCTTTCTTCTGAATGTGAAAAATTGATTTAACTTGACTTCAATTTCTACTTTATATTTTAACGATTTTCCCTAATTTCGAATTTAATGCATTCCATCTTCAAAAAGTTGATAAACACTTTATGAGTACACTGTAAACCCTAAAATGCTCCACAATTTTAAAAAATTGCATATTTTTGATAGGATCTTTTTCAACACCTTCAAAATGACATCTTACATCACATATCTTCATGTCACTACTTGACACCTCTTATATTAGGCGTTTATAATATTTCTCTATAAAAGCTCCCCCTAAATCCACTACTGGATTTTAGTTTTTAGAAGTATCTGTACCAGATGTAGGTACAGATGCATTTGATTCATCCTTATTCTCAAGTTCTTCCTTTTTCTTCCAAATCTTCTCCATTTCCTTCTTGACATTAGTGGGATCCACTTTAGGTTAATTCCTTTGTTCCGAATTAGAATTCTTCCCATTCTTGCTTCTGCAAAATTTTAAAATATGTCTTGGTTTGTTGTAGGTGTAGTACACAACATTTTAAGACCAATCTAATTTGTATTTATCCTTGATCTACACTGGTTAGCTTTATGTCGAAAAGCATAACATGTATAGAAAATGCCTTGAAAATATTGAATCATTCTACCAGTATTGAGTCTATTCATCATCATTTTCCAACTTTTGCACTTAGTAGCTCTATGTCCAAATTTATTGCAAGCATAACATTGTCCAACAAAGAATCCAACATTTTGATTCATTCTACTTCTACATTCTGTTGTTCTATGACCAAATTTATTGCATGAAAAATGAATACCATTAAAATATGGGTACCTTTGAGCATTAGGTTGTTTGATAGGTATCCTTCCTATATTGCTTATTTAGTTCTTGATCTATCTACCATTGCCTTGAGTCTTCCTTTGATTGTAAACTTTGTTGGGAGTTTGATTTGTCTTTAAGCTTGTAGTAATGGAAAAAGTAGCCTTTTTCCTTACTTGGTTTGATAATTGACATTAAAATTGAAATAATGATGTCTTGGAGTGGTGTTGTAATGTGTTGTACATGTTCAAACTATTCTAGGACCTTATATTTGACTTAAACATTCCTTAATTGATCCTTTGCAAGGGTGTTGTAAAGTGTTGTTACACACTTTCACACTTTTCTAAGATGTATTTGCTTAATGGGCCCCTTTCTAATAGAATGTACATAATGTGTAGCTTGTTTAAGTGTTGTAAAGTGTTATATAACACTTTCAAACTTATCTAGGTAGTCATTAATTAATTGTGGGTAATTGCAGTAATTAACCCCCTTTTAATTCAAATTTAAGCCTTAGTTATAACACCTCTCGAAGATCTGTCCCAACACTTATAATCTAATTAATAAAATATTTCATTGGGCAAGGTTAGGTTCTACAAATGGGTGCCAGGACCCTTTCGCCCTAGGTGGCGAATGGATCCTCCCTTAACAAGACCCCCCTTTTTTAGTTGATTTGGAATGGGTTTTTAGCCCTCTTTCAATCCCTTGGGGTTAGGTCTTGGTAAACTAAGCTAGGACCCATTCACCCTAGGTGGTGAATGGTTCCTCCTTTAATGAGACCCCCTTTTTTGAATTTCATTATGGCAGGAATTTAATATTTTTTCTTTCTAGATCTAGTGTCAGCCTTAGTTGTTTGAATTTCGGGGTTAATCTCCTAATTTAGTATAAATAAGGGATTAATTCACACTGCTTCACCTAGAAAGTTTATGAAGAATCCTAGCAATTTTAAGAGAGCATTATAGGGCATTTCAAGATATATTTCAAGGTTTATTGCAACAATTCAAATTCATATCATCATGTCAAGGGTCTGATGCATTCATTCATGTTGTTGAGCTAAGATTTTGGATGTAGTAGCATTGAAGATCTACCTGCAACTATTGTTCACATCATATTCAAGGATCCAAGATCTAAATTCTTCATGACCATTACATGTTAGATTGCAGATTTACATTACAAGACATCATCCAAGGTGATATCAATTGCATATTTCATGTTTCATGCTTCATTTCCTCCATTTCATCATTTGGTTTGATTACCTACAAGGGGTTTGATTGAGGCAAATCCCCATTCGCTAAAAAACAACAATTTTTTCTGCCCTTAAGTGTGTGATTGCAGATTTATAGGTTGAAGACCAAGTTGAGCAAGTTTGGAGCAAAACTGTCAAAGTTGCAAAGTTGCAAAAAGTTGTCATTCAAAGTGCAAAATCAAGGAATAAAAGCTACAAAATTGCATACAGGCTTCCAAAGGTTGATAACAGGGCATTTGATAGTGTATACATCAAGGAACAAGATCCAAAAATTAGTTTTCCAAAACCCTAAAATGACCCATTCGCCACTAAAGGCGAATGAGTCCTCTGTAGCTCAAAAATAACTTTTTGACCAGATACACAACCTTTTATGCTCTAAATACTTTCCCCATAGTTGCTATAATAGTTAGGTATCATTTTTTATTGTTATTTTCATCTTATCATACACATAATTGGAGTGTTTAGGGTCTTAGAAAAATTAGCAGTTCATCCTCTTGATCATGCATTTGGGTCTACCCTATTTTTCACCATAAACATTTTTGGCGAACCAGACGTATTGAACATTGAAATTTTCTGATTTTTAGAGTCTCTCATTGCATCTTAAGTTAGATCTTACATTAATTCACATTTAGATTTTCATTTAATTAAGATCTCATTTAGGGTTACTTGTTTTGCATTGAAATCTTGCATATCATATAGGATTTAGATTTGCATTTTTTTGCATCTCTCTAAATCTGAAAAATTACAAAAAAAAAATCAGTAATTTTGCATCTCATTTAGATCTCATACAATTTCATTTTGAAATTTAAACAAAATTGCATTTCAAATTAGGCCTCGCATTTCATCTTTTCATTTTTACATTGAATTTATGGAAAATCTAAAATTGCAATTCATAGTCTCAGACCTGGAACTAAAAGATACAACTTAGAACTTGCAAATCATTAAAAAATAGTTTAAAAATAACTAACCAGGACCCATTCTCCCTTACTGGTGAATGATTCCCTAATTAGGTATGATCTGAACCTTCTGGCAACTGAAAAAGCATCAAAATTCACTCTGAAATTTATAGAAACATCTCAGAAACATCTAACCAGAACCCATTCGCCCTTACTGGTGAATGAGTCCATGTTAGCTACTGCTCTGCATTTTCAAGACATTAAAATCTCATTTTAGCTTCTATTTGATGTTGTTACCTTTTTGTTTCAATTTATTGTTTTGTTGTTTCATCAATTTCATTGCATTTAGCTTAAATTGCTTCATTTTAGTGCATTGTTAAAAGTTCAAAATTGTATCAAAATATTTCATTTTCATCTTATTGCATTGTGTAATTAGTAAATTGCATTGCTTAGACTCTAAAAATTTCCTTTCATTCTAGGTTATTGCATTGTTCCTTTTCTATTCTAGGGTTTTCACACTAGGTTTGTAAAACTTGTATGAGATTTACAACTTGGTGTCCTATTCACAATACTATTATAAGACATAGTTCAAGGCTCATTTCATCATGTGATATCTCACTCGTCGTGGATCTTGGGTTTCCTAACTCTCTTTCTGATAGTGTTGAGAATCAACCCTCCATGGCTCATACTTTGCATATTTCATTACCCATGACTTCACCTCCTGCAACCAATTTCCTTAACATTACCAACACCATCCCTACCATTACCTCTTCCACTCAATCTTTGGGGTCTACTCAAAGTCAAGGCGGAATTCCAATCCCATCCTCCACAATAGCAATGTCCATCCCTACATACACTAGTACACAACCTACAACAAAATTCCAACCTACAACAAAATTCCAACCCACAACAACATTCCAACCTACAACAACCATTCAACCAACCACAACATTCACACCCACTAGCACTGTGTACACTTCCTTAGGTATTTCTGCAGGAATTCCTTCCACCTTTGTGCCTTTGAATATAATAATTCTGAAAGAATCCAACTCCACCAACCTAAAATTCACTAGCCCTTTGCATACATACACTACACCACCTTATTCCCCTCAACCTTATAACCAAAATGACCCTCTCATTAACTCACTTTTGCAAACCATGAAATCCCTTCAACAACAAGTGGAAACATTACAACAAAATAATAATGGTCAACCTTTTCAATACATCAAGTCTACACCATTTTCCCTTGACATATTAAGAGCACAAATTCCACAAGGTACAAAGATCCCTTGATTTGAGAAATATGGTGGGAGAAGAGATCATGTTAGCCATGTTTCCACCTTCACAGCCTTGTGTAGTGATTTCATCTTTGAGGATAAACTGTTGGCTAAGCTATTCCCTAGATATTTGAAGGATACTACTCTAGAGTGGTTTTCCTCTTTACTGAACAATTCAATTGGTTCATTCAATGAACTCATTGATGCCTTTTACAACCACTTCCATATTTACATGGGTCCCAAGATGACCCTTGTTGATTTGATGACATGCAAGAAAAAAGAGGATGAAAAGGCAACCGATTTCATAGGAAGATATCAAACACTTTGTTCACAAGTGAACATTAAGATTCTTGATGCCGACCTTCAATGAATGTTCATTTCCAACTTACAAGATAAGCTCCAAAGAAAACTTGAAATTTTGAGGTTTCCATCCTTCACATAGTTATTTACAGCCCTTCGTGATCATCAAAACTCGACTGGCAGCCGTGATGTGAAAAACCCCCCTAGTCATCCTGAAAAGTTTGAATCCATGAATCAAAATAATTACCAACCTTTCAAGAAATAAAATAAGGGATTTTTACAATTAAATCCTCCTTGAAAAAGTCAACAAAACAATAATTGAGTGGTTGTTATAAAAATGACATCTCCTTTTGGGGATAGGGAGAGATAATTCACTCCTTTACCTGATACCCTTCACAACATCATGTTTCAGCTTATTGAAAAAAACATGCTTACCTTACTTCCTATTAGAGAACATGATCCCACTATACCATTACCTAAAGGCTTTTGAAAAAATGCTTATTGTCATTACCATCAAACAAATAGACATAGTGCAAAATACTATAAGCATCTTAAACATCTTGTGCAAGACCTTATTGACAATAACCAACTTCAAATCGGAGGTGTGAATGATCACGATAATAAGTCTATAGCCCCTCCTAATAAAAATTTGCAAATCTTTACAAATCCCATGCCTAAGCACAATATTTCATTTGTCAAAGCTAGTGAAAGGAAGAATGATGTGATAAATGTTGACACAAATGATGACAATATGAATACCATTGAACAACATCCCACAAATGAAGTGATAGCATTTATCGAAGCTAAACCTCGTAAGGGATCAACTAGACAACTTCTTGAAATTGCTTTCTCACAAAATGACATACCTAAACGTGCACCTAATGGTCCTCTTTACATAGCTGGCCGGATCAATAATAAGCCCACTAATGGGATATTGATTTATCCCATCTGTGGAGAGTATGTGATCACAAAATAATTATTATATGTGCATGAGCTATATTAAGAAACATATGATAACTTGAAAGCATGGATCAAAACACATAATGGGTTTTATTTCCCTATGATAGGCTTGATATATCTCCCTTCAAAAGTGGGACCGAAAACATTAATAGTCTCATTCTCCATCATTCCACAATCAGACCAATTTTGTGTGAAGCTAGGCTATCCATGGCTTCACCCCATGAATTTCATCCCTTCGGTTGTGCATAAATGTCTAAAGCTTCCATTTGGAAATGAAATCTTCACAATGCATCATAGTGGATTTCATCTAGCCTCGACAAAAGGGAATTTTTCATGAGATTACTTGTGGCCCAAGCCTATGGAACCTATCAAGCCTCGTGAAATCATATCAAAAATTCAAGACGAAGAAAATAGAAAATCTATCCCTTCGCAACATGACTCAACCTATGGTTAAACCAACCATCCTTGATGAGATAATGATTGAACCAAAAAAATTCCAAACATACAAGAACAACCTATAGAAAAACCTCCTGCAATTTCATACAAGAGACCACAAGATAACACAAACAATCCCATTGTCCCTCTTAGAGCCAAACAAGTTTACAAAGTCAAAGAGAAATCGGTTGAGCTGTTGAGGATACAGAGGGTCTATCATCATAGAACGAACATCTAAGACAATAGTGCCTTAGTGATTTTCATTTCTTCAAATCACATCAAAGACACAAACTATGCAATAAAGCGAAAACAAGCACAGTGGATCCCCCACTGATCCTTCTGAGAAAAGTAAATGTGAACAAGATAACAGATTCAACACAAGCATAGATTCAAGAATGCAGATTCAAACAACCATGAAAGACAAACATGTAGACACATAGATTTACGTGGGGAAAAAAATTTCAAGTAAAAACCCCACACTCCAAAAGATAGAGCCAGTGTATTATTCAACAACAAAATTAGTTACAATACAATCTCAGGCTCATAGCCTTTACATGAGTCACATCTTGCTTCATCTGGAGAATGTAGGAAAAAACATAATCAGTATCTTCACACTATTCCAAAACCCTCACAACACACAGTGTAGATTCATCTCACCAAGACAATCGACCCTCTCAGCCAGCATGCGGCCAGCCCAACCTCTAGGCCTCCATAGGTTCACATCTTCTTTGGTTTTGTGGAACTTAGTGTTAACAATTACAATGCCTTAGCATACTACTCTAGCACTCTCTTTTTAACAACCCTTCATGACTATGTCCAATATATTCAACTATTACAAGTCATACATTACATTCACCTCTCCAACCAGCTAATCGGGTGCCATTATTATGCACCTTTCTTCTGACAAACAAATCCGATCGCATCTGAATAAGTCGCCTTGCAATCACACATCGGGCCGTTTAGGCATTAATTCTCTTTGTTACAATCGGATCCTGTCAACCACCAAATTTGAGCCTTGTAGTTAATGCATTCACCACTCCAGACATCGGCCAATCAGTTGTTGAAGATCTTGCCACGCGTTGCTCTCCCATTCGTTCACCGCTTTGACTTTTGGTCAAGCTCGGTCAAACAAGCTCCGAGCTCACCACGGTCTTCCACCACACTACCTTCGACCTCTAACATGCCAGTCATGGTATGGCAATAACCGCTTGACATCACCGCTGTGGTCAACCGCACTACCACAAAGGCCGCTAGCAGTCTTACCATGGCCACCATGGTGAGACTTCTCACCGCCCACGGTAAGGTGATAATCACCAAACTTAATCGTCACCCTTCAACCACCAATGACCACTCTCGTGCCACTCACCGCACTACCTCCACTACCAGACAGAGACCCTACGGTAAGGAGGTAAGGCATCGCTCCGCCACCGTGCCACTCACCGCGCCACCAATGAGCAACCTTTGTAATAAGGAGGTAAGGCATCACTCCACCACTGCGTTGCCATGCCCCCGATGAGCAACCACTGCGGTGAGGAGGTAGGAATTTGCTTCACAAATGCTCCCTTAACCACGCTACCACGCCACCTTCGAGCAACCCTTGCGGTAAGGAGGTAACCTTCATGTGGACTGCTGAGCCTTCACCACGCCATCACCAAGTAGGGAAGAGACCGTCGTGGTTAGGTACTAACATCGCCCAACTGCCAGACCAAGCAGAGTGGCTCACAGTAAAGCGGTAAGCTGCTCAACTGCACCACCAAAGAAACCTTACAATGGTGCAGCGGTAAAGGCTAGGAACATGGAGAAAATGCCCAAGTCCGAAAGGGATCCAAAAAGTTGAGGCATAAATTCCCAACAATCTCCCACTTGATGAAGACTTACTAGCTTGCTCCAAATGCGAACAAGGACCAGCACCATGCTTTCACACTCCAACCAAGACACCTACAATGAAATCCGATACATGTTCACCATCTCAGGCAACAAATCCAAACATCCACCTCAGGAAAAAAGGAACAAGCCAAGGCGTAAATACACCAGTCTCTAAAACATAAGCATTAGATCCTTTAGGCGGAAAAGGAACCACAATAGTAGCAATAAAGTACTCAAACACGAACACATAACGAGAAACCATTCTCCAGAACAAGATAAACCATTAGCTAGAAAAGAAACCACAAAACTGACTGCCCTCATCCAACTAATCAAACCCACGCAAATGAAAACCAACACCCACAACTCGTGCTATTTCATCCAATCACCCATGCCTCAAAGGTATGCACATTAGTAAACTCATGCCAACAACACAACCAACCCATCAATAGTAGAATACGAGAACCATGTGCCAACCAGTCAACGAAGACAAAGCACATCCAAGAACTCCCACTGCATGGGTAATGCCAGATCTAAAAGATCAATGGCATAACTAGTCTACCAATAACAACATATAGAAAAAAGTAACAATGTAGTACCACAGAATTATCCATAATGTTATGCAAAACCTGCAACAAACTGCTACAAGAACCATCTCTCTCACTAGTCTTCCAGAATTCTTCCAAGTTCTTCACACCCAACATAGGATAAAAATAAACTTCCAGGAAGATAACTAAGACCAAAGAGAGAACCGCTACACAACATATATTTGTAGAACATCCTCTTACATACATCTCTAAAACCAACTATGACAAGTATGATCTTCTTTACATCCCAAAGGAAATGCCATAACAACACCCAAACGGTTCCATGAATGTATGCATCTCAAAGAAGATTAGACTAACCCATATAAACATCTCCTATCAGTCTTTAAAAGCACAAGAAGATACTTATGCTATCCACCTTCCATTATGAATCCTCCAAAATCTCAAAACAACAACTCAAGATTCATATCTATGAAAGATAAAGCATATAAAACATTTGAAAGATATAATGGAAAAATGCCTCTCAAAAAACTTCACTGTCGAGCAGACCAAGTGGAATATAATGCTCCTCTAAGATATACAAGCCACCATGACTTATCCAAGAGAAATATCCTCACTGGTCTCTGTTGAACTCGTGTTCAACCAAGGTGTAGGCTACTTAGACTTTCAACTGTAAACAACAATATTCTCAAAAGAATTCCAGCCTCACCTTATTCTCCATGCATCCATAAGCACCAACAATCTGTTATCTCATGCTAACTCGAAACTACATTACTGCACTTAACATGAAGTCCTCAAGCATATGAACAGAGTACTCAAAACATAAAGAAAACCCTAGATCACTGTTAAAGCTCTAAATAGTTGAACTAGGAGCTTATCATGACACCATGATATCACCACCCCCCTTAGGAGATTGCACGCTTCAAGTGAACAAAATATGGTCTCAAGAGCAATGCATCATGCCAACACTCTAATGCACAAGCAAGAGTATACATGACATCAAGCAAATAGACTCTAAACAAACATCACCTATCAAGCACCACCAGCACCTCAACCAAAACTTGCAAGAGTCCTCCATGGCTCCAAGATGCTGCACATCTTCAAATAGTGCCCATGTAGATGCGAAAGAACTCTTGTGCAGCAACAGGATCTAAGAGCTCCACCCGAAACATCTACAACACCAAAGAAGATCATTCACCAACAAGTGATGAGTCCATAGTCACTGTTGAAGCTCCCACTAAACCATGATACCGAGCTTTCCAAGAATCATGACCAACCATCTACTAATCCAAACAACCTCCAGGTATAATTGACAACATGTCCATCATACAACAACGCCCAACAACACCAAGATCACTAGATCATGCAGACCACACCATCACTGTCAAAATCTTAGACATGCCAGTGTATCAAGCTCTCCATGACATCGTGATTCACATGCTACTGGTCCATAACCGACTATTCAGGTACTCAAACGCCATTCCTCCTCTCATTTTGAAACAAACATGCCAATGCACAAGTGACCACAAACAAGTTCAACTAACAAATATGCACCACCACAAAAGCAACCTCGTGGGTATAGATAGTCCACTTCCAAGTTATCTCACTATAGCCAATGGGTAGCTAATCCACCAGCCACAAAACTTGAAGATTAATCACAACAACAGTGCAAGCCCATCATCACAAAGGAAACTGCAAAACTAAGATCATTAAAGAGAACAACAACGTAGACTAACTTGACTCAAACACCAGATCAACAACATATTTGATTTGCCAATCATGTCCACAACTCAAGCACCATAGTCTAGGAAACTAGCAAAGCAAACACCACAAGAATGTTGAATGAAAAACACATACCAACACTCCAATGTAGAGAAGACATCACACCTCCTCAAAACATTTTAAACTACAACTATCTCATCCAGTCACACCCCAAAAGCCAGGTTCTAGAAAAATAGCTGAACAATAGCTCCACAAACCACAAGTTTTCCTTGACTGTGTAAAACTTGCAAAACCACAGTGTTTATAAAACACCCACGCACTTCCATATTCACTGCTCATCTGGAAAACTCAGGAGTCCGCACACAACCATTATGCTTAACTAGAACAATGAAAAAAAACATGAATATGCATCATAGAATTTTTAGGAAAAATCTATAGAAAACCCATCAGAACTAAAGACATGAATCTGAAACATGCGAGTACAAGGTACAGGTAAATAGGAACAACATGCCCATTTTAGACCAGTTCCAAAACCACAACCATGCACAGGCATATGAGAGAGCTAGGCTATACAGAAGTTTCAGACCATCCATGATCAACTTCATATCCTTCATGCAACCAGGGCAACAGAGAAACTGCCTTCAGTGCTAAGTCAGAACACCCATCACAAGCACAATATTCCATGGTTGAACAACAACATAAGAAAATCCATACCACTAGGGAGCCTCTCACATAAACACCTAATATGAACCACACTCTACTACAACACAACCATAAGCATACCTCACGCCCCTTGCATCAGGATCATTTGCTGCCAAAAAAGAGCCTCATACCACATCACCACAATATGATCAACTCCATTATCTCCATCTTCTTTCAAGCTGCGTGTTGAATCAAAGAAGAAGATACTCCCACTCATCAAAAGATCAAGCAACAACAGATTCCTCCAAATTTCCTCAAGCTTGCCAAGCTAAGAAATCTTCACAGGAGAAATACCCAGAACTTCAATAACCAAGAGAAGGCTCTGATACCACTTGTTGGTATCATGAACAAGCCTTGACCTCTCTTAACCAGCTTTGATACCACTTGTTGGGGATACAAAGGGTATGTCACCATAGAATGAACGTCTAAGAGAAAAGTGCCTCAGTGATTTTCATTTCTTCAAATCACATCAAAGACACAAACTATGCCATAAAGCAGAAACAAGAATAGTGGATCCCCCATTGATCCTTCTGAGAAAAGTAAATGTGAACAAGACAGCAGATTCAACACAAGCATAGATTCAAGAATGAAAAATTAGACAACCATGAAAGACAAACATGTAGACACACTGATTTACGTGGGGAAAAAAATTTCAGGTAAAAAACCCCACACTCCAAAAGATAGAGCCATTGTATTATTCAACAACAAAAATAGTTACAATACAATCTTAGGCTCATAGCCTTTATAGGAGTCACATCTTGCTTCATCTGGAGAATGCAGGCAACAACATAATCAAAATCTTCACATTGTTCTAGCACCCTCACAACACACAATGTAGATTCATCTCATCAAGATAGTCGACCCTCTCAGCCAACCATGTGGCCAGCCCAACCTCTAGGCCTCCACAAGTTCACATCTTCTTTGGTTATGTGGCACTCAGTGTTAATGATTACAATGCCTTAGAATACCACTCTAACACTCTTTTTTTTACCACCCTTCCTAACTATGTCCAATGTATTCAACTATTACAAGTCATACATTACATTCACCTCTCCAACCAACTAATCAGGTGCCATTATTATGCACCTTTCTTCTGACAGACAAATCCAATCACATTTGACTAAGTCGCCTTGCAATCACGCATCGGGCCATCCAAGCATTAATTCTCTTTGCCACAATTGGATCCTATCAACCACCAAATCTGAGCCTTGCATTTAATGCATTCACCACTCCAGACATCGGCCAATCAGTTGTTGAAGATCTTGCCACGTGTCGCTCTCCCATTCGTTCGCCGCTTTGAATTCTGGTCAAGCTCGATCAAGCTTGGTCGGCCGAGCTCCGAGCTCACCATGGTCTTCCATCGCGCTACTTCCAACCTCTGACATGCCAATCGTGGTATGGTGATAACTGCCTAGCATCACCACCGTGGTCAACCACACTATTGTGGAGGCTACCAAGCCACCTCGCGGTTGGGTGGTGACTGCCTGGTAGACCACCAGTGGTCTTACCGTAGCCACTACGATGAGACTTCTCACCTCCCATGATAAGGCGGTAACCACCAAACTTAACCGCCACCCTTCAACCACTAGTGGCCACTCCCACGCCACTCACCATGCTACCTCCATTTCCAGACAGAGACCCCATGGTAAGGAGGTAAGGCATCGCTTCGCCATCGTGCCACTCACCACGCCACTGATGAGAAACCTTTGCAGTAAGGAGGTAAGGCATCACTCCACCACCGCACCATTGTGCCCCCAATGAGAAACCTAGTGGTGAGGAGGTAGGACTTCGCTTCGCCAGCGCGCCGCCAACCACGCTACTGTGCCACCTCCGAGTGACCCCTGAGGTAAGGAGGTAACCAACATGTGGACTACCGAGCCTTCACCGTGCCACCACCAAGTAGGGAAGAGACCACCGTGGTAAGGCAGTAACACCACCCAATCTTCAAACCAAGCAGAGTGGCCTGCAGTAAAGCGGTAAGCCACTCAATCGCACCACCAAAGAAAGCTTGCAACAGTGTACCAGTAAAGGCCAGAAACATGGAGAAAATGGCCAAGTCCAAAAGGGATCCAGAAAGTTGAGGCATAAATTCCCAACATGAGCAACCTCCTATTGTTTCTTATAGTCCTCCCAAGGAAGAGAAGGAACCTATGATTGAAAAAACTGCTCTTACACAAAAAAAATGATAATAAACTGAAAAGAAATGAAAATTCTAGAGAGCGTAGACGTAGACATCGTGCTATTTCTCATAGATTGAAAACTCAAGAAAACAACAATAACATAGAAAATAAAAATCCAAACCTACCTAAAGCAATGCATGATGACTCTCAACCCTTGCTGCAACATAAACAAGAACATTGCATGGAAATTGTTATTCAACCTCCTGCTATGATTAATTTAGATGATGACATTGACATTGCAAAGATTAATGGACAAGCACATGATGAGTTGAATACATTATTTTCTTATTCCATGAGCTTAAATGACAAATCTCCTAAAAAGAGTGTTGAAATTGGTGTGTGTCCTAGTTCGGCACTTGATGTTGTCCCTTTGGCTAGTTTCCTGCCTTCTATTTATACCGACTGAGATTGGGAGGTAGATGACCTGCTTTAGGTTGACTTGCCTGTGACTTACTAGTCTTTTTATTTTCCACTTTTATTTCTATGATTGCATGTGTGTAATGTGACCCCCCATGATGTTTCATGTCTCACTCTCTTTGTGCATTCCTCTATATGTATCTTCATTATTATCTATGTCGTAATCATTTTTCATTTGTATTATGTTTTTCTTTTGGGGATGACGCAAGGCGTCGAGACATTTATGCCTCTTCCATGTTGACCCAAAATATTTTCCTTTATCTTTTTCATTTGTCTTGTGTTTTCCTTTTGGGGATGATGCAAGGCATCGAGACATTCATGTTTCTTCCATGTTGACACGAAAGGCTTTTTCTTTGTTTTCACTTTCTTTGTGTCATTCTTCCAGTTTTGTAAGTATTTGGGGAATGATGACAGTTCCATGCTCTATGAAAACATTGTAGCATAGACATACTGACCCCAAATCCATAGATACCTTGTGTGCTTTTGGGGGCAACCCTTCCTTCCTATTTCATGACGCAACTTATTTCAGAAACATATGACTTGGCATAGGGTTTTTCGAGGAAAGCTCTCATGTCTCAAGATCAAAACATTGGCTACTTTAAAGCAGTTGTTCACAATGATGGTGTAGCAACCGCTTTAAAGTGGGGGCATACATAGATGACATATTTCAAAAAAAAATCATGGCATAATTTTTATTTTTTCTCATGACGTGTCCTCTTCTTGGTGGTGTCATTGGGTTCGATGTTGTCCATGAGTGCACGATCTATTGACATGGCATGATGCGAATGAGAAATCCCATGGGTGATAATCTGACACTTTTGACTTGTCCTCTCTTGGAGACATTAGGCACAATGATCCCTAAGAGAAAGACCATTACACAAACAAAGCAAAATCCCCTTTAACAATTTTTTTACATGATTTACAAAAGCATTTACAAAAAGCATTACATTGTGGTGCCTTATTAAAGTTATCAGGAGGATAACTTTGGTATGGTTAGTATGATGTGAAGCCGATACACTGGCATGAATTTCTCACTAAACCACTTCATTGGGACAACTCACCTAGTGGACAAACTAAGGTTCCACTACCCCAGAGTGAGCAATATATGTTATAGACAAACAACCCCATCTCACATTGTGTTGAAATGGTTGTGCTTGATCCTTTGTTTATGTTTATTTTTCATGGCCGTTGACAAGGTATGATCATGTATCTTTGTTATTGCTGCATACTTAAGTGTCTTGGATGTCTAATTTAGTGTGAGTTTGACATGGGGTCATCCTCTCACTAAGGTGGGGGCAAAATGTAGTAACGAAAAAAGTAGCCTTTTTCCTTGGTTTGATAATTGACATTAAAATTGAACTAATGATGTCTTGGAGTGGTGTTGTAATGTGTTGTACACATTCAAACTATTCTAGGACCTTTATTTGACTAAAAAATTCCTTAATTGATCCTTTGCAAGGGTGTTGTAAAGTGTTGTAACACACTTTCACACTTTTCTAGTATCCATTTGCTTAATTAAGCCTAATGGGCCCCTTTCTAATAAAATGTACATAGTGTGTACCTTGTTTAAGTGTTGTAAAGTGTTATAAAAAACTTTCACATTTATCTAGGTGGTCATTAATTAATTGTGGGTAATTGGAGTAATTAACCCCCTTTTAATTCAAATTTAAGCCTTAATTATGACACCTCCCAAAGATCTATCCTGACACTTATAATCTAATTAATAAAATATTTCATTGGGCAAGGTTAGGTCCTAGAAAATGGTGCCAGGACCCATTCACCCAAGGTGGTGAATGGGTCCTCCCTTAACATGACCCCCCTTTTTTAGTTGATTTGGAATGGGTTTTTAGCCCTCTTTCAATCCCTTAGGGTTAGGTCCTAGTAAACTAAGCTAGGACCCATTCGCCCTAGGTGGCGAATGGGTTCTCCCTTAATGAGATCTCCATTTTTAAATTTCATTCTGGTGGGAATTTAATAATGTTTCTTTCTAAATATGGTGTCGACCTTAGTTGTTTGAATTTCAGGGTCAATCTCCTAATTTAGTATAAATAAGGGGTTAATTCACATTGTTTCACCTAGCAAGTTTATGAAGCATCCTAGAAATTTCAAGAGAGCATTATATGGCATTTCAAGATTATTCATAAGGCATTACAAGATATAATTTCAAGGTTTATTACAACAATTCAAAGTCATATCATCATGTCAAGGGTTTGATGCATTCATTCATGTTGTTGAGATAAGATTGTGGATGTAGCATTGAAGATCTACTTGCAACTATTTTTCATATCATATTCAAGGATCCAAGACCTATATTTTTCATGGCCACTACATGTTAGATTACAGATTTGCATTACAAGACATCATCCAAGGTGATATCAATTGCATATTTCATGTTTCATGCTTCATTTACTTTTTTTCATCATTTGGTTTGATTGCCTACAAGGGGTTTGACTGAGGCAAACCCCCATTCACTACAAAACAAAAAGTTTTTCTTCCCTTAAGTGTGTGATTGTAGATTTATAGGTTGAGGTACAGTTTGAGCAAGTTTGCAGAAAAATAATCAAAGTTGCAAAGTTGCAAAAAGTTTTCATTCAAAGTGCAAAATCAAGGAATAAAAGCTAGAAAATTACATAAAAACTTCTAGAGGTTGATAACAAGGAATTTGAGAGTGTAGAAATTAAGGAATAAGATCATAAAATCAGTTTTCTAAAACCCTAAAAGGACCCATTTGCCACTGAAGGAGAATGAGTCCTCTGTAGCTCAAAAATAACAACTTTTTGACTAGGTACACAACTTTTTATGCTCTACAAAATTCCCCCATAGTTGATATAAAATTTAGGTAGAATTTTTTATTGTTATTTGCATATTATCATACACATAATTGGAGTGTTTAGGGTCTTATAAAAATTAGTGGTTCATCCTCTTGCTCATGGATTTGGGTCTACCCTATTTTTCACCTATACAGACCTTTGTCCTTCTTCATGTCCCAAACCGCCTTTATCCTTAGAGAGTTTCTAAAATTCAGTCATCTCATAAAGCATTGTAGAACTTGTTTTGAACTTGTCCTCATGAGCTCTTACTTTCTCCAAGTCAGATCTTAGAGTTACCACTTCTTGTTCAAGCTTTGTACATTCATTAATCTTGCTTTGGATTTCAACTTTCTAAAATTCTTCAATTCTTTTCTTTTCTTCCACTTGTACCTTTAGTCCAATGATTTCCTCATTTTCTTTCTTCAATTGATGACTTACTTCTCTATACCTTTCTTTGAATTTCTTGATTTTTTCTCTTAGTTTCTTGATGCACTCATTTGCTTCTTTTAAGTTTTCCCTTAGAGTTTATTTCTCATTTTCAATTATTTCCAAATCATCAAGAGCAACATGGAGTTCTTCAGTTGCAAATATCTCTTCTAGAGGAACAAGACATTTTTTATCAACCATGTGTTCAAGCTTCAAGATCTTCCTTAAGCTGTTAAGCTTTTCCAAAGGAACCAAGTTCTCATACCCAATTGTTGAACACCAAGAATACTGAGAGAGGGGGTGAATCAGTATTCTACTAAACCATTTAACTAATAACCATTCAATAATTAAAACATATCTAGCTGCAACTATAATAAAAAGCATGAAAGGAATCATAACATCACATAGCACAACAAGGATTTTTACGTGGAAAACCCAAAATGGGAAAAACCACTGTGAGGATATGCTCACAATATATTATAATTGGTCATAAGATATTACAGGGCACACTTCTAGGACACACTATCCTTGAAAGGCTCACAACCTGAAATGATTACAAAAGAGTGTGGCTCACTACCAAAAGGATGAATTGATGAAATACATTGTTTGTGTGCTGAGTTCAGTTCCAATTAATCTCTGAAAAAGAAAATCTTGCACTAGTTTGCAGGTTGACAATAAATACATACAACTTTGCACAATATCACAAAATCACACATTACTGCTTATTACTTATCACATATCACTCACTACACCACTCAATAAAAAAAATGTTTCATATATATGTTCTATTACATATTCATACATCAGTTAGATCGACTGAATTAGATGTACACATAATTGATTCAAATGTAGCTTGCCGGCTTAGCCCAAAACTTATTTTCTCCAAAATAAAGTGTGCAAGACATAAAATAGGTTGGCTTAGACCTAATAAGGATCTTTTTAAATCATCCATGAAGTGTGCACCACTTGACTATGTCATCCAAAAGAAGATCCATACCATTTTGCACCAATATTGTGCAAAATACTATAAGCGAAACTTATTTCATTTATATTTTCCATATCATTCAACTAAAATCACTAAAAAATGGTCCAAAGATGCAACTAGTAGTCCTTAAAAACATATTAAAATCTCATGGAGCGATCTTCTACTTTGAGTAGTTTTGGACCAAATTACCAGATTAAAATAATAGAAACACAATTTACCAGATGGACAAAAACTGTCACCAACCAATGTTGGAATCAATGACATCACACTGAAGGGATTCTTCTTCATTCTTTCAAAAAAATACTGGTTTCACGACCAAAATTGGAAAGCAACATGAGAAAGAATGAAATTAAAATTTTGAGAGAGTAGACTAGAATGGGGCCCTATCTGCCTCTGATGGATTTTCCCTCTGTTGCAAGGCTTCAAATTCATGGTCCATGTCAATCATCTCCTTAAAAAGGATATTACTTATCATTTCCAATGCAACTTCCATATGAAAACTAAGTTGATCCAAGGGATGCACAATTCCTTCTATCTTTGAGGCACTTGGAGGTGAACTCAGGGCCTAAAAAATGAATAGGTCCTACTGCTTATCTACTAGAAGCTTCTTGATTTGGTCTTTAGGTAGAACTGACCCATTTGGAAAGAAGAAATAAGGGAGACCTAAATGAAACAATTGTGCAATATGCTCCTTCATTTGTTTCACCTTTTGGTCCAAGGTCTCAAGAGACCCCCTTATTTTAAGAGCTAATCTATTGTATCTAATAAATTCATTTTCCCTCCTGGAAACCTATCTCTGGTCATTGATTCCTGCTACCACCAAGGTTTTGTCAGCTACAATGTATAATTTCTTAATCAATAACTCTGATTTCGTGACCCTGGGTGCTATAGATAATATGATTTTTTTCTCTGACATCCATGTTTGCACTCAGCTTTTGAGCATTAGCTATAAATTTAAGAGCAGGTTGGAAGGAAGTTGTGACGCTCTTTACCTTTTACCAATACAAAGCATAGAGTTGTTGGAGAAAAGGGATGATGATTGGTTGTTATGTAGGATTGGATAATGCATTATGCAATTGATTTATTTGTTTCTTTGTATCCCCATTCTCCTGTTGGAGTTGCTTTATTTCATTCACAAAATTGGAGAGCTCATATTGCAATTGCACCGAATTTTGGTCTTTTCTTAGCATTTCAGATTCAACGGTCTCTTCTACTTTTCTCTCAATGTCTAGGTGAGCTTGTATTTTTACCATTTTATTTTGCAACTTGGCCTCCTTCTCTTGTACCTCCTATTGAACCTGCACTTGTATACCTGATGAACCAGAGAGATTTCGTTGAATCTTTTCCAACTCATTCATTTTCTCATGCAATTGATTCTTAGTTATTACCGTTTCCTTTTTCTCTACCTCAACTTGAGAGCGAGCATTATCTAATTCCTTTTAAAGGTTAGCCTCCAAACTCTGTATATATTGCTATAGTTTATGTTGTAGATTAGTTGCATCAGAGAGAATTATTTGCAATTGAGTAAGTTTATGCTCCTTTGTTTGTAGCTTAGCATCTTCAAACATTTTTTTTTCTTTTTTGCATCAATTAGAGCTTGAGCCTCTCACAACTCTTTTTGCAACTTTGAAATCTCTAAATTTTTTCCATTTATATCCACCTCTAGCCTTTCGACCATGGAGTTAACATATTTTAGTTCTTGTTCCTTCTTACCTGTCCGCCAAGTGACTTTCAGGTAGTTAGTTGTCACAACCTTTTGAGTTTCCTCCATCAACTCTACTTTATCATGTGGACGGGTCTGGTTGAGGTTAAGGCCCATGACTTGGATATCATAATATTTAGACTACATCTATCCCTCTGGCTTGGAGACAAGGGGAGTCATTTTTGTGATCATCAATATTTGGAATTTCTCCTCAAAGTTTGTTTCCATCCTTGGGGTGGTTGGGGCTAGAGATTCTTTTCTTCTTCTCTTTTGCATTCTATCCTCCCAAGATTTATTTGTTGCATCGATTTGGGATTAGTATATTGAGGGAGATGGCATGAATTTTTAGACAAAGGGAATGCTAGGAGGAAGGAAAAAATAAATAGAGACCATAGAAGTTCCCATTGGTTCTCCCACCGAGGAAGTTAGTGGAAAGCTTAGAGTTGTTGGGGAGAAAGGCAAGATTTATTGCAAATATTGTGTAGGGAATAGAGTTATTGGGGTAACCATATGAGTGGATGAGATTAAATAAATTATGGATGGTGGTGGAAAGGAAGTTTGTGCAGTAGATGGAGCTGAAGTGGTATCGAGCGCAAATAATGAGGTAATTGTACAATTAGGAAAGGGGGACTACAGGATGTCTGAAGTGATTGTAGTAGCAATCATGACTTGGGATGTGGAGAAAGTTGAAGATACATATGGAAGGACCAAATATTGAGAAGAGAGGAAAGAGGGAGTGAAACATACCTACATTATGGAGATCTCAAGGGATTGCATTAATTTGACTAGCTCTTCCTCTTCCTGCATGAGATTTCTCAAATCCACCCTTCACCATTTTGTTTTCTTCCCAGGTTGTGATGTAGCCTCAAAAGGGGATCCTTCACCCACAAATATTTTAGAGCTTTGAGATTTTTATGAAGCTAGAGGCTTCCTTTTAACAATTCGAGAGCTCAATTATCTTGTTGCATCATGGGTTTTCACTTCCCATCGTGACATAGGGCTTGGTAGTCTTTCTTTTTTTTCTTCTACGAGAATTTTTTGTTGGGTAACACCTAGGTTTGGTGGCAAAGAGGGGTGATCTATGTCCCATTTTTTGTTAAACTAGTCATCTGTCTTAATAGTGTCATAAGGGGAATTCAAATCATGAATCTCTTGGTGATATACCTAGAAGGTCGCAATCTTTTATGCATTCCATCCTTCTCTTTCCAATTGATTCCTTAGCATCTTATGAATTTTGAAATCTTGGTCATATTTATTTTTGATATCATAGAAATATAACCATTTAGGCCTTGAATACTCAATAGGGACATGTGACAAGTCAACAAAAATCTTAATTTTGGCATCTTTCGGAGAGCGCCGCTCCTCCCAGTACGGATGCGGTTCGTGAACCAATTGTGTTGCTATTTTTAAACCCGCAAGACAACCATTTGGGTCATAATTCCATTGATCACAAATTACATCAAGACCAATATCATTTAATTTAAAATCTAGTAGACCTTCCACAAACCTTTTCCTCACTAAAATGCAAGCCTTACTGAGTGGAGCTGCGAATACACTTGTCTTTTTCCTTTTGGCCCCAAAAAATGTCTCAATTATGCATACTTGTCGGCAAACTCTAGGGCTAGTATTCTATCATTCAAATAAGCTAGGAGCCTGAAAGCCCCCCCCCTAAAACCATGCATCCTTACAAAAGTAAAATTGGTCCCAAAGAACTAATCATAAGGTGGTTTATATTTTTGCATCCATTCCTTCTGATGCTCTGTAATTCTAAATGGGTTCTCTTTATGACTTAAATCCAAGAGAATCAGAGTTAAAAAAAACTCAGAGAATGTGTAGTATTCATATTTTGTAGACAACACATGAGTCCATATAGATAGTGGAATTTTTTTTTTTTTGATGAATAGGCAGATAGTGGATTTTCCTTTTGAGGTTCAGATTCATTTGCCATGGCTAATTTCATGTATGATTTAAAGAAATCAACATTTTGATGAAGCTACATATGAACTAGGAAAGATGAATATTTGAAGTTAAATTGATTTGAATAGGCCACCAGTTGATCATGCATGATGTTTGCTATTATATCTGTGAAGTCCATTTTGAAATGCTCTTTTTGTTTCCTCAATCAGAAACCCAATTCTAGTTGGAACTCATGAACTCGAGTATCATCATCCAAGTGAAAAATAAAAGCAAGCATAGAAATTATGTCTTGCATATCCTAAAAATGGAAGGACTTGTATGCAACAAGATCCTTTGATATTTGTGTTTCATCTTTGTCTCTCATGATCTCATGATTGAGAAACCTCAATTGATCTGTTTGGCTAGCCCAAGTAGTATTCCAACTTTTGCTATGTACATACTTCCATAGATGGGTTAGAAGGAACACAAAGAATATCCCTAATGGCTTGAGCACTTAAAACAAGTTTAAGATAATGTTGAGCTAGAATTCCACTCTCAAAGTCATATAAACATGCACAAGCATCAACCAGCTTTGGACGCAGGTGAACTATAGGCAACATAAACTACGACAAATGACAATTCCATAGTTGGACACCCAAAGAATATATTTTCCCTTTTTCACTCCGTTCATCATTATTTTTTGAGTCCATTCATGAATATTCTTGGGCTTCCTGTGTAAATTAGGATCATGGATTTCATCAACATAGTCTGAGACCACACTGGAATTCTTGGAGCTTCCTTTATCTAATTTCCTGGTGTTGGGCACCTTGGGCTCAGGAGGGATTGGAATAGAGGCTGTTGGGAAAGTTTGCCTCAACTTTTTGGTCTTTTCCCTAGAAGATTTAGGTGATTTCTTCATGTTTATGGCCTTTACCGCCATACTATTGCATGTTCTTTCCTTGGTGGCGTGGTTGTGCAATTTACTGCTTTATCGCGGGCCACCTTACTCTGTCTGGCAGTTGGGCGGTGCTACCACTATATCACAGAGGTCTCTATGAGGTGGCGTGGTTGCGCAGTGAGTGACCAAGTGGTGGAGGTTTGGCTTACTGCCATACCATGGGGTGCTCCTTTTGGTGGTGAGGTAATGTGGTGAACGGAGTAGTGGTGGCAAGCTAGAAAAGGAAGCGGTTATTGCCCTACTGTGGTGGCATATTCTTAAGTCGTAGTGGGCATGGTAAACCATTGACGGTTGGTGGTAGCAGTCTGGTGACGGTTACCACCCTACCGTGGTCGATGCTCGGAGTGACCGTGGTGGCCGTGGTAAGGCTGCTAGTGGCTTGGCCTGGCGGTTACCGCCATATCATGGGCAGTGAGTCCTCTCACCACGGTGGCCATGGTGAGACCGCCAGCGGTTGGCATGGTGGTTACCACCACACCGCAGGAAGGCTTTGGCTAGTTAGTGGTAGCGCGATGGAGATGGCGGTCAGTGCAAGCAGTTACCACCATATCGCGGGGTGGCCAAACATGCTCGACGGTAATGCGGTAGGAGCTCGGGTGAGCTCAGAACTTGGTTGACCAAACTAGACTGGTTTGACCGACTGACAAAAGCTGTGAACGAATTGTTTGGCAACACATGGAAAGTTCTTTGTGATCCCATTAGCCGAAGCTTTATTTTCTATGTGCGATTGAGCTGCATTATCATAGCAAGGTTGACGAACATGTTTGAGATCGGATTTAATGTTGCATGGCTCGATGCTTGCAGATTAAGCGGTGCACGTTATCAGAAATGAAAAGCTTGCAGGTGGATAATTTATTATCTTGATGACCATTGCTAGGAGGGATGGGGCTGAACAGGTTGGCACACAGTATATGTATTATGGTGTGTAGATCGATGATGATGATGAGCGGTAACAAAGAGAGGTTGAGAGTGTTCGAGCGGTTCAACGGTGAACACTTAGACTCTCAGATCTAGTAAGATGTGAACCTGTGAGGCCAAGAGGCTGGGTTGGCTGTGAGGCTAGCTATGACAGTCATTTGTGAGGAGCTGAAGGGAATCTACATAGTATGTCATAAGGACATTGTAACTATGTGATGATTCTGATTTGTGTTGCCAGTATTCTTTTTCCAGATGAACAAGATGTAATCTCCTAAAGAGCATAGCTCTGGTTTTGTATTGTAACCATTTTAGTTACTAAATAACACATGTGAGCTGAGTGTTTTAGAGGGTGGGGTTTTTTACCCGAAAGGGTTTTCCCCACGTAAATTTGTGTGTTCATAGTTTTGTCTTTCATGGTTTTTTGATTCATGTTCTTGAATCTATGCTTGTGTTGAATCTGTTATTACTTTGCATTTACTTCTCTCAGAGGATCAATGGGGGATTCACTGTGCCTATTTCTGCTTTATGGCATAGTTGTTTGTGTCTTTGTTGTGATTTGGAATTGAAATCACTAAGGCACTACTATCTTAGATGTGTTCTTGATCACAGACGGACTCCTTATCCCCAATAGAGGCAAATGATTTACTCTTTGAAAGATCAGAGAAAAGTCCCCGAGCTTTTGATTTGACACTAGAAGTTGATGCTATTGGGTCCATCACTCTCATTTTTTTCTAAATTCTTAATTCTTTATCTTGTTCAACAATTTTCTTAGTATGATTCACAACTTCTATGCTTGTTGTACCTGAAAAGCTTCACAAATTTTCTCGGCTCTTCTTGCACTCTTGAAATAATGATAAGATAGAGGAAACAACATTTAACTATCATTGTCGAAGCCACACATGTGAATTTAATTCTATTTTTTCCTTGGGAAACACAACTCGTAGTGGATGGAGAACATGTGACTCATGACACTGCCTTTTTGGGAACTACAACATTGGGAGAGCAACACGAGATAACAAGTGGCATGCTTGCATTAAAAGTGTTATTAAAAATTGGTTGTTAAGGGGTATCTCTTCATGATTTCTCTTGAAAGGAATGCCAGGGTAGATGTTAGAGTAACGCTTAAGCTAACATTAGGTGCATAATAATTAATTATTTTATTAATTATTAATGTGCAATCCTAGGGTTTTCCTTTTGAGGGTTTTTTGACCTATATGTGGTTGAAAACTTCTCTTTTGTAATCATTCTTTTACACATTTTTGCATAATACAGAGCTCCACATCTTTGAGCATTTCTTTGTTGCTTCTCTTTGCTTCTCCCTGTAATAGGTATTCTTCACTTGCCGAGGTCATTGGGCTCCTATGAAGTTGTATTTTCTCAACTTTTACATGGTATCAGAGCTTTAGATCTGCATCTACCTGTTCTTGTTTTGAAATTTTTCCATTGGAAGCAGATCTGGGGTTTCAGATGTTTTCTTTTGTGGATTTGGGGGGGAGTTTATTTTTGGTGCACTTTGGGCAAAAATTGACATCATGGTTGAGTCCAGAAGGCCCAAAAACCCCTATTTTCATATAAAGTTTGTCAGATTTGGCCATTGTCAACTGGGGAGGCAAATTTTTTTTACCCAGGAGTCGTACGGCCCCAGGGCCCGTTTTTCGAGGTCAAAACGAAAAAAAAAACGTAGTTTTAAAATTTTTTTTTTTGGTGCGGCTAGTACAAATCCGTGTGCCACCGGTTCGTCGCTCGATGGCCACTGCTAGGCCACCGTCGCCAGCGTCATCCGCCGGCCGCGGCCAAGCTGCCACAGCCACGCCGCCAGCCCGCGCCTCGCCCACGCACTACCTGCGTGCCACCCGCACTCAGCCCACCTACCACTTGTCTCCGGAGCGCCACCAGAGAGCCACCAGGGCCCTTAATCATTTTTTTTTTTTCCCCTTTCACTCAAACGGGCATATCTCAGGTGTTTTAGCTCGGATTTTCGAATGAAAATAGGCATTGGAAAGCTGATTCTAGCACTGATCTGATGGTGTAGGAATTTTTTCAACATTTGAATAGTCTAATTATTATTTTCCAGTGAAAGTGGGGTCTTTTTTCTACACTTTCGGGGCCATAGAAGGTGCAAATGGATTCCATTTTTCAAAAACAAATAGGCGTTGGAAAGCTCTTAGCATGCTCTATTCAGATATGTGATCTCTTTTATCAGAATTTTCACTAAGTACATGAGAATTTGTTTTGAAGTATTTTTTGCTTATGCATTGCTTCCTTTTTCTCAGTTTGTACTAGGGTTTGGGTTTATCTCTTGTGGGGGGGTGTTTTTTTCTCACTTTCTATCATTTATATCAGAAAACCAGAACACCAAAACTCTCAAAAAAATCAAACCCTTTTGCATCTTCTGTCTATTCTGAAAGATCACATAATAATAAAAAACACAAGCAGGTATAGGTGCAGGGTTTCATGGCAGACTCCTCAGTTGAGTTACTCACATCACACAACTATCACACCTGAAAGTCTCACATGATGAGGCTACTCAGGTCACGAGGTTGTGGTCTTGTTTAGATGAGGTTCAGCCTTAGTTGCAACGTCTTTTTGAGATTATGCAGCATAGGAACAAGATGGATGAAGCTATGGGTTTGCTATCCATGCACACTTCAGACAGTCTTTTATTTCACCTTGATGCTTTGCTCACTCTTCGAGCCATGTGGTTGAAGTTTGAGACACTTTTTGGGGCCATTAATGAGTTTCATGCATTACAGATTGAGGCAGAGCTGACTTCACTATTACCTGAATCATTTCCCACTATTGAGGATTTTTTGAACAAGTTCAAAACTATCCACACTATTTTACAGGGTTGTGGAAAGAATAAGTCAGACACAGAGTGCATTTACTTGATCCTTTCAAAGCTTCGTGGTCCATTTCAGATATTTGCTTCTTCCTTCTATTCCACCATGGATGGCTTGGGTACTCGTTTTACCATGCCTACCTTTGATGTGTTTTGTAAGCGTTTGTCTCATGAGTAGTCACACCTTTCTCAGATGGATATGCTCTCAGGATCAAAGAACAAAGCATTGGTTGCTCAGTCATCTAAGGAGAAACAGAAGTAGAAACTGAAGCCCAAGAAAGATTTTGCAGGCAGTGAGCATTCCTCCAAACCTCCTCCTAAGTCTGATTCCAAACCACCACTTAATCCAAAATAGGGGAAATCTTCAAAGTCTGGTGAGTCTTCCTCCAAGACTAAGCAGAAATCAGGAGACACTTGCAGCTTCTGTGGCAAGGAAGGACATCCAGTTTCCAAGTGTTGGAAACGATTAGAGGCTTTAGAGGAAGCCATGCAGTAGCATCACATCTCCTCACCTCACTCATCTTCTCCTTCCATAGGGAAAGGACATGCTCTCACTGCTCGAGCATCAACCTATGGGTCCACTTGGATTTTAGATTTTAGTGCTTCTCACCATATGAATCACACTCAGCAGTTGGTCAATTCTCTTGCCTCTTGTGGTACTTCCTAGATTGCAGTGGGTGACTCTACACAGCTTTCAGTCTTGGGTTCAGGTTCTGTCTCTTTGGATGGGGGCACTCTACAGGACGTTCTAGTTGTTCTTGACATCTCGATGAACCTCCTGTCCATTTATCAAATTTTCCATACTGGCTCTGGTAAGACAGTTGATTTCTCACCACATGATGTGGTTATTCGGGACCTCCATGACTCTGATCTGGTTGTGGCTACTGGGAGTGTTGATACTGCATCTCATCTTTATAGATTTGATGGATTTGAGCCTTCTGAGGGTACAGGTTCATCTCTTATAGCACATGCAGATTTAGTGAGTAAGCTTTGGCATGAACATTTGGGCCATGTCAATTACATATATCTTCAGCAGATGATTACATAGGCACTTGTTCTTGGTCTTCCACAAATTTCCTCCACAGACGGTGTTTGTCATGGTTGTGTGCTTGGAAAGCATCACATGGATCCCTTTCTGAAGGGAAGTGCCATTCATGCTTTGGCACCCTTGGAGTTGATTCATAGTGACCTCATGTCATTTCTCACTCCTTTTTCTGGGGCTAAGTATGTACTCACATTCATTGATGACTTCTCGAGACGCACATGGGTGTACTTTCTTAAGTACAAGTCTGATGTCTTTGATTTATTTCGAATCTTCAAGACATTTGTAGAGAAGCAGTTTGGCCTTTCTATTCGATGGATATGTATAGATAATGGGGGGGAGTATGTGAATCAGGCTTTCAGAGATTTTTGCACTGAGCATGGTTTGTAGCATCAGTTTACTGTTCCCTACACCCCTCATCAGAATGGTGTCACTGAGAGAAATAACAAAACTTTACGGGAGATGGCAAATTGTATGATTCAGTCCAGATCCATGGATTCATCTTTTTGGGCTGAGGTAGTTAATTGTGCCAACTATATTCAAAATTAGATGCCTCACAAGGTGGTTCGACATATGACTCCTGAGGAGGCTTGGTCTCATGACAAGCTTGATGTTTCATCATTCTAAGTATTTGGTAGTGAGGCATGGGCATTTATTCCTGATGCTCAAAGGAGAGCCATGGAGCGGAAGAGTCAACCCCTCATTTTTGTCGGCTACTGTGAGGATGTTAAGGCATACAAGTTATTTGATCCTGATTCCAGAGAGATCCTATTTTGATGGGATGTCTAGTTTGATGAGCGCCTTCCCACAGTGGATACCCTGTCTCTAGTGTCTACTTCACTACCTACTCCTCCCATTGTAGCTCTTTAGGATTATGTTGAGGATGATTCTGATGAGGATGTTGATGATCCCCCATCTCCACCTCCACTTGCTCCACCTCAGATACCCAAATGGGCTCACTTTACTATTGAGGCAACAGGATCTATGGCAGGTGATTCTTCAGACACTCGTCGCACCCGTTCTCATACTGTGGGTTCCAGTCTTTTGAGTCATGCTCTTTTAGTGGATCCTCAGAAGTTTTCAGAGGCAAAAAATCACCCTGAATAGGATAGTGGTATGGAGGAGGAGTATTCTTCTTTGATGAGGAACAATACTTGGGATCTCTGTCCTCTTCCTAAGGGCAGAAAGATGGTTCGGTGCAGATGGTTGTATCGCACCAAGTATGCTGCTAATGGTTCTATTGATAAGTATAAAGAATGTCTTGTTGTGAAGGGTTTCTCCCAGGTTGAGGCTATTGATTACTCTGAGACATTTTCCCCTGTCACCAAGATGAATTCTATTCACTTTGTACTATCACTTGCAGCTTCTAGGGGATGGCCCATTTTTCAGATGGATGTGAAGAGTGATTTCTTGCATGGTGACCTACAGGAGGAGATCTATATGGAGCAGCCTCAGGGATTTGTGTAGGATGCTTCTTTGGTTTGTAGACTTCGGCGTTCATTATATGGTCTCAAACAGGCCCCTCGGGCTTGGTATGAGAAGATGGACTCTTTTTTGCTCTCCACTGGTTTCACACGCTGTCATTTTGATCCCATCGTCTATATTCAGAATATTGAGGGTGAGATCTTGATTCTTGTGCTATATGTTGATGATCTCCTTATCATCATAGGTAGCTCATCCTCTATGATTCAACATGCTCAGCAAGCTTTGATGGAGTAGTTTGAGATGACAGATCTCAGTCTTCTACACTATTTTCTTGGTCTTCAGGTGATTCAGTCTTCTACTGGGATCTCCATTTACTAGCAGAAGTATGCTCTTGATATGCTTCAGCGCTTTGGCATGCTTGATTGCAAGCCTACCCCCACACCTTTTTAGTTAGGAGTTGTTTTGACTACTCCTTGCCCCACTCCTTCAGTAGATTCTACAGTTTACAGGCAGTTGGTTGGCAGTTTGTTGTACCTGACTCACACTCGTCCTGATCTTTCCTTTGTGATTGGCCTTGTCTCTCGATTCTCCCATGATCCTCATGAGATTCATTGGCAAGCTACCAAATGTATTTTGAGGTACATTCAGGGCACCATTTCTTATGGAATTCACTACACATCAGGGGATCCTCACATTGTTGGCTACACTGACTCAAATTGGGCTGGTGATGTCAATGATCGAAAGTCCACTTCTGGCTTTGTTTTCTATCTTGGCTCTGGTCCTATCACATGGTCTTGCAAGAAGTATACTGCTCATGCATTATCATCTACAGAGGCTGAATACCGAGCTGCTGTGCTCACTAGTCAGGAGATTTAATGGCTTCGATAGTTGATGACTGAGTTTGGTTTTCCTCCTGATAGTCCCACTATTCTTTGGTGTGACAATCAGAGTGCTATACACATTTCTCACAACCCAATGGAGCATCAACGGACGAAGCACATTGAGCTTCATATGCATTTCATCAGACAGTTGATTTAGGATGGTTCTCTCATCTTGGAGTATATTCCCACTGCCAAGTAGGTTGCAGACATCTTCATGAAGCCTTTTGCATCTCCGCGCTATCTTCAGTTGCGCTCTATGCTTGGGGTGAAGGAAGTTGTCCTTGGGGGGTCTTTATGAGGCCTTCCTTCCTTCATGTTTCTTTCAGCATGTTCTTCTATCTCTTTTTGGAGAGGATTTTTTTCCCATTGGGTTTTCTCCTTTTCTCCATTTCATAGAGATTTCCTTGTACTTGGGTACCTGATCAGGCCTTGTTGTCGGGACCCATTGTTGTTTGCTTTCAGTAGCTTCTTCTAGGTTTTAGCTTCTCCCTAAGTCTAGCTTAAGGGGGGGTGTTAGAGTAATTGGTTATTTACTTGAATAATTAAACAATATTTGTTTAATTAATTAAAGTTCCCTTTTATCTCTTTTATGCTTAAGCTAACATTAGGTGCATAATAATTAATTATTAATGTGCAAGCCCAGGGTTTTCCTTTTTAGGGTTTTTTGACCTATATGTGGTTGAAAACTTCTCTTTTATAATCATTCTTTTACATATTTTTGCATAATACAGAGCTCCACATCTTTGAGCATTTCTTTGTTGCTTCTCTTTGCGTCTCCCTGTAACAGGTATTCTTCGCTTGCAGAGGTCACTGGGCTCCTATGAAGTTTTATTTTCTCAACTTCTACAGTAGAAAGACACATGGCAGGGAAACCAAACACCTTGTGTGTACCATGCTTATTGAAAAGGAAAAACACACACTGAAGCAAAACAAGTATTTAAAAGGGGTCTTGCAAGAGACCAAACATTAATTAAAATGTTTCAGATGGATTCTGTTCATTAGAATCCCAAGAGAATTTCCCTCCATATTTTCAAGTTCAAATGTGTTGCTCTCCTTGCAACTGGCAATGCAAAAAGGACCTTTCCATAGCGAATCAAATTTAGCATGTTGACCTAGTTTAGTAGCTCGTTCATCATATTTTAGGACCAAATCTCCTTCTCTGAAATTGGGATCAAATGATTCTTTACTAAACCATATCTTGACCACTTGATGGTGACTGGTCATGGCATTATGATTTTTTTCTCGAGCTTCCTGGATATCGAGTAGCTTTGCCAATCTCACTTCCATAACTCTATCTTCCTCAATATCCAGAGACTTAAGAAGTTGCAACATCCAGATCTCTATTGAAATTAGCAACACAACCTCCTTCCCATAAACCAACTCATATGGATTTGTCTTTAATACTCGATTAGGAGTGGTCTGATCAGCCTAGAGCATTGTTCTCATGTGCTTGTGCCATTCTCTTTGATGATTCACACCTGTCTACTTGATCAGTGTTATCAAATACTTATTTGTGGATTCCACAAGCCCATTACCTTGTGGATAGTAATTTGATGAGGTCTTAAGAAAGACCTCATTCCTTAATACAAATTCTTAAACTTTTTGAGCCAAGGAAAGCTCTTGCATTATCTAAAATAATGGTTTTTTGAGAATCAAAATGCGCCACCAAATCCTTGATGAAGATGAGGATTTCATTCTTCGTGGATCCTTTTAGGGGAACTACTTCTAACCATCCGGTGAAGTAGTATATGGCCATTATAACCTAATTTTTTTCCAACGCTCGACATCGGATTGATCATTCTGATGGAGTCTAATCCCCAATGAGTAAAGGGCTCATCAATCACTATTAGGTTGAGAGACGTAGACAATTTTTTTTGCTTTCCAACAAAGAATTAGCACTATTGAAATTTCCCCACCAGGCTATGGCAGTCCATAAATAAGGTCGACCAATAGTATCTTGCACGCATTATCTTCATCTTGGTCATTTGTACAAAGAAATGACCACCTGTTGGACTGTTGTCAAACTTGTGTAAAATCCTACTAGCTTGGTATCCATCCACACATTGAAGAAGTACTCCATCAAAGTTTGTTTCAAAAAAAAATCCTTCAATTAACACATATCCAACATTTTGTAACCTATAGAATCACCTTTTATGAGATGGAATGCTTTCTAGTTATCTACTAGTCTCCATGAACCAGGTTCTATCTACAACGCATGAATCCTCCACTTCAAATTGATTAACGAGGACTTCCTCCAAGAATTCTCCTTCAACTAGGAACCCAATATTGTTGGCCAAGTATTGACACATTCCCCTTCCTCTGATACCTCAATATCATACTAGGATTTTTGTGATCCAGTTAGCTCTTTTATTGGTGATTTCACCATCCATGAGTATTCTCTTATACTAGAGTGAGCCACATAAACCATTTTTTTTGTTGCTTCCACCAAGTGTCTAAATTTTTTGAGACCCTTCACAATGGTGAAATCCTATTTTTCAACAAAGTTATACTTGGTCTCCTACCCCCATAGGGTCCTTGAATAGAAGGCAATCAGATGCTCTCCCTACAACTTTTCATATTTCTGTGTAAGCACCGCTGTGATGCTATGTTCACCACCATCTATGTACATTTTACAAATTTTGTATATGAGAAACAACTCTGGTTCAGACAATAGGATTCAGGAATAGGAGGAAAGTGATGAGAGCCAATTATGTTCTATTTTATGCCATATTTTAGCCTATTTCATGCACCCTCATACTCATCCCCACATTCCATTTCCATTCCATATCATACCATTTTACCATTTTATTTTGCACATGATTTAATATATATAAGTAATCTTTAATTTAATTTGACACATATTTTTGTGTCTTCTAGTTTGTTGGCCGCAGGCCAAAACAAATTCAATATTTTCTCTATTTCGTAGTTACAAACAACGTATATATAATTACACATAGTGTAAAGGAGTGCAAACTTTTGTATCAAACTTTTGATAAATAAAACAATGTTTCTTTTGATCAAGGAAATGTAGAAAGGATCTCATCCTTCTCACCTGCAAACCATGGAGCAAGGGCCCACTCCCTGGTGAAGCACAATGAAATTTATTTCTTTTTACTATTAATATTTCTATGTGTTATTTATTTTTTGTTTGATTTAATTTTAATAGATTTCATAGTTGTGTGATTTAAATTCCAACATCTTTATTATAGTTTGATTTGATAGAAGATTTTGTGACTTAAGTTTGGAATATAATATTTCATTAAAGTTTGATTTCAATATTTGTAATTTAGTGAAGTGTGTTTTATTTTCTGCTAATAAACTGATGTTGTTACTGTCACAAACTATTTTTGTCACAGTTGATATTTTCTAGTGCAACTCTGACAATAAGACATAAACCAAAAACATTCAATTCAATTTCTAGTCTTTTGTGTGTTTTAGTTGCATTTCATCCCCACTTAATTCAATTCTTTCTACCCTTAGTTATACTACCACAACACCTTTCATAAGCTTACGATCCCCGGATTGACACTTAGACCAAGCTGAATCCACTTTATTCTTTACCCCAGTTTTGGCCTATCAACAAGGCTGCATGGCTTTGACTAAAAGGGGACAAGATCGGATAGGATGGCACAATTGGCCATTTATGAGTAAACAATAGAACTCTACATCCAATAAATCAGTCTATAAGCCCTTTTGTGGTAACCCTTGAGATTTAATTATGGAATAAGATCAAAGAATTCTCCCAGAAACAAAAGGATTGGGAGAGCGAAAAGTATGAATTAATGACATCCCATGTCAGGGAAATTGATAGGAAAGAGACAACGATTAAGAAATTAAAGGTAAAGATAGATGAATTGGCAGACAAAACAGTCCAATTATTAAGATGTAAACCTCCAACCAAGTTTTATACTCTAATAGTTTAGGAGAAATTTCTTAGTTTCTATTTTAGCCAAATAATTAATGACCTCCCTATTGTAGTAAATTCACAAACATTGTTTTTAAGAGTATTCCAACAATCCACATTGAAAATATAGGATCAGTTGTGTGAATTCTATTTACACAACCTGATCCTTCCCTATGAAACTACATGTAACCCACTTATGTTTATGGGAGATGTTCAACTTAGAGTGTTAGCCTCATACATCCAAAATGAAAATCTAAGGGGAAAATTACTACAAGAATATAAAGAAAGGGAAAAATCATCCCCTCTTCAGTCGAGGGAAGAATCATGAGATCCAAACACAATGGTGGATAAATGGATAGACCTTATAGAGAAAGCGAGAGTGGCAGATAAAATAATGGAATATAGAGAGAAAGACTACAAGACGTTCCAAGAACTTGTTGTTGGAAAAACAAGGATAGACAACTGAGAGGGGGGGGGTGAATCAGTTGTTACATAATTTAAAACTTATTAACCTTTATCAACCTTTAATCTCAAATATGATAATTAACAGTAAAATCATGAATCAACAACACATCAGAAACACACACACCACCAAAGTTTTTGAGTGGAAACCCTATTAGGGAAAAACCCACGGTGGAGGTTAATCCATAATTTATACCCTGTTAAAAGTATAAGTGAAATGAATAAGCAATTCACATGCATTCAAGCATATTGCCTAGAGCTCATTGCTCAAAAGGGAAGGCTCACTGCCTTACATAAAAAAAAATAGATTAAATCCATCTGATGAGGTTGAACTAAGAAATTAGCTTCTTCAAAAGCCCGATGATAGTTTCGATTAGGCACAAAAAAAATTCTTCACACTTCGCTCAAACTCCTTCAAACTTTTCTCTGCAATCAAATGATCTAATATTTATTCACACATATCTTGCACACACTTCGCATACATTCATACCAAATCAATAAAACAATCTCTCTTATATATCCACTTCATGAAATTACATCAACTCTATCGGCCAAAAATAAAGAATAGATGAATACAAACTGTCGGCCCAATTCATGAAAAAATCTCAATGCATACCAACCTAATTCGGTCACAAAATAATGAAGGTCTAAATCAACATCCTCGAATGTGCCAAGCATTCAAAAATTAATCCACAAGGATCCACAACATGCTGCAACCACCATGTTGACCAAGAACATGAAAACCCGAACACACAAAGGAAAAATATTCGATCATGAACACACCGATCAATGTAGATGTACATAAATGATAGAGCATTATCTAGAAACACCTCAATTTACTAGAATGACATTCTCTTCTTCCGAAAACACCTGCTATAGTAAAAAAATAACTGTAGGAACACAAAACTCATAACTTGCTCCAATCTTGATGTGCACATTTGAAACTTCTGGAGGATATACTAGATAGGCTCATCAACAAACCCTTTAATGAACGACTTCTGAATACCAACTTACTGAACTTCCCACCACTTTGATCTTGACAGCTTCATAGATTGCCTGCAACATTTTTATTGTAATTTTCTCGATATCTTTGACATATACAACCTTCAAGACATTAATGCTAATAGTGTTGACATCAATGACAACCACATATCAGCAACACAACCACAACATCCAACACTTTCAATAGTAAAAATTAAGAAAGCGCTTGACAATTCCCAAAATAAATGGAGGGAGCTTACCCCATAACTCAAAAAGAAGGAATCCCATTCCATTTTCAACTATGTGGTAGCAGTCAAAATATCACGTAAGTAAATCACAGTTGCCTTGAAGAATGGAATCACTTGGATTCCCCTCACCTTTCATCCTCCTTTAGTTTTGTTTCCTATCCCACATTGGATAGGAAGGAAGCCAAAATAGACACATCAAAGGAAAATAGGTGGACAAAGATATCATATGAGCAAGGCTTTTACGTGAAGCAGGGGACAGGGGTTACCAGTACAACAAATTACAGGAAGTTTCACTACAGTATAATCTAAGGCTATAAGTTTCTTGAGGACAAGAACAAACCTATGTTGGGGGGAATGATGAGGCATGATAATGTCCTATTTCCTTGTTTAAGTTAGATATTTTTATCTTTATTTTCTTCTAAACTCTAAGACATTACCAACACTTTTATACAACTTTAAGCAATTTAAGCATTTGAAGTTGAAACATGTTATATTAATATGTATGTGTATGGGTTATGAATGTTTATGAGTTTAGTAGGATTTTATGTTTAATTATAGTTGTTAACAATAAAAATTCCTTGAATAATAAAGACTAATATTTGTAGCAAGAAACTTGTCAACTGGTAGCAACGAGTTTCTTAGCTCATTCCATAAGGATTACAGTTCGATGCAAAGAAGGAGTCAATCTACTGCATCAAAGTTACTTTTAGAAGAAGATGGAAGTGGTCATTTAAGGATCAGATTGTGGATGGCCAAGCATCACTCTTATCTTTTAATAAGACAAGCAAGAGAAGCCTTCTCCCAATAAGAATATGAACTTTAATAGAAACAACTTTTCTTGGGCACATTTTCTATTATAACAATTATTCTTGTTTGATTTCTATACTCTTGTTTTGATAGTTATTATTTTTTGTTTTAAAAACTCAGTCCTCTTCCTATTCTTGAGGAAGAGTTGACATCTACTTTAATTTTTTTTTTAGTTCACAAATAATTGAACTCCCTCACATACCCTATATAGTGGGGTATCTTGTCGATGAGAAGATCTAGATCATATGTGTGTTATATTGAATAAGATTTCTTATTAGATTCTATTCAACAACTATATGTATGATTAGAATGCAATAAAGAAGAAATACCTTGATCTTATGTTTTTTTGAGTGAGTGATTAAAGAGATTTTGTGGGTGTAGCAACTCAAGCAAGGACCACTTGAGGTATTGTTGAACCACCTTAATTTCGATTGGCAGATTAGATTATACATTGTAAGTCTAATTGATATTATTCAATTCATGTGATAATCAATTATACATTATAAATTTTGAATTATAATCTATAGTTGATACTCTGTTCAATACTTTATAGGTTAATCAAGTTAGGACATACTACATTATAACAATTAATTGGTTACAGTCATAAGCCTTAAGTACCCATAGAAAAAGGTAGTTGTTTATATTCATTTACTATGTTTTGAGAAATAGAAGTTTATTCCAGTTAAAAACTTTTACTGCATTTATCTTTGTTTCATTCACCTATACTCAATTGATGTAGGATGTTTAGAATTCATGAATGCATATATGTTGTCAACACCATTTGAAGTTTATGACTCCCTAGTTGATGATTTAATGAAGCCCTCTATTGAGTGATGAATTGTTTAGTCTAGGGATCTTCAATTCCACTAAGTTGTGTGCATAATCATTAGCACCAATTAATTAGGAAATAGAGGATGCTCTACAATTGGTACCCCAAATTTTCCATTCTATCATTATACTATTTATCATTGGTGATCATGTCTATTTTACATTTGTTACAAGAAATCTGTGGGTATGTATTGGAAATTATTTGAATTTATTAGTATTAGGTTATCTCTACCTTGCAAACCCCTATCTAATGTATGTATTTAATTACATGTGTAGACAAATAATTATTGTATTTCCATTTGTACATGTAAATGGGAAAATTTATATGGCCATATTTTCTGGGGAAAATTCTTATTACATAGAGAGGCATTCTACAGTGGTAGAAAAACCTATGTCAATAAAAACTAAGTGTGATTTAAATTGATGTCCTTGTTGGCTATTATTAGTGTTGGTGGTTATGTTAAGGTCTGAGTAAGAAGTTAGAATTTGATGCGTTTGATCACCAAATGGTACTAGAATAGTGGTCTCTAGTGTAACAAAAGGTCGAGCATTTGATTGATCTAGCTCTCCACTCGTGATTACTTTAAAATAAAGGAATACATCATGGTTTTCTCAATGATAAGTGCAATGGAAATAAAGGGTTTGAAGGCTCCAACTCCATCAATTCTTACTCACACATCTTATATGGCCTTGGCTCCCTCTTTAGTATCTACTCTTTTTTCATCTTTCATCCCCTTTTTACTTTTCTTTTTTCATAGATCTGTTTAGTAGATGAAGATGGAGATGACAGATTGCTTCTAACATTTTTCATTTTTATGGTCTGACTATTTATTGATGGCCATTGTAGGCCAAATTCTCAATGAGTTCTTTTTTGTACTATTTATTAAATAAGGGAACTTTTCCAATTTTTGTGTAAAGGGTTTGCATATTAATAATATAATTTGTTTTAGAAGTTATTGGCCTTTCTCTAGTGTGCATATCAATGACTGTATTTAACACAAGGTGTTTTAGATCTATAGTTTAAGGTGTTGTGGATGCATGCATTTTCTAAGAATAAATTGTACTATCTATATTGTTTTCCTTGCTTTGTTAAACGATTAGTGGTGGAATTTAGAGTATTGCCTTGTTACGACATTGTAATTGTTGTCATTAATGGGAGGAAAAAATGTTTTAAGATACAAATAATTTTACTATCATTGTGAGGAACCTTTGTCGTTGTTGAACTCATTATACAATAAATATTAATGAAATTTGTACATAAAAATGGATCTTTTGCAATTGAATTAGGAATTACCTCACTTTTGTTTGTTTAGATCTCCACATAGACACATCTACAATTTGGGGAGTTCAATAACTTTAGACCGTCTAGACAACATGGTTGTGAATCCCCTCAACATCTTTAGCACATTTGATTTCATGTTCTTCTTTTAGAGTATGGTTTATGAAGAAGAAATGTACAGTGTGGAAAAATTTTGAAGTAGGGCTTGGGAGAATTTCTTTAAGAAAATTGAGAGAGAGTAGAGTGGGTTCTTACAATAGAAGAGTGGGTGAGAGTAGAAAATTTTCTTAGATGCCTTAATAGATTGGGTGAAGAAATGTTCAACAATCCCTTGAATAAATGTGATGAATTTTCTTACAATAATGTGGAGGAATTAGGTGCAATGCTACACAAGTTGGTGGAACATGTCATTGTTTCCTATCTATTAGAAGCTCTAGATATGATAGTAAAATACACAAAGCAGTGGGAAAATAATTTTGATAAAGGAAATATTCAAAGAGGCATTGAACTTTCAAGAAAGGTGAGCACACTATTGGAAAATTTGGTCAAAGATGGAGAGATATGTTTAGAAGAGACGAGACAAGTTCCAAGTCCAAGTAGAGCAAGAGCATTAATGGGTGGTGATATAGAGGCTTATATTGGGCCTAGTGCTTAATGATGCAAATTTTTCAAGTGGGGATGTAAAGTTTTAAGGTGCTTGCGATTTTAAAAACTTAATTGTTATTTCTAATTATTAATATGCAATTGTGTATCATTTTATGCTTAGATCATTTGTATATAAATATGACTACACACAACCATATTAAATGATTGCAAACTTATTTAGTGCTCTTTCTAACCAAGTATTGAATGCGCGATGTGTTGCCACTCTATGTATTTTATTTGTACTTCACAATCATTTATCATATTAATATTTGATGCAAGCATTTAAACCTATTTTGTTATTTTCTCCATGGAATGAAAATAACAAATCTATTTAATGTCTCCCTCTATCGATGCAATGGTGTAGTGGAGAATACATGGAAGCTTTCTTATTCATCAATATTGAACTATTTGTAGGAAAATAAAATCTCTGTAATATAAATTAACTTATTATAATTATAGTTAGGATTGGGGTTAACTTATTATTATAATTAATTATATTAATAACTTATTATAATTAATTATATTAATAACTTATTATAATTATTAGGTTATACTTAATTCACAATAAGTTAATAATAATTAATTATAAATAATTATCTAAGTTAATTTATTAGATGTTAACTATAACTCTAAACCTTATTATAATTAAGATTAGGGTTAGGGTTGGTATTAAGGTTAGGGATAAGGATAGGATTTTATTATTAGATTTTAATTAAGGTTTAATTAAAAATTAATTAAGAGTTAGGGTTCAAATAGGTTTCAATTAGGGTTAGGGTTAGCATTCATTAAGTGTTAGGGTTCAAATAGGCTACAGTTAGGTTTCAATTAAGATTCAACTAGGGTTAGGGTTAGGGTTCAACTATCATTAGGGTTAGGTTAAGGCTAGGTTATGGTTAACATTAGGGTTAGGTTAGGGTTAGGGTTAGGGTTAGAATTCTAGGATAAAACTTTAAGTTATGGCTCAATTAGGGTTTATTAGGTTTACAATTTAATTAAGGTTACAAATAGGGTTACACTTCAATTAGGACTAGGGTTCAATTAGGGTTAAGTTAAGGGTTAGGGTTCAATTAAGGTTATATTTCAATTAGGGTTAGGGTTCAGCTAGGGTTAGGGTTCAATTAGGGTTACAATTAGGATTTATTTAGGGTTAAGGTTAAGTTTAAGGTTAGGTTAGAGTTAGAGTTCAACAAGGATTAGTGTTGGAATTAGGATTACAAATAGGGTTAGAATTATGGTTAGGGTTAAAATTAGAATTAGAGTTAGGGTAAGGGTTAAGGTTAAAATATTTAAGGTTAGGGTTTTTAGCATCGTTAATTGTCAACTTTGATAATTTCACACTAGATTTAGCACTATATTTTGTGTGTATAATTATTAATCATGTTAATAATATGACCATTTCATGGCCTAATTAACAAAATATGTTAAGTTTCCTAACATCCAAAATTTTGAGAGCAAAAAAAGGCCTAGACACTAGTGTTGGGCACCCTTGTCCTACATATGAGTTTTAAAAAGGTTCTAAATTCAAAATTTGGCCTTTGGTGTCTTGGAAATTGCACTTTTCTAGCCCAACTCCAAAAAAGTACTTGGAATGCATATATAAACAACTCTTTCTCTCTCATTTAGAAATTATGAATGCACATGCAACTTCTTTATGAGCATTCTCTCTCTTTCTCTATTCTTCTCTACATGATTTCTAAAAGATTATCTCATTATGAAGACTAAACCCTGTAGGTATTCAAGGTAGCTTGTTCTGTCTTCATCAACTCCTTGTGAAAACTTGTGATAGGGCATCACTCCAACAAGCACTTTACACATAAGGTAACTCTATTTCATGTTATTCCATTTATTACAAAATTTATCATTTCTTTTTCCTTTGCTCCCTTGAGAGCACGCACTCTTTATCATCATTGTCATTGTTGTTTTGGAGGTAGGAACACCAACACAAGGTTTGAATCAGGAAAGAACCTATACGACACATTCATTTTCCCTCTTTTATGTGTACAAGTCTATATATAATTTTATGACAATAATGGGTTATAGGAAGACAAAGTAGACTACGATAGATAGACAAGAATTCAAATGAAACAAAACCTTAAGGACAAGGGTGATCGTTGCCCCTATCCAGCTATTTCATCCTTTGATTTTGATGATAGGTTCCCCTATATCTTCCTTTTCCAGATCTATAGTTTTTTCTATTAATTTTTGTGTATGTTTGTGCAATTATTCACATTTTTAGATTAGGGTTTATATCAATTAGATTAATTGAATCACATTTTATCAATATTCCCTCTTTGCAATAAAGGAACAAAACCTAGGTAGATTGACTCTCCTTCTAAGAAGTTAGCCAATCACAATGCCTTTATTGGTTTACGTTCCAATGTTTAGTGAAGAAAGGATTGATCTAGGTTAATTTACTAGTTAGTCTAGATCTTATTTTAACACTTAACAAGGTTAAATTTCAATTAGAGTTAGGGTGACAATTCATTTAGGACTAGAGTTCAATTAGGGTTCAACTAGGGTTAGGATTAGGGTTGGAGTTATGGTTTAATTAGGTTTAGGGTTCAAATAGGGTTAGGGTGTCGCAAACTAATTTTATCAATTATTTAATTGCAATTATTAATCATGAGATTTGCATGTTTATGATAGATGATTATAAAAATTGAAATTGAAATTGAAATTTAAATGCAAATCAAATGATTTGAAATTCATTATTATGAAATTCAGGGATTGTCATTGCTGATGAGAATTTGAGTGCAAGTGAACGTAGGAACAGGTGAACGAGAATGAAGGTGAGAACATTGATCAAGTAGAGTCATTTTAGCCATTAGACGTTAATAAGGATGATGGAATCTCACACACCACTTAGTTATTATTAATGTGTTTTTGTGATGATTATTATTTGGAAATTTTTGATAAGTTTATTTGATTGCTCAAATTTATGTGAAAAGGAATATGTTTGTTTTGAAATGGAAAGATTGATTATTTACGAAGAGTTTCTCAATTTGACTATATTATGTTATTATGTGGAAAAACATATTTAAAATGAGAGTAGAAATATATGTTTAAATAATTATATATATTAAATTTAGTTATTTAATGTAAAATTTGTGTTTATTAATCTATTTATTTATTTTAGCAAATAATAAAAGAAATCTTTGTGAAATATAAATTATAGGCATGCAATAAAATTGAATTATATTGTTTGGTTGAACTGAAATTGAAAACTCCAACTCTATCATCTTTACACGTCCCTGCAGTAAACCTGTTAACTATTAGTCATGTTTAATAGAGAAATGAATAGGTAGTAAATTATGGAGAAAAGAGGATCGAACTTTCTAAAAATATCAACATGCAAGCAGAGAATGGAGGAGAATAATTAAAATAACAATAAACTATAAGTTAGGGAGAGAAAATTGAGGATCAAGAATGGATATTCCTCATGCGCGATAGGGAGAAGGGACAGTCGATAGAAGAGAGGGGTAATGATAACATAAATCTCTCTCCATCATGCGCATATGAGAAAGGAAATCCGTTTTTGACAGAGGAAAAAGAGCTAAGGATAGCAGAAGAGAAAAATTGTTTTCTTTATTTTGTTTACCAGATGCGCAAGTAGAAGGAAGGGGCGACCAAAAGAAACAAGTGAAGAGAGGAGGACAAAAAATTGCTATCTCTAGCATACGAATGGGAGAAAGAAGAGAGGGTGTGGCTAGCATAGGAGGAAGGGAATTCAAAACATAAAGAAGCTAATCCTCATACGCAAGTGAACATGAAAAGGCACAGACAAAATTGGAGTGGAGTCTAAGGGTGGAAAGGAGAAAACTGTTGCAGAGAGCTTGGAATATAAGATACTCACCGGAGATCATAAAACAGAGACTCATCTCCAAATTTAGGAAAACACACAGCTGCATGAGATTGACAGGTAGATTCAATGAAAACATTATTTACCAAATTCACAGTCAATTAATATCTAAGTTTAACTCTTTTTCTTTTATTCTTTTATTTTAACTATTGAAAACATATTACTATTTTTATCAAAAGAAAAGAAAGTTTATACACCAAATTGTATTTTTATGAAGATAAAGAACCAACTTGAACAGAAAACTATTAAGAGACAGTAGATTTCTTTATTTAGAGAATTATGTTTTAGCATATTTAAAAGATTCGCACATAAAACAATATATTTTAGATTTATTCTATGACATATAGTAAAGATTATCACAAGAAACTACATGTTTTTAGATTCAGAAAACCTCCAAAAGAAAACTATGTGTGTCAACTGTATAGACAGAGAATTGGAAATTACCAGAAAAGAACATGAAGTCATTAAAATAACACAGATTAAAATTGTTGAATGTTTTACAAAATGACAAGATAAAAAAAATTCTGTGTATTTAAATATGCTTGAAATCTAAGAGTTAAATTTGATAAATCTCTAGGAATGATACTAAATTGCTACGAAACATTAGAAAATGTGAGGTTTACATTTAAAAAAAAAAGATAATATTTTAGGGAAATATGAAAAACAAAAAAGAAAAGGAAATAAAATTAAAAATATAATTACTTTGAAATGAAATGAATTAGAAGAGGATTATATTAAAGTGTTATTCAATTTTATGAGTAAATGAATCGAAAGAATGTGTGCTCATTTAGTATTGTTTTAAATGTACTTAGTTACATACATGTGTTACACCTTCTTTTATTTAATTTGAAAAGAACATAATGTTATTTACGATTTAATCTGTGAGATTATTGTATTAAAACCATGTTTGCTTGAAAATAAAAGTGCAGTTCATGTGTTTGGGAAAGATAATTGTAATTTTGAATGGAACCATGCATGCTTGATAATTGAATGTGCATGTCATGTGTTTGGAAAGTTACCTTTCGGGACGGGTGCCGAATATGGGTTTTTAGAGAGCGTAGTTTTGAATTTCCAAAACTACTATTATTTGTCGTGCATGACATTTTAATTGGGCAAGTAACTTAAGGACCATTGAAATAGATGGAATGTAAATAACTCTCTACCATATCCTTGTATCAAACTTGCTTGTTTCTTAAATGAATTAGAAAAATGAAAATGCTTGTGGATTTACTAGTTATACTAGGCACGCATTAGATTCCATCTTGCTTGTCGACTTCTTTTTGCTAAGCGATTCATGGAGGGTCAGGTATTATTTGAATGATTAAGGAATTCCAGGGAAGCATAAGCTTCAAGGTTGGGTGGAAAAAGCACTTGAACCTTGTTCTCATCTTCATGTTTGAAGATAAGCAATTGGATTGAAGATCAAATGAAGATTTCTTCATATATCTATTATATTTCATTCTTGTATGATTATTGTAGAACTTAAGGCGACAAAATGCATAAGTCTTGAATTGTAAAGTTCTTTTACAATGTTTTTGTAATTTAAATGTCGTGAAAGATGACACGCTTATGAAATTAATTGGAAGTATTATGAATCTTATTGTAGACTTTAAGTTGATGTTTGGAATCCTTTGGATTAAACAAATTTAAATGAATGGAGTTATGATATTTTATGGAATATAAATGAATCTATTTAAGGAATTTTAGATTGTTTGGAATTAAAGAGTTTCACTCTTTACATTTGGTATCAGAGCCCTAGGTTTGAACACTAGGGCCTTTGTCCATTACGCTAAAGAAACATTCCTTGATACAGGAATTGTTGATACATAATGGGTTCAAGAGGAAAAGGAGCTACTGCAAGTAATGATAATGACAGGTTGGATTGGATTCTCAATCTTTTGAATCAGCAAGGTACCAGAATGGATAATCTCAAACAAGAAGTTCGAGGAGTGAGAGAAGGAAAAAACCCTCGGAATGAAATTCCCCAAAATCAAGAGCAACCCACCAATGAAAATCCAAGGGTTGAAGAACTACCAAAACCTCAAGCTAAGATTGAAGGGGAGTTGGTAAAATAATTGAAAAGGGTAGCCCCTCCCAAGTTTGATGGTAAGACCATCGGTGATGGAGCTGAAGCTTAGGTAATTGAAATGGAAAAGTATTTTGAGCTCAGGAATATGTCTAATGAGACCAAGGTAGTTTGGGCTGCATATCAGCTTACTGGAGAAGCTGCTACTTGGTGGATAATGAGAAAAATAAGAAGAAGCTACTACCAGGTGGGACTACATGGAAAGTATTTTTGCAAGTTTTCAGGAAGAGATGGCTTCCACAATTGTTCTTTGATAGAAAAATGACAGAGTTTCAGAATCTGACACAGGGCGGTTTGACAATTACTTAGTACTGGGAGAGATTCACTAATCTCCTCAAGTACGTACCACAGTATCAGATGGATGAACATATCCGTATTCAGAAATTAATCCTGGGATTGAGGCCACAGATAGGAGCTGATATGGATATTCATAATCCATTGACTATGGATGAGGTCTTTGAGAAGGCCATAAAACAGGAACAAAAGTTGCAATAGGTAGCAAACTACAGAAAGAATGTGAATTCTAAATCTAGATTTGGAAACAGGAAGTTCCAAAATAGTAATAACCAGAAGGGTAATAAAAATTAGAAAATAAGGAACCTAAAGAGATGAACAAAATCTCAGGAAAAAGGAGAAGGAAACTATGGTGGAAACAAGAAAGTGAATAATAATAACACCAACTTCTCCAATACTAGGAACAAGACAGGTGGTCACCCAGGGCCACAAGGTGGATGTTACAATTGTAGAGGAGATCACTATGCCTCCAATTTCCCACAGCGTGCAGGAGGTTAGTGAGGAGGAAATGATCAGCGAGCACTGCAACACCAGAACCATCAAGTAGATTTTCAAGCTTCACCTATTCAGATGATGAGTAAGATTTTTGGTCAATCAGTTTCCATTTTGATAGATACAAGAGCTAATGAATGCTTTATTGATCCTAAAGGAGTTGCTAAGTTACCTATTAGACTTGGTTATATGTCACATGCATGGATGGTTCAATATGGAAACTGAGCAGAGAAGAGGGTAGATTCTTGTCTATCTTGCAGCGATTTAGAGCTATTTGATTTCCAAACCCAAGTTAACCTATATGTAGCATCGTTGGTATCATATGATGTGATCCTAGGGATCAATTGGTTAACTGAGCACAAAGCTATAGTGAACTGGGAGGATAAGATTGTGAATTGTCTTGATGATTTTGGACATCCAGTTGAGATTTTTGGATCTCAAGAGCCTCTTGAGTTGAGACATATCTCAGCCATGCAGCTAAAGAAAGCACATAGGAAAGGATGTTCCATATTTGCTATATTGGTGAGTGACTTGGATAATGTCCAACAAAGTCCAAAGGACTATCCAGTTCTCAAGGAGTTCTTGGATATCTTTCCTGAAGAACTTACTGAGTTACCACCGAAGAGATAATTTGATTTCTCGATTGAAATTTTACCTAGAACTGAGTCTCAATCCAAGGCTCCATACAAAATGACTACTACAGAGTTATATGAGCTAAAGGTTCAATTGCAAGAGTTACTGAAGCAAGGATTTATTAGACCAAGTGTATCTCCACGGGGTGCACTGGTAATCTTCATGAAGAAGAAGGGTGGGACCTTGAGATTGTGTATTGATTACAAAATTGTTGAACAAGGTTACCATTAAGAATAGGTATCCTTTACCTAGGATAGAAGAGTTATTTGATCAGATGTAAGGGGCCACATTGTTTTCTAAGATTGATCTTAGATTAGGTTACCACCAGCTAAGGATTAAGGAAGAGGATATTCCAAAGACAACCTTCTGAACTCAGTATGGACATTATGAGTTCACAGTGGCACCTTTTGGTCTAACGAATGCCCCAATGACATTCATGAATCTTATGAACAACATATTTAGAGACTGTTTAGATGATTTTGTGCTTATATTCATAGATGATATTTTGATTTACTCCAAGACAGAAGAGGAGCTTGAGAAGCACTTGAGGATAGTTTTGCAACGACTAACAGATCGAAAGATTTTTGGTAAGTTTTTGAAGTGTACTTTATTTCAGAAGAAGGTTCACTACTTGGGTCATGTCATATCTGCTGAGGGAATCTCAGTTGATCCTGCAAAGATAGAAGCAATAGTGGAATGGCCAACACCGCAGAGTGTTAATGAGGTTCGTAGTTTCATGGGGCTTGTAGGGTACTATAGGAAATATGTCGAAGGATTTTCTAAGATAGCAATACCTATTACTTCTCTTCAGAAGAAGGGAAGGAAATTTGAGTGGACTGGGAAGTGTGAGGAGGCATTTCAATTTCTAAAACAAAAGTTGACATCGACACCAGTTTTGACTATACCAAATCCTAATGGGCACTTCATAGTGATTACAGATGCTTCAGGTGAAGGTGTAGGAGTTGTGTTGATGCAGGAAAGGAAAGTGGTTGCATATGAGTCCAGAAAACTGAAACAATATGAATTGAATTATGCACCACATGATCTTGAGCTTGCAGCTATTGTTCATGCATTGTAGATGTGGAGACATTACCTCCTAGGGAAACCATTTGAACTAAAGACAGATCATTTAGGACTTAAGTACATTTTTACACAGCCTAACCTCAATGCGAGACATAGAAGGTGGCTTTAGTTCCTAAGTGAGTATGATTTTTGTATTGAGTATATCAAGGGAAAGTAAAATAGAGTTGCAGATGCTCTTAGCGGGAGAAGACATCTCTCTGCTATGTTGACCACAAGGTCAAATTTGAGACAACAAGTGTTGTAGCATCTTCCAACAGATGAGTATTATGAGAGGGTCAAGCAAGCCTTAGAGGCAAATCCTTTAGATCATAGATTTGATGGATATGTGATGGAGTATGATGGTATTTTGAGATATCAAGGAAGGATGTATATCCTTGAGGGTGGAGACTTGAGGAGGTTGATTCTTTAAGAAGTACATGATGCACCTTATGTAGGGCATCCAAGAGTTACTAAGATGGTAGCAGAGTTGAAGACTTTGTATTTTTGGCCTAAGCTCAAGAAAGATGTTATGGAGTATGTAGCAAGATGTTTGGAATGCCAGTGAGTCAAGGTTGAGGATGTGCATTCAGTAGGACTTTTGTATCCTCACGATATACCTGAGTATAAGTGGCAAGTAATCAGTATGGATTTTATCCAAGGATTACCTTTGAGCAGGAATAGGCATGATAGCATCTTAGTAGTTGTTGATAAGCTAACGAAGGTTTCACATTTCATACTTGGGAATATGAAAGATGGATCATTGAAACTTGCGAAGAAATTTGTGCAAGAGATATTCCGATTGCATGGTGTACTAGAGACCATTATATCAGATAGGGATACCAGGATGACATCTAGGTTTTGGACAACACTGAATGCAGCTCTAGGAACTAAATTGAATTTTAGTTCTGCATATCACCCACAAACTAATGGCCAAATAGAAAGGGTCAATCAGGTTGTTGAGGATCTACTAAGGATGTTCTGCATTGATCAACAGTACAAGTGGGAGGAATATTTTCCATTGGTTGAGTTTACTTATAACAACTCATTCCATGCATCATTGGGTATGGCACCTTTTGAAGCACTTTATGGATGGAAGTGTCGCACACCCATTAGTTGGGATAGGATGGAAGATATGATCATCATTGATCTGGATATGCTCAAGGAAATGGATGAGCAAATGAAGTTGATCAAGAGTAGGTTGAAGGAGGCAGCCGATAGACATAAGAGCTATGCTGATAGAAACAAGACTTTCAGATAGTTTGCTGTGGGAGATAAAGTCTTTTTGAGGGTTAAGCCTCATAATAGCTCTATCTCATTTGGGAAATCATCAAAGTTGGCTCTGAGATTTGTGGGACCCTTTGATGTACTGGAAGTCATTAATCCAGTTGCTTATAGACTAGCATTACCACCTGCTCTAGCTCGACTCCATAATGTATTCCATGTTTCTTTATTGAAACCATACCATCCTGATGCATCAAATATACTTGATTGTCATTCATTATAGGTACAAGACCTAGGGGTGGTGCCAGTGGAGCCCATCTGAATCCTAGACAGATGTAGCATTAAGTTGTGTAACAGGGATAGTACTCAATACAAGGTCCAGTGGGACTAGTATACTAAGGATAGTGTTACATGGGAGGATTCTGAGACGATTGACCGTCATTTTCCTCATTTGCTTTCTTAGACTAGTATTTTCTTAATGCATGAGATACTTGATACTCTGGTTTTTGATTCACATGTTGTGAACTTGGATAGTGTGGATGCTACTATGAATTGTTTATGCTTATATTTTGAGAACTATGATGTTATTTATTATTTCATTATGATTGAGATACTATGTTTTACTGATTGAGATATTATGCTTATTGATTGATTAATAAGACATCGAGATGATGTCTCTTCCAAGAGGGGAAGGATGTCATGTACTGATTTTATCAATTATTTAATTGCAATTATTAATCATGAGATTTGCATGTTTATGATAGATGATTATAAAAATTAAAATTTAAATGCAAATGAAATGATTTGAAATTCATTATTATGAAATTTGGGGATTGTCATTGCTGATGAGAATTTGAGTGCAAGTGAATGCATGAATAGGTGAACGAGAATTAACGCGAGAACATTGATAAGGTAGAGTCGTTTTAGCTATTAGACATTAATAAGGATGATGGAATCTCACACACCACTTAGTTATTATTAATGTGTTTTCGTGATGATTATTATTTGGAAATTTTTAATAAGTTTATCTGATTACTCAAATTTATGTGAAAAGGAATATGTTTGTTTTGAAATGGAAAGATTGATTATTTACGAAGAGTTTCTCAATTTGAGTATATTATGTTATTACGTGGAAAAATAGATTTAAAATGAGAGTAGAAATATATGTTTAAATAATTATATATATTAAATTTAGTTATTTAATGTAAAATTTTTGTTTATTAATCTATTTGTTTATTTTAAAAAATAATAAAAGAAATCTTTATGAAATATAAATTATAGACATGCAATAAAATTGAATTATATTGTTTGGTTGAACTGAAATTGAAAACTCCAACTCTATCATCTTTACACGTCCCTACAATAAACCTGTTAACTGTTAGTCATGTTTAATAGAGAAATGAATAGGTAGTAAATTATGGAGAAAAGAGGATTGAACTCTCTAAAAATATCAACATGCAAGCAGAGAATGGAGGAGAATAATTAAAATAACAATAAACTATAAGTTAGGGAGAGAAAATTGAGGATCAAGAATGGATATTCCTCATGCGCGATAGGGAGAAGGGACATTCGGTAGAAGAGAGGGGGAATGATAAAATAAATCTCTCTCCATCATGCGCATATGAGAAAGGAAATCCGTTTTTGACAAAGGAGGAAAAAGAGCTAAGGATAGCAAAAGAGAAAAATTGTTTTCTTTATTTTTTTTACCAGATGCGCAAGTAGAAGGAAGGCGCAGACAAAAGAAACAAGTGAAGAGAGGAGGACATAAAATTTCCATCTCTAGCATACAAATGGGAGAAAGAAGAGAGGGCGCGACCAGCATAGGAGGAAGGGAATTCAGAACATAAAGAAGCTAATCCTTAAACGCAAGTGAACAGGAAAAGGTACAGATAGAATTGGAGAGGAGTCTAAGGGTGGAAAGGAGAATGTTGTTGCAAAGAGCTTGGAATATAAGATACCCACTGGAGATCATAAAATAGAGACTCATCTCCAGATTTAGGAAAACACACAGCTGCAGGAGATTGACAGGTAGATTCAATGAAAACATTATTTACCAAATTCACAGTCAATTAATATCTAATTTTAACTCTTTTTCATTTATTCTTTTATTTTAACTATTGAAAACATATTACTATTTTTATAAAGAGCAAAGAAAGTTTATACACCAAACTATATTTTTATGAAGATAAAGAACCAAATTGAACATAAAACTATTAAGAGACATTAGATTTCTTTATTTAGAGAATTATGTTTTAGCATATTTAAAAGATTCGCACAAAAAATAGTATGTTTTAGATTTATTCCATGACATATAGTAAAGATTCTCACAGGAAACTACATGTTTTTAGATTTAGAAAACCTCCAAAAGAAAACTATATGCATCAACTATACAGACAAAGAATTGGAAATTACCAGAAAAGAACATGAAGTCATTAAAATAACACAGATTAAAATTGTTGAATGTTTTACAGAATGACAAGATAAAAATAATTATGTGTATTTAAATATGCTTGAAAAGTAAGAGTTAAATTTGATAAATCTCTAGGAATGATACTAAATTGCTACGAAACATAAGTAAATGTGAGGTTTATGTTTAAAAAAAAAAAAGATAATATTTTAGGGAAATATGAAAAACAAAAAAGAAAAGGAAATAAAATTAAAAATATAATTACTTTGAAATGAAATGAATTAGAAGAGGATTATATTGAAGTGTTATTCAATTTTATGAGTAAATGAACCGAAAGAATGTGTGCTCATTTAGTATTGTTTTAAATGTACTTAGTTACATAAGTGTGTAACACCTTCTTTTATTTAATTTGAAAAGAACATAATGTTATTTACAATTTAATCTGTGAGATTATTGTATTAAAACCATGTTTGCTTGAAAATAAAAGTGCAGTTCATGTGTTTGGGAAAGATAATTGTAATTTTGAATGGAACCATGTATGCTTGATAATTGAATGTGCATGTCACGTGTTTGGAAAGTTACCTTCCAGGACGGGTGCCGAATATGGGTTTTTAGAGAGCGTAGTTTTGAATTTCCAAAACTACTATTATTTGTCGTGCATGACATTTTACTTGGCCAAGTAACTTAAGGACCATTGAAATGGATGAAATTTAAATAACTCTCTACCATATCCTAGTATCAAACTTGCTTGTTTCTTAAATGAATTAGAAAAATGAAAATGCTTGTGGATTTACTAGTTATACTAGGCACGCATCAAATTCCATCTTGCTTGTCGACTTCTTTTTGCTAAGCGATTCGTGTAGGGTCAGGTATTCTTTGAATGATTAAGGAGTTCTGAGGAAGCGTAAGCTTCGAGGTTGGGCGGAAAAAGCGCTTGAACCTTGTTCTCGTCTTCATGTTTGAAGATAAGCAATTGGATTGAAGATCAAATGAAGATTTCTTCGTATATCTATTATATTTCATTCTTGTATGATTATTGTAGAACTTAAGGCGAAAAAATGCCTAAGTCTTGAATTGTAAATTTATTTTACAATGTTTTTGTAATTTAAATGTCGTGAAAGATGACACGTTTATGAAATTAATTGGAAGTATTATGAATCTTATTGTAGACTTTAAGTCAATGTTTGGAATCCTTTGGATTAAACAAATTTAAATGAATGGAGTTACGATATTTTAGGGAATATAAATGAATTTATCTAAGGAATTTTAGATTTTTTGGAATTAATGAGTTTCACTCTTTACATAGGGTTAGAGTTAGGATTCAATTAGGATTATGGTTAAGGCTAGGTTAGGGTTCAATTATAATATAACATTATTATTCCACTTATATATTATAAAACTAGTTAAAAAATAGGGTTAAATTAGGGTTAGGGTTTACTTATGGTTAGGGTTTACTTATGGTTAGGGTTCAATTAGGGTTAGGGTTACAATTTAATTAAGGTTAGGGTTCAATTAGGGTTAAGGTTCAATTAGGGTTAGTATTTAATTAGTTAGGGTTAAAGATCAATTAGGGTTAGTGTTACAATTGTATAATAAAGCCTCAAGTTAGGATTAGTGTTAGGCTTGGGGTTAAATTAAAATTCAATTAAGATTAGGGTTAATCATAACCCTAACCTTGATATTAACCCTAAACCTAACACTAACATTAATTATAACCCCAACACTAACACAAATTATAATTCTAACCATAACCTTAATCTCAACCCAAAAAATAACACTAATTAACCCCAAACTAACTCTAATTGTATATATAACCCTAAACATAACCCTAATTCTAAAACTAATACTAATTTGAACCCTAATTGAACCCTAACCCTAGCCATAATATTAACCCTTACCCTTGTTACCTAATTGTGCTTTTCAGCTCAATCAAGTTAGGTTAGGACAACACTAATGTTTTCTACTTTGAAGAATGAGAAAGGTACACAAAAGGTTCTGCTAAAGTTACTCATAACCATACAAATAATGCCATGAAATGAATTTTCATTTTTCATTATGAAATTTCTTTACAAAAAGGAGGAATAGTACACAAAATTTTGAATAAAGTAGCTGCTTAAATTCATTACAAGAAATATGCTTATAAGTTTCCCACATAAGCCATTGGAATAATTGAATAAGATACAATAAAAGATAAGTTATACATTTGGAAGTAAAAGGGGACATGTAAGAGAAAAGGGATCCACCATTGTCTGAATGAAAAAACCTATTGTTGATCAACTGCATCTTCAATTCCTTTTCAATTCCTTTGTTGATAGCTCCAGAGGTGTCTACAAGGGACAAAGAAAATGATGTTAGAGCTCAAGATTCCATGTCTCTTATATGTCAAACCAATAGATATACAACTTGTCTCTTGTTAAGCATCAAATCAAAGAGTTAAAGGTGTCTCAAGATCATATACATAGTTATCATGAAGATCCAAGAAAAGTAAAGATCATCTAATCATCATGATAAGTTCTAGGCTTCCTAGTTTTTTTAACTTATTTGTTGACTGTGCAGGTATAGGTATAATCTTATCATACAAATCAGCAGAGGATGTCAATCACATGGAATGAAAATAATATGCAAGAGAATGATCATAGCTATTCAATATAAAGACTGTCACAGTCTTAAAGGAGTGTATCAATAGTCACAGTGAGTTCTAAGCACAGAGCATAAAGAGAAATCTTGTATTGTCTTTCCATGTCTGAGATAGTATGAGGGTATGCATAGACAAGGCTTATTACAGAGCAATTCAAGAATGAAAAATTAGATTTGTAAGGGGATTATAATGGATAGACATATCAATGGGTATTGTTGTTGAAGATGGGATCAAAATAAAATCAACATCCAAAAGTATAACCTCTCAAGGACTGCCATGACTGTAGGATATATACACAACAGGTCATGTAGCTTTAATACAAGATGACATGGTGGTTGAGGTTCAAGATCAAAACTATGTTTTAAATTGCAAGAAGCAGATTGAGTGAAGACTCAAGGTGAACAAAGAAATTAGTTGAAGTCATGGAATACAAACCACCAATTTCAAAGTCCAACAATCATGCTCGTTTGGGTGAACAAGAACACCAAGAATGGCTTGATTTTCAAAGGACAATATCTGAAAATAGAAATCCAAAGAATGAGATAGGCTTACTTGTCAAAGATCCACAACATAAATTAGCTTATAAGAGGGGCACTATAAAAATCAAGCAACATCCATTGTTGAAGGTGTCATCTGAATTCAAGTTTTGAGAGTGTCTTGTTTGAGAGAAAAATGGGAGCGATAGCTGATGAGTTTTGTGTAGAGGAGAAAATAAAGCACATGATAATGGGCTCGGGGTTTAGAAGCTTTATAAACCCAATTCTTAAGGTTCTTGCAACATCTTTTTCTTTGAAACACTTGAACAGATTGGAGGAAACACATACGAGCAAGTGTACATGGCAAGAGAGAATGTGTTTTATTCCTCAAATTAAGTGCTATATGCAGTAGTTATTAACAGAGTTGCATTACTGTCATGTCAGCCAAGTCCTACATCAAAGCATCAAAGGATCAAATTTGCTAAATTATGGAATTATGAAACTTGCAAATTTTTTGGGGTATGGCAAGATCTTATGGCATTGATCAAAACCAACCTTACCATTAGAGGCATTAATGATAGAGTAATTTGTGCTGCAAGTGCTAAAAAATATGATAGTCTATCTCTGAAGATATTGCATATGTCACTGTGAGGAATCGACATGCTGCACTTATTACTCTTGCATAGATTGTTGAAAGCTGTGATAATGTTATGAGTAAAATCCTTTCAAGAATAACCGTGGATCGCTCACCAAGGAGGATAGAAATTGATGTCAATTGAGCTCTTAGATTAAGATACGATTTGAGGTCAATAAATATCTATAAAAACTTAAAATAAAAGCAATGCTCCTTTACTCACAATCAGATTCGGCAGGGGCCGTTTTAGATACGTGGATGAGAGTTTACTTTTCCACTAGCTCAACTAGTTGGAAGCAAGATACAAATGTCTTAATTTCTTTAAAGGGTTGTAGGTAGAAATTCTTGAAATTCTTTGTAGTGCTTCATGGGATTCAACTATATAGGTATTGGAAAGCTGAAGAGTCTAATGTTAAGTGCCAGGAAAGCAGATTTAAAGAGTTTCTTGCTTACATTAAGAAGGTTACTTTATTCATTTTACATAGAAGCGGGTAAAAACTACAATGAGCTACTTGTGACAATTAGAACAACAATGAATATGAGAAATGAATTCAAATGGAACACAGTATCAAGACAAAGCATTTAAGATCATTTAAATGAATAATGAAACAACAATGCATAAAATATCTTGGCCCCAATGAAAAGTTATCAACTAAGAACTGTCTTTTAGAGAGAAGATGCTTGAAGCATTAACCCTAAAGTTCAAAATTCATGTAAATATATCATTTTCAGCTATTTCCGAAAGGTGTCCCCAAATTTTGCTAGTGTTGACATGTATGTTTCTATTAGTATGAAGCACAAAGATTTCATGAAAGCACTTGGAGAGTTATCAACATCACTATCTTTGGTGAAGCATGAGGTATAGATGCATTTTTGAGTTTCTTTTGCATTTGAAAATAGGATAAATAGAGGAGCAAAAGGACCAAGAAACATAAAGAATAGAGGGTTTTTCATCATTTATTTCTAGGAAAATAAAGAAATAATAGATTTCATCATCTTTTTGTTACAACCAGAGCACAAACAATGTTTTCTTTCACAAATATGAAAAAATCTCAGCATTTTCATTCACAAAGAGTGGCTTACCAACAAGGAGGATAGATTCAACCATGCAATGAATAATCATAAGCTTCAAACCCTTGGTGCTAGGAGCAACAACATGAGAAAATTACAGGTGAAAATGAATGCAAAGTGAGCATGTGAGTAGGGTTAGGGCTTCTTTTGAGTTACTCAATGAAGCCCTAGTTTGGGTTGACCAAGGTGTATTATTTTCACTTTTATTTCATAAAATTGCATGAAGACTAATACTTAGGTTTTGGTCTTTCTTCAATTTTTGGCACCTAGCATTTTCCTTTTTTGCATACTCACAAGACCTGTATTAGGCTATTTTAACACTTATTAAGGTAATGGTCAATTAATTACCATAGTATTTGTTAGAATAATCATAGTATTAGTTTATTTTAACATTTATTAGTGTATATACATGTATATTAACATCTCTCTGGAAGTGTAAGTTCGACTTTGTTTTGCTCTGAAGTTCCCGCGCAAGCTATTTTTTTGAATTTTCGATCGTTGTTGTGATTTGACCATCGGATGGGTCGGTCGGGAGGGGGCCTGGAAAGACTCCCCATTCCAAGGATGTTGTCCTCTTTTTTGGTGATGTTCCTGCGGTGGCAACAACTAGTTTGGCGGTTCCTGGTTTGTTGTCTCCTCCTCGTACTTCTATCCTTTCCCCTGGGGAATTGAAAGAGGGAATCTCTGGGAAGTCCCCCATTTCTCCGACTTTGGGGCTCAACTCTTTCTTCTCTAAGGAAGCCCCAATTTCCTACATGGACAAACTGGTGGGGTCTGACTCACCAGTCTCAAGTAAAAGGCCTTTGGATTTTTCTTCTTGCTCGATCACTGGCTGGGAAGTTGATGTTCCAGAGGCTCTGATGCTGAAGGTGATGGGAAACTTGAAAATGGATCTTGTTGGAAAGTTTTTGGCATACAGGCCAAATATAGAACTGGTTTGCCAGTGGGCTACTTCCACTTGGAATCTCAAAGGCAACGTCACCATAAATGTGATGCCTAGAGGTATTTTTCTGTTTTCCTTTGTGGTGTATGAAGACATGCTGAAGGTTCTAACTGGTGGTCCTTGGGATTTTGACTCGAAATTCAAAAAATTTCTATCCCTCTGCAACTGGAAGCTAGGTTTTGACCCATTGGCTGATTTGGGAACCTTGGTTCCAACCTAGGTTTGTTTGTCGAGCCTCCCTTTAGAATTTTGGGAGAAAGGAATCCTGCAAAGCATTGCCAACTCCTTTGGGAGCCTTTTTGCTATAGATAAAATTGCCTAGGAGAGATCTAGACTGGTGTTTTCCCGTATCTGTTTCAGTCTGGCTATAAATACGGTCCTTCCTTCCTTAATCCTTCTTAAGTCACAATTCCTTCTTAAGTCACAATTTGGCAACTGGACTGAGCCCTTAGAATATGAAAATGCCCATATATTTTTCCAACAGTGCAAGAAGTTTGGTCATCTCAGTGATTCTTATGGGTTAAAGTTGGGTGAGGGCCTAAAGGCTAAGGAGAAATTTCTAGAGAAGATCCACCCTGGTAAAGATAAGAGCTCTTTAGAGCAGCCTCCTACTGCTCCTGTGCAAGAGGTGTCTATTCCCCTCCTTAAGGACAAGCCTGTTTTGGCTTGTGAGCCTGTTTCTACTCCTATTACTGAAGTAAACAACCCAAAACGCCTGAAATTTTCTTTCGCTACCCCTGGTTCCATCTTCCCAACTCCGGGCTTCCCTACAATGGTCGATAAGGTTGTGGGGGAAGGGGGCGATGCTAATAAGGAGAACATCCCTTCTGAGGAACTCTTGAAGGAGGATAATGTGAGTGTTGTTGCTGAAAAGGCTAAGGCTCAAGGAGAGAAGGATGAACTTGAAGAAGGGTAGTATGTTCTAACTGAAAATAATTTTTCTATGGAGGATATTCACTCCTTTTCTCAAATTGGTGAGAGGAACTTGAGTGACTCAATGGCTCTTCTTGGATTCCTTAATGGTTCAAGTGACAAGGAGGAGGAGGAGGGTTGGTCCCTTGCTCCTCTGAAACTTAAAAAGAAAAAGAAACTAGATGTGGGAGGAGGAAATAAGGTCGGAAGGTCGTCCCAAAAGGATTCCAGATCCAAAGACACTGCTAGGGATGTGGCAGCTGGAAAACAAAGAACCTTGGATTCGATCATAGGATTGAAGTCCAAGAAGAAGTAGTTTATTATGCTTCTCGGGGTTAGAGGTTGGGTTACTAACTGTTGTTCTAATGAAGTACATCTCATGGAATATAAGGGGCCTCAATAGCCCATATAAATAGTTCTTGGTGAAATCTTGTATCCTGGATAATAAAGTGGATGTCCTCCTCCTTTGGGAAATGAAGATGAAGAAGGATACCTTTGATAAAGTCATAATGAATTTTTGGCTTGGTGCTCACTATTTTGTTAGTGAAGTAGATGGAGCCTCAGGAGGTATTGCTACCATTTGGAATCCTTCAAAATTAAAGGGGACGTTGTTTTATGTCAGTAAGAATAGTCTGATGATCACTCCAAAGGATCTTGTCTCCCAGTAGAAATGAAACTAATAAATATTTATGCTCCGAATTTGAGCAGGGACATGGTTTTACTTTGGGAACAATTAAGTAATGCTATTTCTTTAAGGACTGATGAGCACTAGATGTTGGGTGGGGACTTCAACTCTCCCCTCCTTCCTTCAGAAAAATCTGGAGGGTAAGATGATTACTTTGACAATATGATGGAGCCGGTGGAGTTATTAAATTCGGTTGGTCTCATGGATATCCCCCGACAAGGAACTAAGTTTACTCGGTCTAATAGAAGAAATGGAAATCACCTTATCCAAGTTAAACTTGATAGATTCTTGATCTCTACCAATTGGGATATCACTCAATTCCTTTCCCTCTCTACCCTCCCTAGGTCTAGCTTGGATCATAATGATCTAGTCTCAAAAAGGAATGTGGATCATAATAAAGTTCCTTTCCCATTAAGATTTGAAGCCATGTGGTGTCTTCACCCAGATTTTGCTAATTTGGTTAAATCCTAGTGGGAGGAACCTGTTATTGGTACTCTGATGTATTGCCTGGCAAAATTTTTAAGTAGAATAAAGAGAAAAGTTAAAGGGTGGAATAAGGTGACTTTTGGTAACATCTTTGAGATAAAGAATTCTCTGGGAAAGAGCATAAAAGAGGTTCAAGATATAATGGAGGTTGCTAGGGTGGATGAGGAGATTTGTGCCAAGGAAAGAGATCTTAGATCCCAATGGTATAGGATAAACAAAAAGGAGGAAGTCTATTGGAAGCAAAATTCAAGGGTCCAATGGCTAAAGGAAGGGGACATGAACACTAATTTATTTCACCAATCCACTTTGAAACACATAAGCAAAAACAAAATCAGATCTCTTGTAAATGAGGATGGATCTTTGGTGACCAATGATAAAGAAATTGTGAAGGAAGTTGTTAACTTCTTCTCTAATCAACATAGGGATCTTGACAGGGATAACCAAGTATATGCTGACTTTCTTGATGTGATCCCTAATGTTATTTCTGATATAGACTTAAAATTGATGACTAATGTTGTTTCCATGGATGAAGTTAAAAAGGCTATGTTTTCCTTCGGAGCTTATAAAGCTCCTGGCCCGGATGGTTTTCCCCCCATTTTTTTCCAAACCTTCTGGGATATTGTTAAAAATGATCTTCTAAATGTTGCTAGGGATTTCTTTACATCGAGGATTTCTGAATTAGCTAATGCCACCTTCATAGCCCTTATTCCCAAAAATGTTGATGCCTTTGCTATGAAATATTATAGACCCATTAGTCTCTGCAATATGACCTATAAAATTTTCTCTAAAATCCTGGTGCTTAGACTCAAACCGGTGCTTGGTAAAATGATTGCCCTCAACCAAAAAGGTTTTGTCCAGTGTAGAAATATCCTTGATGCTATTATCTCCACCCATGAAATCATTCACTCTATGGACCATTCTAAAAAGCCAACGATGGCCTTCAAAATTGACATTTCTAAGGCTTATGATAGAGTTTCTTGGTCTTTCCTCTTTTCTATCCTCATAAAGTTTGGAATTGATGAAGGATTCCTAAAGTTGATCTCTGCTTGTGTCACCTCCCCCATGTTCTTTGTTCTGGTTAATGGTGTCCCTGAAGGCTTCTTATCTTGTGGTAGGGGGCTTAGACAAGGAGATCCACTCTCTCCCCATCTTTTCATAATAGTGGTTGAGGTCCTTGGTAGGAATATTCAAAAATTGGTGGACTCAAGAGTGCTCAAAGGTGTTAAAGTGGCTTCATCTCTGGACCCTAAATCCCACAAAAAGTTTTTTGATGATACTCTGATGTTTGGCGAAGCTTCGATGGGGGAAGTTGGTCTCTGGAATTAGGTGCGCAATGACTATGCTGCTATCTTTGGCCAGTGTATCAACTATGAGAAAATAAAATTTTACTTCTTTAATACTGATCAACAAATTAAGAAGAGAGTGATAAAAATCCTGGGTTTCAAGGAAGCAAACTTACCTGATGCCTATTTGGGCCTACCCTTGATCTCTAAGAAGTTGGAAAACACTTACTGGAATCAGTTGACTGAAAGGACCCAAAACAAACTAGTTGGCTGGAAGGGGAAGATTTTGAGTTTAGCGAGCAAGATTCAACTCCTCAATACATCCCTTCAGAATATTCCTATTTACTACCTTTCCCTCTTTAAAATCCTTTCCCATGTTAGTGAAAAGATAGAACAAATATAGAGCAAATTCTTATGGTTAGGAACAAAAGAAAAAAATAGAATGTCTCTGGTTGGATGGGAAAAAGTGTGTACCCCTAAAAGGAGAGGGGGATTGGGTTTAAGGAGAATAGGTACATTGAATAAATCCTTAATGACCAAAGTTGGTTGTTATATCCTCAAAGGCACTAAATATTGGTTAAAATTCTCCAAGCCAAATACATGAGGAACAAGAACGGGGGCTGTTTTCTATAAATTTCGGACCTGCCAAGAGGCTTTGCTCTATGGAATCATCTTGTTAAATTGAGAAATGTGTTCAAACTAGGGGCTAGAAAGATAATAGGGAATGGGATTAATACGAACTTTTGGAAGGACCCTTGGATAGATTCTACTACTCTGTCCTCATCTGGAGACCTAATTCCTCTTAAACAAATCCTTAATAGGATATGTGGTAAAAAGGTTTCTGAATACATAAATTGGGATTTGGGGGAACCTAAATGGAAGGAGTTCAATATGTTACTAAGAAGGGACAACATGAGAGGACATAGATAGGTTAATTGGGACCCTATCCTAACCAAACTGCATGGATGGATAGGGAAGATGAGTGGATTTGGAAAGGGTGTTCTTCTAGCTGTTTCTTGGTCAAAATGGACGGTGGCTCATGGTAAAATTTTGACTATGGATAACTTGGTTAGGAGAGGTTTCCAACTGGTCAATAGATGCTCGCTTTGTAAACAAGAAGAGGAATCAATTATTCACATCTTCTTTCACTGCAAATTTGTGAGGGAAGTTTGGTCCTACTTCCTATCATTGTTGTGTTCTTATTAGGTGTTTCCTAGCTCTATGATAGTGTTTATACATAGTTTGGCTATTTTCCCTTTCTCTCATAACATTATTGTTGATCTCTGGAACCAGGTTCCCCCTTTTGTTGCCCGAGGTTTATGGAAGGAAAGGAATAACCGTATTTTCAAGGATGAGGAGAGAAGCAGTTGGGAGGTCAGTTTGATCATAAATAACCAGATCAAGGAAAACATTGAGGCAGGCAGGCATGGGTTCTCCAAAAATTGGCCTAATTACATTGAAATGAGGATAAAAAAAAACTAGGGAATCAGTCAGGAGTTAATCAAATTCAATTGGTCTAAGATGCTAACTACATTGGCTACGAGATGGAACCCTCTATAGAAGGATTGGGTGAAGTGCAAAATTGATGGGTGCTCAAAAGGCAACCCAGGACAAGCTGGTGTTGGAGGCCTGATAAGGAACCACAAAAGCGAGTGTATTGAGAGTTATGGTGTGAATATGGGAGTCTGTTCCAATAATAAAGCGAAAGCTATGGTTGCTTTGGGGGGCCTTAATATTATAAAGGAGTTGGGTTATCAAAATGTGATATTAGAAGGGGACTCTAAGCTAATTATGGATATCCTAAATGAAAAGGCTATGCTACCATGGGAATTAAAAAACATAATTGATAAGTATCAAGTCATTAAAAATTCCTTTGATAACTATGTTGTACCCCAAATTAAAAATTTTGCTACACTTAGGCATTTTGAAGAAAAGAGTCAAAGTCTTGTCAAAATCTGTCAAAAAGGTCAAAATTGGGGTTTTGCATGTCTTGCATGGGGGTCAAAAACTTGAAATTTTCAAAATTTGACAATCTGGGTCGGCTCAGAACAACCAAACCAACAAAACCTAGTTTTCAGTTTTTCAACCCTCAATTTTAGGAAAATTTCTATTTTTAGCAATTTTCTAAAAATAGAAACTTTTTTTGGGGTTTTTTGGGTTTCTTTTGAAAAGGATATTGGAAAAAATTTCTAAAAATACAAAATTTCTAAAAATAGAAAGTTTGCCTTCTAGGCTCAAAATACTTCCCCATCAGGCTAGTGCAGTCAGAATCACAAAAATATTAGTTTTTCCCTAGTGGGTCTATTCTACTTTTTCAGAAGTTTTTTTTGGAGATCCAAGGTCATCAATGGAGGCCAGTCAGCCACCAGGAGCTAGAGCCAGACATGAAAACACCGAACAAAAGCTGACAATGATGGACATGCACGAAGAATGTAGAACGAAGAGAGGAAGCTGAAAAAGTTGAAAAATGGGAAAATTTGGCTGTCTAGAGACTTCAAGCACCCCTGTCAAGAATAGGCGTCCAAACAACCATGCCTTATAAAAATTTCATATCCGGCAGTTGAGGCCAAGGCAAACATGCCAAACAAGGAAGAAACTTGAAAAGTTCATAAATTTTTCTAACTCTGCCAGCCATGGGCGCCTTGAAGAGAATAGGCGCCCAACTTTTCAAGGCATCAGATGATGGAATTAGGGTTGGAGTTCCCAAAGCATTGTTGGTTAGATTCGTCTCAGCTCCGCAGTGAGCCTAACAGTGCAACCATCTGATCATTCAGTCATCCAAAATTTGAGATCAAACAGAGGAGTTTCAACTGAAAGGAAGAATGCAAACCATGAAAATGATGAAAAATATATTAAGTCTAGGAAATCTAGGCACCCTAGGTGGCTAGGGGCACCCGACCTTTTGGAGAAGCTAATCCAACAATTAGGGTTTGCAGGTATGATCAATCTTGTCAATTTCTTGTCAAATTCGTAGTGCATGTCTTTGTCAGCTCATCAGATCACACAGCCGCCGACAAACTCAGATCAAATAGGGGCCATGACAAGAGGTTTTCAACTCTGGAGGTGAAAACAGATGAAAAAATGGCTAACACTAGTAAAGATGGGCACCCCTGGAGGAGATAGGTACCCGACATTTTGAAGTGTCAAATGAAGTTTTCATCAGAAGTTGCCTCCAATTTTTTTTTGTTAGATTCGATCAAGCTCCAGGATGAATCCTTCAACTCGTTCATTAGATCAATCTGGAAGCCGGGAGACAGGATCAAACTAGAGATCAAAATTGAGTAAAAGTTGAAAATGCTGAGAAAATGGCTATCTAGGTGAGATAGGCGCCTCTAGCCAAGAAGGGCGCCCAACCTCACCTACCTTAGTCAAATTTTTGAAGATTTCAAAATTTGAAGATGAAGAAAAATGTCCAAGTTCATTGCACAAATTCAGATTAGGGTTTTGAAGAATTAGGGCAAAAGAAAGTTTTTTTTTCTCAAGACAAAGCTTATTTAAGGCACTTTTGTGTTTCATTTTTCATATTTTCTTGTAGGTGGCATCCAAGGAGAAATAGAGCAACAACTTCAAACTTTTCTTTTCAAGATTCAAGAACTTAAACTTGTTGGGTTTTTATAAAATTTCAGATCAACACAACAAGAAGGCCCGCTTTTTCATGCTTTTTCATCCAAAACACCAAATCTTTGAAGAAGGAGGTTATTGTTTTCAATTTTCAGCAAGCTGGGTTATACTAGTTCTATCTTCTGGATAATTTTCTCAAGGTTGTAGGAGTTGCTTTTTCTTTGCATGTTAGAGAAAACTTCAAAACATTCAACTTCTAATCTTCTGGGTCCATCTTAAACATTCTTTTGGACAAAACCCATATCACAACTTTTTCAGAGAAATTTCAAATGGCCGCTTTTTCAATCAGACCTCAAGGTTTTCAACATCTAATCGACTGGATTCATCCAGAATGTGCCTATGAACAATACCCATATGCCAACTTTTTTTGCTTTTTTGAAGAAAATTAGGGTTTGTTGTTTTTTTCAGTCTACACTCAAAATTTTCAAAAACAAATGATCTGGGTTGGCTTGAAATGAAATTCTAAAGAAAACCCATATCTCAGATTTTTTTTTGAAAATTTTCATCCGTTTGACGAAGCTAAAAATAGAAAGTTGTGCAAAACTTGTCAAAACATAGGCGAGTTTACAGTCAATCTTTGAGTTTTGTAGAATGGAGTACACTCCCACTGAGTTTAAGACCAAATCAACATTGTATCATGATTTCATTGAAACTGCTGAAACTAACTTATACCACATTAAGCCAGTGTTCAATCTGGGTGCTTTAGAAGACGTAGGTGATGTCACCATCAGACACCTTGGCCATTCAGGTCTTCTAGCAACAATGCCAGTGATAGAATAATGAGTCAAATTTCAATGATGTTAGCAAAGTTTGAGAAAGTGGCTAAGGAGAATGAAGATTTCTTGAGATCTATTGCAGATGGCGAAGAAATCTTAGAAAAGTGAAACATTGCTATTGATAGTATTGATGCACCTGACCATGATATAGTTTCCCACTTTTTAGCAGATGTGCTTGAGATATAAAATCGGCTTTCATCTAGAAGCTTTCTTTCTATTCTTGTCTTAATTCTTAACCATTCTTTTGAGAAGAGAAAGAAAACAATTGTAATGAGTTGGCATTTCCTATTTTACATGCTTTCTTAGTTGTAGATGCTTATCTTCTTTAGGTTTATAAATAAAGCTTGCATGTTGGCAAGTATTAGTTTTAAAAGCAAGGAGATTTTAGGGTTCCCTACTCCTCTTCTTAGCTATAAATAAGAGCAGTGTTTGCTCATTTTTCTTTAACCGTGCTTGTGATAACAAATTGTTGAGCCTATGCCTTCAAGCTTGTTATCGATTAGTTTCAGTTCACTTTGTGTTAAGAGAAAGTTTGCATGCCTCTTTTAGCTACAAAACCTTGTTTTGTGTCAAGTGTTAATTTGGTTTGATCGCATGTTGCATGTATTTTTCTACAACTTGTTGTCCTAGAATTGTAATCTGTTGTGCCCAAATTTTGAGAAAATAAAGTCTTGAGCGTGCTTTGCTGCCCTAATATAAAGTCTCAAATTTCCATTTATTCTATTTTGCTTATATGATCTCCTTTTCGCAGTGCATTGAAATTAAGTAGATGTATGTTGGAAGAAGGTTTATCTAAGTATCTGTGTCAAAGAATCAAATTATGTTCATTTCTTAACTCTCTTGCTTTGCGTTTACTTGAGAGGCTAGAAATGTCTTTAGCATAAGTTAGTTGTAGTTGATAATTTTATTAAAGAGAAAACCTCAGCTACAGCGTTAAGAGTTCTATAACTTTGTGTTCTCGCAGTTGAAACAAAAAGATAGGAAAATTAGCTCTAGTTTACTTTCTTTTAGAAAACTCAACAAAAGAGGGAGCTTCCCCTCTGAATTTGAAGAGTGGGTTATTGCGCATAGTTGTTTGTTTCCAAACCGCATTCTAGAGGTGCGATTTGAAACACCAATAGTTTTCTAGTGCCCACCATGGGGCACAAGGCATAGAATTTGAAGAAAGATTACACTTTATGACACACAAATGACTCTCTGGCATCCCACAACTCCAGTTCAACAACCTGATCTTACACCTCCAATTATCTAGCCGAATCTCGAGATAATTGAAGGAGAGAAAGCATAAATTAATAGAAGCCTAAGGAGTTTCATCTTTGAGAAGAGGGAGACCCCTGCTCATTGGAGAAAAGCTGCCAAAGTACTAGACAAAGAAGAAAGGAAAGCCGATATTGCAGCCGAAAGACCTATTTTTCCTGATCCTGCGTGGGATTAGACAATCTTGGCTTGCATTGTCTATACAAGAAGGAGGAATCCTCTCTTTCAAGAAGAAATCAACGCTAATCCTTTCCTACCACATTCTATCCAAGTTGGAGAGCCATCCAACGAAGCTCCTGAAGTCATCACCGTACCTGATATCAAGGAAGAAGAACTCGTAGTCAAGCAAGAAGAACCTGCAGTTCAACTAGGAGTAATGGGTGACAAAAACAACAACAACATCTTCAACAACAACCACAATCAGAGGTGCCTGATCTCACTACCTTGGGGAAATCAAATTGGACCTTTAGCCTTGGAAGCAAATAATGAACTCCCCAAGGGATTAAGAAAGTACATTTCATGGTTCCATGGTGATGAACACAAGATACTGATGATCACATTTCAGCTTGCTCAACAGCTTGTGGTGTCCTACACATATCACATGAAGACATTGTAGTACGTCTCTTTGTTGAGGCCCTCAACGGTGCTACTGCCGAATGGTTTCATCACCTAGAATCGGGTTGCATTATAAACGAGGCTACTATGAGTGACAAGTTCTTTGCAAGGTTCAAACCAGTAGAAGATAGTAATCGATTATTTGCTCAGCTATCCAATTCAAAAATGGAGGCCCATGAACTAATGAGAGAGTTTGTGGCAAGGTTTAATCACCTTGTTATGCATATCTCACATACACTCAATCCATTGCTTGAAATTTTGATGAGTAGTTTCATTAATGATCTCCCATCTCAGATAGCCTTCTTCCTCAAGTCGGATAATGAAACAAAATTCGAAAATGAATAGCAAGGTGCAATAGAGATTGAGGAAAACATGATCACTAGTGGAAAGATGAAGGGTAATTCCATCGGGCCTTTGGTTCAAATTTCCATGAATCCACTATTACAAAATGTGGCAAATGAAATGACTATTCTCAAGAGGAATTTTCCCACTCATCCTGCATTGCCTGCTCCACTTGCACCACTAGCATTGCCTGCACCACAACAATATCAAGTATCACAACAATATCAAGTACCACAACAATATCAAGCACCGCAACAACCTATTCAACCAAGGAGAAATAACTTTCAGCCTTACAACAACTTCAAGCGACGAGGGCCACCTCCACCAAGGCAAGCGGTTGACAATACAAAAAAAATTGTGTTTTGATCTTTTCATGATACTAATGAACACATTGGCTCATCATGCCCTGAGAATTTGAGGATGACTCAGATCATGGGTTTTTCCGAAACTACACTAGAGTCAAGCTCTGTACCAACTCCTAGTTCAAACACTGTCTTGCCACAAACAAACAACTTAGATGGTGACTCCGCAACAAGATACTTTGAAAGTGAACCCATATTAAATAAGAAAAAGAGGATCCCCATCATTACTCTCTTCTCATGAATCACAAAAATCATATATCTATTGTGTTCACACAAAATCAACACCAGAAAGCATAGGATGAAGAGAAACTGAAGGTACAAAGAGAAAAAGAAAAAGGAAAGGAAGTAGCTTCTACTTCCAAGTCTTCTCAGGAGAACATAAGTGCTCAAGACTCATTTTCAATAAATCTTGATATAGTAGACTCCTTGATGAAGAACAAAGTGCAAATTTATCAGCTAGAATATCTCCAAGATCACCCAGAGCAAGTCGACCGAATTCTCAAGTTTGTGAAGAAAGGACCAACAAAGCAACCAAAATTACTCGAATCATCCATTCCAATGGAGACAAGCCTAAGCCCTTCTATATTTCTCTATATATGGGGGGTTATAAATTGAGTAATTGCATCATTGATTCAGGAGCCTCAGATAATATCATGCCTCTACAAGTAATGAATGCTTTAGGGCTATCGTGCACCAGCACAAAGGACAAATTTTACTCACTGGAGTCTAAGTCGATATCGTTAGTTGGACAGTTGAAAGATTCTCAAGTGAGGCTGGTAGCTTGCCTAGAGAAGAAGATTATGATGACTATCCTCATAGCTAACATTTCAGCTAGCTACAAGATGATATTAAGTAGAGGTTTCTGTAAGGACCTCGGTGGAGAAATACAAATGGATTTCTCTTCTGTGACTATTCCAATAAAGAATGGCACTTTCAAGCTGGAACTAGAGCCCAAGTCTCGATTTGCAGTGGTTAAGTCTCAAGATCTGCAAGCAAAAGTTTTGTTTCAAGAAACAGGTCTTGGGACTTATGTTTTGCTAGAGGAGACAAACGATGAAGAAGATTAGAATAGTGAACCCATCAAAGGGAAGCTCACAAAATAAGAAAAAGGAAAGAACAAGATGTATCCCAAAGAAAAATTGATAGAAAATCTAGAAATGTGGACCATACAATTCGATGGGAGTTTCTTGATTGCTAGTTCAAGAGCAGGATTTGTCATAATCTCTCCCAAAGGAAAACTATATCCATTTGCATATCGCTTGCAATTCGAGTGCACAAATAATATAGCTGAATATGAGGTGCTTTTGTTAGGTATCAAGAATGCACGAGATATGGGTATTAAGCAACTTGGAGTTGAAGGTGATGCAAAATTGATCATCAAGCAGGTCATAAATCAATATCAAGTGAGAAAAGATCACCTCTGAATCTATAAAGACAGGGTTTGGAATGCAATCGATTGGTTTGAGGCATTTGACATTAAGTACCTTCCACGTGCGAAAAACAACAAAGCAGACACCCTTGTAGTATCTGCTTCTCTTTTCATACCAAATGCTGATTATAGCCAAAGTGCTTTTGATATAGAGCTCATACACAGACCCTTCGTTCCTGACAACAACCAGAATTGGAAAGTCTTCAATGATGATGATCATATCAAGGAATTTCTCACTATGCAAGACAACTTTGAAGGATTATTCTTTGAAGGGAGTTCAACTCCTTTTAGAGAGTCATTAACTGAGGATTCTGAGGTAACCAAGTCAGGCGATATCCAGCTGCAAGGAAATCAAATTTCAAAAGAAGAAGTCTCCTTGGAAGATGTCTTTAACAGAAAAGACAGACATAAAGAAGATACTGGACCCTCCAAGGAAAAGGATTTTATACAACCAAAAGGAAAAAAAATTCCAAAGGGTTTAGTTTCCTTGGAGAATTTGTTTGATAGGCACGATAGGCATATCAAAGACAAAAGAGATTCAAGTGATAAGACTTCTGCTAATTATCACCCAGTGAATATTGGCACTGAACACAAGCCTCAACTTGTGAACTTGGGAAATTTTTGTACACCAGAAGAGAGCGAGAAGTTGATCGCCTTGTTCAAAAAATACCGATATGTTTTTGCTTGGTCCTACAAAGATTTGAAAGTCTTCACATCCACTGATTTGTCTCACACAATTCCTTTGAGACCTAATGCTAGAGCTTTCAGACAGAAGTAGAGACATTATAATCCGCTTGTTCAAGGTACAATCTACGTGGAGATACAAAAGATGGTGGATGCCAAGATCATATTTTCGATTCATCATTCTACTTGGGTGTCAAACATAGTTCCTGTGTGAAAGAAGAATGGAGTAATCATAATTTGTGTTGATTTCAGGAACCTGAATCAATCTTCTCTAAAGGATAATTGTTTGTTGTTGAACATGGATCACACCTTGCAAACTGTCACTGGGTCAAAAATTCTATCTTTACTTGATGGATTTTTTGGGTATAATCAAATTGTAGTAGCTGAAAATGACTAGTTTAAGACTACATTCACCACTCCATGGAGAACATTTGCATATGAAAGAATGCCTTTCGGTCTTATTAATGCTGTGGATTTGGCATTTAGAGACTTGAAAAACAAAGTCATTGTGTTATATCTGGATGATCTCATTGTTTTTCAAAGAAGCGGCAAGATCATTTCTCTCATTTGTCTGATGTTTTTGAAAGGTGCAGATATCATTATATTTCCCTGAATCCTAAGAAGTCTATCTTTGGATTAACAGAAGGAAAACTACTTGATCACATTGTGTCAAAGGAGGGAACCCAAATTGATCCAAGTCAGGTTGAATCTATCAGGAATTTGTCTCTTCCGACTAGCAAGATAGGGGTACATTCTTTCTTTGGTAAAGTAAATTTCATGCGAAGATTTGTACCAGATTTCTCTGAGTTGACAAAGGATATATATGCCATGATGAAGAAGAAGTCCGCTTTCAAGTGGATAGAGGAAGGAAAGAAGGAATTTGTTGCAATCAAAGAAGCCATCAACTGAGCACCAGTGTTAGTTTTCCCTAATTTTGAAAAGGGTTTAATTCTTTAGTATTATGTATCGGACCACACTATGTCTACAATATTAACACAAAAGTTGAATGAAGTAGAGTCTCTCATTGCTTTCATGAGTAGTAGTTTCAAGGCCAGTGAAAAATGATATTCTCAAATTGAGAAGAATGCGTATGCGGTGGTTCGGGCTATCAAATTTTTTAGATTCTACATCTTGAACTCGCATACGATAGTTTATGTGACTGATCCAGTAGTAAAAAGTGTGCTAATCCAACAAGAAACGGGCTCTAAAAGGGGTAATTGGGTTGCAAAAGTTCAAGAATATGACTTGGAGATTCAACCAACCAAACTCATCAATGAGAGAGGTCTATGCTAGTTAATAGTTGAAGATGGTGAATAGAAGCTCCAAGAAAAAGGTATGCCAAAACTACAAACTGAAGAGAAAGAGGATCTTCCTATGGTCCTACTGGTTGAGTCTGCAGGAGAATGGTTCATGGAGATATGGTATCACCTGACATATGGTGATTGTCCTAGTCACCTGGATAAGCAACAAAGGAGGAAATTGAAGCTAAAAGCCCAAAATTATGTTATAATAAGTAACGTTCTATACAAACATGGGCTTGACATAACATTTTTGTTGTGCGTCACTAAAGACCAACAATGACGTTTGTTGGAAGCCTTTCATAGTCAAGCATGTAGAGGTCACTTTTCTTCAAGGGTGATAGCTTTTAAAATCTTGCAAGCACAATTCTTTTGGTTGACTATGTTTCACGATGAGTATGAATGGGTGCACAAATTCCAATTGTGTTAGCAATTTTTTGGCAAGATGAAGATGGCAGCCATTCCTCTTAGGCCAGTTGTTATAGATGCTCCATTTCAGCAATGGGGCTTAGATTTTGTTGGTCCTATCAACCCACGATATAGTAAGGGGAATATCTATGTCCTTACAACCATAGATTATTTCACTAAATGGGTTGAGGCCATTCCAACCAAGCAGACAACTTCCGAAGTGGTGTGTAACTTCTTGAAGGAAAACATTGTTTCACGCTTCAGAGTACCTCGCAAAATTGTAACTGATAATGCATCATGTTTCTCATTAGAGAAGCTTTGGAGTTTTGTTTTGATCATTCCATCACCCTATCTCATTAATCAAATTATTACCCCCAGGGTAATGGATAAGCCAAATCATCAAATAAAAATATGGTTACAATAGTACGCAAGTTAGTTGATTCTAATCAATGAACTTGGCATAAGAAGGTCTACGGCGCTCTCTGGGCTGACCGAACTATGCCAAAGAGAGCCATTGGTACCTCACCTTTCATCATTTTGTATGGTAAAGAGGCTATGCTACCTATAATGCTGGAATTGTCCACATTGTAGCTGGCAACCATAGTGGAAGATGGAGAGTTCATAGATCCTATTGAAAAGTGTATCCTATACCTGACAAAGCTTCAAGAAGAAAGGGTCAAGGTGGTAGACAGAATCACCCATCATCAGGAGTGGGTGAAGAAATTTTTTGACAAGAAAGCTCGTTAGCGAGATTTCAAGGTTGGTGATCAAGTCCTACTATGGGATAAGAGACATGAGCCCAAGGGAATGCATGGAAAGTTTGATTCATTGTGATTGGGGCCGTTCAAGATTCACAAGCTCACAAGGGAGAACACTTACATTCTCTCATGCTTAGATGGGAGCCTCCTAGCGCTACCTCACAATGGACAGTACTTGAAGCACTTTATCCCTTTGGGGGTGGAGTAAAGAATTTTTAATAAAGTTTTTGTCTTCATAATGTGTTTCCCCTTTCTGTAATTTTTCCCTTCGTAATGTTGTGTTTCCCCTTTCTATAACAGTTTCGTCGTGTAATAGGTGAACATGAGGCTTGTTTTAGGTGATTTCTAGGAAATTCCAACTATTAGGTGATTCTAGGAAGTTCGGTCATAGGTGACTTAGGAAATTTTTTGCAATAGGTGATTAGGAAATGATGTTGACTTTGATACCCAATTGACAAGGCACTGGTCTAAGTTCAAAATCCAGAGATTCTACGGTTCTCCTATGTCAAAAGTATCTGACATGGTCCCCAAACAAAGCCAATTGTTGTACCCCAAATTAAATTTTTTTCTACGCTTAGGCATTTTGAAGAAATGAGTCAAAGTCTTGTCAAAATCTATCAAAAAGGTCAAAATTAGGGTTTTGCATGTCTTGCGTGGGGGTCAAAAACTTGAAATTTTCAAAATCTTACAATCTGGGTCGGTTCAAAATGACCAAACCAACAAAACACAGATTTTAGTTTTTCAACCCTAAATTTTAGGAAAATTTCTATTTTTAGCAGTTTTCTAAAAATAATAGAAAATTTTGGGGTTTTTCTAGGTTTCTTTTGAAAAAGATACTGGAATTTTTTTCTAAAAATAGAAATTTTGGCTTCTAGGCTCAAAATACTTCCCCATCAGGCTGGTGCAGTCAAAATCATGAAAAGATCAGTTTTGCCCTAGTGGGTCTATTCTGCTTTTTCAAAAAAAATTTCTAGAGATCCAAGGTCATCAATGGAGGTCACTTAGGTGCCAAGAGCCAGAGTCACACATACAAACATCGAATAGAAGCTGACAATGATGGACGTGCACGAAGAAAATAGAATGGAGAGAGGAAGCTGAAAAAGTTGAAAAATGAGAAAATTTGGCTTAAGTCTGGAGACTTTAGGCGTCCTTGTCAAGAATAGGTTCCCAAACACCCATGCCTTAGAAAAATTTTATATCTGGAAGTCGAGGCCAAGGAAAACACGCCAAACAAGGAAGAAACTTGAAAAGTTCAGAAAATTTTCTAACTATGCCAGCCATGGACACCCCTGGACAGAATAGGTGCCCAACTTTTTAAGTAATCAGATAATGGAATTAGGGTTGGAGTTCCCAAGGCATTGTTGGTCAGATTCTTCTCAGCTCCGTAGTGAGCTCGACAACGCAGTCATCTGATCATTCAGTCATCCAGATTTGAGATCAAACAAAGGAGTTTAAACTGAAAGGCATAATGCAAACCATGAAAATGATGAAAAATATTTTAAGTCTGGGAACTCTAGGCACCCTAGGTGGCCAGGGGTGCCCAGCCTTTTGGAGAACCTAATCCAGCAATTAGGGTTTGCAGGTATAATCAATCTCGTCAATTTCTTGTCAACTCCGCAGTGGATGTCTTCATCATCTCATCAGATCACACAGACGCCGACAAACTCAGATCAAATAGGGGCCATGACAAGAGGTTTTCAACTCTAGAGGTGAAAACAAATGAAAAAATGGCTCATTGGTAAATATTGGCACCCCTGGAGGAGATAGGCACCAGACGTTTTGAAGAGTCAAATGAAGTTTTCATCAGAAGTTTCCTCCAAACAAATTTTGTCAGATTTGATCAAGCTCCACGATGAATCCTTCAACTCGTTCATCAGATCAATCTGGAAGCCGAGAGACATGATCAAACTAGAGATGAAAATTGAGTAAAAGTTGAAAATGCTGAGAAAATGGCTGTCTGGGTGAGATAGGCGCCTCTAGCCAAGAAGGGTGCCCAACCTCACCTGCCTTAGTCAAATTTTTGAAGATTTCAAAATTTGAAGATGAAGAAAAATGTCCAAGTTCATTGCAAAAATTTAGATTAGTGTTTTGAAGAATTAGAGCAAAAGAAAGTTGTTTTTCTCAAGACAAAGCTTATTTAAGGCACATTTTTGTTTCATTTTTCATATTTTCTTATAGGTGGCGTCCAAGGAGAAATAGAGCAGCAACTTCAAACTTTTCTTTTCAAGATTCAAGAACTTAAATTTGTTGGTTTTTCATAAATTTTTAGATCAACACAACAAGAAGGCCTGCTTTTTCATGCTTTTTTCATCCAGAACACCAAATTTTTGAAGGAGGTTATTGTTTTCAATTTTCAACAAGCTAGGTTATACTAGTTCTATCTTCTAGATAATTTTTGGAGAGTTTTCTCAAGGTTGCAGCAGTTTCTTTTTCTTTGCATGTCAGAGTAAACTTAAAAACATTCAACTTCTAATCTATTGGGTCCATCTTAAACATTCTTCTGGACAAAACCCATATCACAGCTTTTTTAGAGAAACTTCAAATGGTTGCTTTTTCAACCAGACCTCAAGGTTTTCAACATCTAATCAACTGTATTCATCCAGAATGTGCCTATGAACAATACCCAGATGCCAACTTTTTTTTGCTTTTTCGAAGAAAATTAGGGTTTGTTGTTTTTTCAGTCTACACTCAAAATTTTCAAAAACAAACGATCTAGGTTGGCTTGAAACGAAATTCTAAAGAAAACCCATATCTCAGATTTTTTTTTGAAAATTTTCATCCGTTTGACGAAAAAAATCAATAAGCTAAAAATAGAAAGTTGTGCAAAACTTGTCAGAACATAGGCAAGTTTACAGTCAATCTTTGAATTTTGCAAAATGGAGTACACTCCCACTGAGTTTTGAGACCTAATTAGCACTGTATCGTGATTTCATTGAAACAGATGAAACTGACTTATACCACATTAAGCCAATGTTCAATCTGCATGCTTTAGAAGATGCAGACGATGTCACCATCAAGCACCTTGGCCATTCAGGTCTTCTTGTAGCAATGCCAGTGATAGAAGAATGAGTCAGCTTTTGATGATGTCAACAAAGTTCAAGAAAATGGCTAAGAAGAATGAAGATTTCCTTAGATCTTTTGCAGATGACAAAGAAATCTTAGAAAAGCGAAACTTTGCTATTGATAATATTGATGCACCTGACCGTGATATAGTTTCCCGCTTTTTTAGCGGATGTTCTTGAGATATAAAATCGGCTTTCATCTAGAATATTTCTTTCCAACTTTCTTTCTATTCTTGTCTTAATTCTTATCCATTCTTTTGTGAAGAGAGAAATAAAAAAATTGTAATGAGTTGGAATTTCCTATTTTACATGCTTTCTTAGTTGTAGATGCTTATCTTCTTTAGGTTTAGAAGTAAAGCTTGCATGTTGGCAAGTATTAGTTGTAAAAGCAAGGATATTTTAGGGTTCCCCACTCCTCTTCTTAGCTATAAATAAGAGTAGTGTTTGCTCTTTTTTTTTAACCGTGCTTGTGATAATAAATTGTTGAGCCCATGCCTTCAAGCTTGTTATCGATTAGTTTCAGTTCACTTTGTGTTAAGAGAAAGTTTGCAAGCCTCTTTTAGCTGCAAATCCTTGTTTAGTGCATGTGTTTTGTTTCAAGTGTTAATTTGGTTTGATTTCATGTTGCATGTATTTTGCTACAACTTGTTATCCCGAAATTGTAATCTCTTGTGCTCGAAGTTTGAGAAAATAAAGTCTTGAGCGTGCTTTGCTGCCCCGATACAAAGTCTCAGATTTCCATTTATTGTGTTTTGCTTATATGATCTTCTTTTTGCAGTGCATTGAAATTAAGTAGATGTATGTTGGAAGAAGGTTTATCTAAGTATCTGTGTCAAAGAATCAAATCATGTTCATTTCTAAACTCTCTTGCTCTAGGTTTACTTGAGAGGCTAGAAACATCTTTAGCATAAGTTAGTTGTAGTTGATAGTTTTATTAAAGAGAAAACTTCAGCTGTAGTGTTAAGAGTTCTATAACCTTGTGTTCTCATAGCTGAAACAAAAAGATAGGAAAATTAGCTCTAGTTTACTTTCTTTTAGCAAACTCAACAAAAGAGGGAGCTTCCCCTTCGAATTTGAAGAGCAAGTTATTGCACATAGTTGTCTGTTTCCAAACCGCATTCTAGAGGTACGATTTGGAACACCAACAAACTATAGAGTGCAACATGTTTACCGTGAAGGAAACAAAACAACAGATTGTGCTGCCAAGTGGCGTTGAGCTATAGGGGATTAACTAGATGGACATATGGTAATTTGTCAGAGTCTATAAGAGACTTAATCATAAATAAAAAATTGAAAATGAGTACACAATATAAAAATAAAACTTCCTTGTTTATTCGGATATAAGAGTACCAAGTGGTGCCTTTAGGATTTCTGTTTACTGATGATATGGGTTGTATGATGAACTATTGGAGGATCTTGGCAGACAAAAATATTAATTATTTTTCCATCATGAAGGTTACCAATTATCACATGAAGATTTTAATCTTGTTAAGGGATGTCATGTCTATGCATGTAGATTTTCCTAGTGTCAGCTATTCCCAAATTTCTAATGAGATGAAGGGAAGGAAAATTAATGTGAAGTTTAATTTTTGTAGGAATAATGATGGGTACTCTGCTTTGGGAAATGTGTTGTGGGAGGTTTCTAAAAGAAAATTATCAATTCATAATTATTCATTTTCTTTCTGTATCTTTTGGCAAAAGAGTGATTCTTGTATCGTGAAGAACAAGAAGAAGGTGAGGGAGAGTATGAAGAAAAGTGTGAAGCAGCATAAGAACTTGTAGAAGAGAAAAATGGGAGGTCCTAGGAAGAGGATGAAGCCACCAAATTTCCAAGCCCTACAACAAAATGTGGACTTATGGAATATGTTCATGGATGTGGGTATGGTGCCATTCTTCCAATCCCTAAAGGGATACAATGAGAACCTCATTGCTAAATTTACTAATTCTTGGTGGAACGGTAATGTTACCATTGGCACTATGAAGTTTGAAGTGACGACCAGATTCATAGTTGAAGCTATGGGGTTGCAGAACCAAGGTACCAAAGTTGATAAAAAAGTGGGGCGAACTACCAGATTTTTATTGAAAAATTTATTCATGATGGTGAGAGACTCAAGAGGTTCCAAAATGGGTATGCAAGATTAGAACTTCCTCCTCCTTTTTCCTTAGTTAGTCATTTCATTATGAGATACTTTACTCTGGAGAGAAGGTATATGTCAGTACATGTGTACCATTTTCCCCTGCTAAACCATATTAGGCATGGTGAGAGAGTCAATTTTCCATTTTATTTGTTGTCCTCCCTGCAACTCCATATTGAGAAAGGTGCCAACCCTCCTCTCCACCAAGGCCTTATGCTAACCCTTTATAAGCATGCATTGGATTTAAATCCCCATGGTAATCCTATTGTGGGAAGAAACAAAAACCTTGGTTGTGATGATGCAGTTATGGAGGAATATCCTTTGGAAGAAAACCCTTGAGTGGTTGTTATCCCGGCTGAGGAACCTATTCCTCGTCTGCCTCCTGTTGTTGTTGCCAAAAAAGTGCTAATAACTGCTAAAAGTCAATTTCTAGTTTCCAATGTTTCCAATCCTCCTACCCTTGTGTCATTGAAATGTGAGGAGAAAATAACCTTTGAAATTGAGCTCATAAGGGGCACGCCTGAAAAAAGGAAACATTTGCCCCTACTGCTTGAGCTTCCCAAGGCTAAAAAGCCCAAATGTGACATAGACTTTAGGGATTTCATAGATATTTCGGAGGAAGGGAACCAAAATGAGGAGGAGAAGGAGTCAATGCAGGGATAGGGAAGTGGTGGGAGTGGTGGTAGACGGTCGACCATGCTTGCTAAAGCGGCCTCGAAGGATAAAAAAGGGAAATTGAAAATGTCTGAGAGTAAAGAGGAGGATCTGGAGAATGGAGAGTTTGAAGCTCAGGAGGATGATGACTTTGAGGACTTGGACTTTGAGAATACGACTTATGATATGGGTGAAGAAGGCTTAGAGGAGGAAAAGGAGAAGGAAGAAGAAGAACAAGCTGATCACTTTGAAGATGATAAGAAAGTGGAAGACAGTGTGTAGGAAGATGAGAACTTGGATATGGGAAAGGACTCAAGCATGGAAGTTTTATAGAGTAGACTAACTCTTTTGCAAGTACAGTTTGAAGACATGGAGAAGGCTTTGGCTACACTCATGAGGGTTATAAATAGATTAATGAGGAGGGCAATGATTGGTGTGACTTTTGGAGAACTTAAAATCGCTAAGAAGCTGAGGAGATAGGGGAAACCTGATGCCGTGAAGACCCTGGATGAGACAAAGGGACTTGACTAGAGAGATTATACTACTCTCATGGGAGATTATGGGGACCTATTGAAGAAAGGAAAATAATGCCTCTGGTTGCTACTCTTTTGTTTTTTTATGAGTTTCCTATCATATGGTTATAATCTTTTAGACTGCACTATTTTATTGGTTATGTTATGGTGGAATACCACGTGGGATACTGTGGGCCTTATTAATGGTTTGTGTAGTGCTAAGTATGCTTCTATTTTTTTACTATTTTTTATTAGAACTGGTTGGTTCATGGTTACTATGATTAATGCTAGCTTGCGTGCTAACTCTAGTGTTGTTTTTTGGTTGGCCAGTGGTGTTGTTTCCCACCTCTTGTCTATTTCTTTTTGTCTACCTTTGTAACCATGGGATCAGGGCCCTTTCTTGCTTATCTAATAAAAAACATTTATTAGTGTAAGTAACTATTAGTGTTACCTTTAATACTTGTTAAAATAGACTAATAGGCACCCTCCAAGCATGCAAAGAAGGAGAGTTGAGTTAGAATCAGTTGAAATAAGGTGTTATGCATTCATTTAGAGTTTAGAGTTTATATCTTTGACTTCAAGTCAAACTGGGGTATTTTTGGAGTTCTCTTTGGTGAAACAACTTGAGAGGGGTAGTTTGGAGATAAATTAGCTCAAATTGGAGTAGTTATGAGCCCCCTTTTTTAGGTTTTTCTGTTTTGCTCATGCAACATCTTGGGATGGATATTTTGGAGTGCAGTTGACTACAGTTGACTCCTCTTAGCACTTTGGGACTGATTTTGTATTATAGGATTGAAAGCTTATGCTTTTTCCTCAATTATTACTTTTTTTCCTCTCTTACACATTGAAAAGAGACTTAAAGTTTTGTAGCTCACTATATTTTTACAAATTTTGATATAGTAGAAAATATTTCAACTTATTATTTTTAGTTATTGTAGAGATTCCTTCTATTATTCAATAAAATTAGGTGTTTACCTTCTCTTTTTTAGGTGTTGTGTCTCTTACGAATGATATTGATGAAAATTTGGTGTGTTTTAGTATCAAAACCATTAAATTTCTATCTCATTAATGGTTGTATGTATACAAAAGCAGTTAATTATCATAGGTCATAGGTTGTGCCATTGATTTGTCTTATCTTCCAAGTTATGAAAATGTCCTTTTCCTTCAAAGAAGATAGATTCCTCAAGCCTTTTTATGAAGTATTTATGTGATTTGATTTCTCAAATTGAGTTGAGTAAATAGATTTTTTGAGAAGTAGTTGTGAATCAAGCTACATGTTAGTTACATTTTGGTGCATCACCTCCTAGACTTATCTTTTCCCTTTTATCAGCTATCCTTCTTCCTTTTTCCCACAAAATTCATTAGTTTCTAGGAGATCTAAAGGGGAACCAAGCCATAATCTAGAGATTTATGTTCATCATGAGCAACCCACATGCTCGAAGATGTTTCCATATTTCATGGGATTGTTGAGCCTCCAAGCTTAGCATATGGGTGCAATCCATCATGACAACAACCCCAATTGAACCCTAACACTAACCCCAAGATTTATAATAAAACCTTAACCCTTACCCCAACCCTAACCCTAATTAAATTTTATCCCTAACCCTAATTCAACCCTAAACCTAACTCTAATTGAATCTTAACCCTAAATGAATCATAACCCTAATTGGCCCCTAACCTTAATTGAACTAGGATTAGGCTTATGGTTAAATTAGAGTTAAGGTTCAATTATGGTTAGGTTTAGGTCTAAGATTCAAATAGGGTTAGGATCAGGGTTGGTGTTAGGATTAGGGTTCAATTAGGATTAATTTTAGAGTTTAATTAGGATTAGGGTTATCATTAGGGTTCAATTAGGGTTCTAATGGATATATATTAATTAATATTAATGTTCACAAAGGGCTAGGGTTTAATTAGGGTTATAGTTAGGGTTTAATAAGGGTTAGGGTTAGGGTTAGAGTTGAATTAGGATTAATGTTCACTTAGAGTTAGGGTTAGGCTTCTATGATAAAGCTTGGGGTTACAATTAGGATTGGGGATCAAATAGGGTTAGAGCTAGGATTAGGATTATAATTCAATTAGGGTTCAATTAGGGTTAGGGTTATGTTTAGGGTTCTACGATAAAGCTTGGGGTTGTGGTTATAGTTAGGGTTATTAGTATCTTATTATAATTAGGGTTCTAAGATAGAGCTTGGGGTTGCAATTATGATTAGGGTTAGAGTTAAGATGAAGGTTATAGTTTAGGTTATAATTAGAATTTGCATTAAGTTTAGCTCTAAGGTTACAATTATGGTTATAATTCTATATCTAACCTTAAACTTAACCCTAATTCTAAGACTAAGACTAATTCTAATTTTAACCCTAACACAAACCTTAATTCTAACCCTAAACCTATATCTAACTTCAACATTGATTATAAATATAACCCTAACCCTAACCCTAACCCTAACCCTAATGTTGACCCTAGTCCCAACCGTAACCTTAACAATAGTTATAATCCTAACCCTATTTCTATCTCTAACAATAACCCTAGCCTTAAATCTAATCATAACCTTAACTCGAAACCTAACCTTAACCCTAATTATATCTCTAATCATAACCCTAAACCTAACCCTAATATTAACACTAATCATAACCATAACCATAACCTTAACCCTAACTATAATCCTAACTCTAAACCTAACCCTAATTTTACCTCTAATCCTAAATAAAAATTTAACCGTAATTATAACTCTAAATCCATCACTAATCCTAACCCTAACCCTAACCCTAACCCTAACCCTAATTCATTTAATTCTATCTTTAATTATAATATGAACACAAATCCTTATCTTAACCCTAATTTTAACCCTAACCATAATATTAACCCTAACTCTAAATCTATATCTAACTCTAACTATAACTCTAGATATATCTCTAACCATAACCATAATCCTAATTCATTTAATTCTATCTCTAGTAACACAAAACCTAACCCTAGTATTAATCCTAATTGTAACCCTAACCCTAAAACTAACCCTAATTGTATCTCTAATCATAACCCAAATCCTAACCCTAATTATATCTCTAATTATATTTTTTACCCTAACTCCAATCTTGACCCTACCCCTAACTCTAATTTTATCTTAATTCTAACCCTAGCCCCAATGTTATTCTTATGCCTAATCCTAACCCTAACCTTTTCCCCAAACCTAACCCTATCCCAACTATAATTCTAACCCTAATCCTTACCCTAAGCCTAATTCTATCTCTAACCATTTAACCCCTTCTCTAATCCTTACCCTAACCCTAATTATATCTCTAACCCTAACCCTAATTCAATCTCTAATCATAACCCTTACCTTAATCCTAACCCTAACCATGATCTTAACCCTACCCCTAACCCTAGTTCTATCTCTAATTCTAACCCTAACCCTAACTCTACCTCTAACCCTAATTCTATCACTAACCCTAACCCTAACCCTAATATTAATCCTAACTTAACCCTAACCTTATCCCTTACCCTAACTCTAATTCTAACCCTAACCCTAACCCTAATTCTATCTCCAATTTTAACCTTGACCCTAACCCTAATTTTATGTCTAACCCTAACCTAACCCTAATCTTAACCTTAACCCTAATTTTATGTCTAACCCTAACCCCAACCCTAATCTTAACCCTAACCTTAATTTTATATCTAACCCTAATCCTAATCCTAATCCTAACCATAACCCTAACCTTAATCCTAACCATAACCCAATCATAACTATAATTCTTACCCTTACCCTAACTCTAACTATAACTCTATCGCTAACCTTAACTCTGATTTCAACCCTAACCCAACCCTAACCCTAAGTCGTACCTAACCATAACCCTAACCCCAACCCTAACTCTAATTCTATACCTAACCATAATCGCAACCTTAACTCTAAACCTAACTCTAATCCTACCTTAACCCTAACCTTAACCCTAACCCCAACCCTGACTCTAATTCTATACCTACAAATAATCGTAACCTTAACTCTAAATCTAACTCTAACCTTACCCTACCTCTAACCCTAATTCTATCTCTAACCTTAACCCTAACCCTATCCCTAATTCATTTAATGTTTTGCATGTTGCAATGTGAATGCTAGTAGTAGATATATTTTTAATAATATATATGAATTACATCAAGAGATATCCTTCTTGAGGTGTCTATTTTTTAATCAATTCCCTACCATGGCTTGAAATTGGTCAGTATCAATGTTGGTAGGAACTATCAATGATAAAAGGGCTTTCTCTAGAACTTCTCTATGGGCAGGTGAAATCTTCGATAGCTCCAAAATAGATATTTGGGTGAGGTCCTTTTGAGTTGATCAAGTAAGCTGTAATCATTAGAATTATCTCTTGTTGATCCTTTGTATGGTAGAGGGGCTCCTTATATTGTAAATTTCCCTCATTGTGTGGTGACTCCACACTCAGGATTTTGACCTTCAATTGTGATAACAGAGAAAGGCTAGTCGTATGAATGTATGCTACCTACGACATTATCATAGGTTTGGTTAACTTGATTGTACGTTTTTCGTTTTTCACCATAATTTCCTTTCCCATGGTCAAGCATTGGATTCTTATATATACCTAGATCCTTGTTTTTAGAACTCCCAGATTGTTGATCTGTAGAAGTTGATAAACCAATCTCGTAGATCCAAATGAACACCTACAAGCAAATAACCTATCACCAAAGGAGATTAAGAGACACAAGAATGGTGTTTTGCAAACATGAAGCAAAAATGCATTAACTAGAATTAAGAATAATTACAAAGAGATAAATCCTTAAGAAAGGAGATCAAAACCCTAAAGGTGAGAACCCTAGGATTAGGATTAAATTAGCATGTGACAAGTGTCAAGATCATAATGAATGAGATGACATGACTAATTTAATAATGCAAAATAAAGTTTCTTAAGTTTAGCTTAAGTGAAATAAAGCAAAGGTGGCTTAATTAATTAATCAATATGATTAAATTAATCAAGTAAAAAATCTATTACATAAACACCTCCCCCTTAAGATGATTTTAGGGAGAAGCTAAAAAACTAAGGACATATGCATGAAAGAAAAGATGGGTCCCAACAAACAAGGCCTGATGAGGTACCCATATACAAATGTAAAAGATCTCTCACAATAGGAGAAAAGGAGAAAACCTCATGGGAAAAACTCCTCTCCAAAAGAGATAAATACATGTGAAGGACTAAAGAAGCCTCCAAACAAGAGTGAAGGATGAAGAAGCCTCCAACAAGAATAAATTGTCTCAAAATATAGGAACAAAGGATGAACATGGAAAAAATCATTGAAGCATGACGAAGCTACAAACACTGTCATAGAATGACTGTTGAAATTCTAAAAGAAAAACCCTCTCTGAAAAAAATGATGATCAAGATCAAGAAGAAAAGAATCTACATGAGTGCCCTTAATGGAACTACATGAATTTGATGGAAAACCAAGGCAAAACATCTAGAACTCGAAGATACAAATGCAACAAGTACCAATAGTCTGAAGAGCTAATCAAGTGAAAATGGAAGGTCACCTCCAAAAATAGGAATGCAAGAGTGTCCATATGGTAAGTGCTCCATCTCACTGAAATTCATGGGTAACCAGCCGCTACATCTACCTAGTACATAGAATAAATATTGTATATATAGCTCACTCCAACATGAAACCAAGGAAGCATTAGCACCAACAGTAGAAACCCCCCCATAATGCTGACAAGGGAGAGCCATGACAGGTATACTGAAACATAATTCCAGAATGTAGTGCATGAATAAGAACCAAGAACATTTGAATGTGTAGATATGAAGGTAGAAGCAGATACAAAGGGTGCAAAAACTAAGGCACACATGCATGAGAAAGGTATGAAGGCAAAACAAAGACAAACATCAACCCCCATGGCACTTTATATCATAGTGCGAGTACAATAAGGCACAAAGTGATGTGCAAGAATCCCAATACTACACATGCAAGCTGAGGGACTTTATTTTAGTGCATTAACAAATGATAAATACATGCATTGTGAGCCCATAAGGTCCAAAAAGGACTACAGCTGAAAATAAGGATTTATGGAAAAAAAACAAAAAAAAAATATGGAACCACCTACACCACTGTGAAGAGGTCGAAACCAGCTTTCTGATGATATCTCGTTTGCCCATTTTTCTTTAGAAGCCAACTTCACCAAATTTGATGATTTGACAAGCATTTTTAGTGTTTTTAGCTGTTCCAGATGCAACGGTGAGGTCCGTTTGGGCTCAAAATTCCCTAAAAAATTAGGCACCCCCTGGATCTAGTAAAAAAAGCCCTTTCTTCAAACCCTCACAAATTTGACAAACAATAGTCAATTTTCACAAAGCAAAGGTCAATCTTGACCATTCTGACAGCTTTGGATTCAATGGAGAGGTCTGATTTTACCGTAGATGCATTATAAAACTACTTCAAGGAAAGATCTCACAAAAAGGAACAAGAAGCTTGTAGATCTAGAGCTTTGATACCATGTAGAAGTTGATAAATCAACCTCACAGATCCCAATGAGCACCTGAAAGAAAATAACCTATCACCAAATGAGATCAAGAGACACAAAAATGGTGCTTTGCAAACATGAAGCAAAAATGCATTAACCGTAATTAAGAATAGTTACAAAGAGATCAATCGTTGAGAAAGGAGATCAAAACCCTAAAGGTGAGAAGCCTAGGATGAGGATTAAATTAGCATGTGACAAGTGTCAAGATCATAATGAACGAGACAACATGACTAATTTAATAATGCAAAATAAAGATTCCTAAGTTTAGCTTAAGTGAAATAAAGTAAAGGTGACTTAATTAATTAATCAAGTAAACAACCTATTACTCTAACATGATAAAATTTCACCTCGCTGTTGTCTATGAGGTCTTGTATGACATTCAATTTCATGCAATTGGATGTTTTATGTCCCTTTTTATGATGATAGTTGCAATAGTCTTCATCCTTATACCATGATGGCTTAACTTGTGGCTCCCCATATTGCCTATGGTCTGGAAGTTTTATGTTATTTTCTTGGACCAACTTGTTCAAGACTGTTTCGATAGGCTCCCCTAAGGGAGTGTATTTTCATCTCGGTGGGTAGTTGTTATGTCTTGGTTGTTGTCCTTATATAATGTTCACATTGTTGACATTATTGAAATGTTGTGTACCTCCTTGTTGCATGTTTGATTTGGAAGGTGCATTGATGAAAAGGTCTTCGCATCTACAACCCCATCATTAGTAATGTTCTTATTCTTGGCCCATATGCAAGGTTTTCATTGAAACTAGATTATGGGTGTTTATCCTTGTAGATTTGTATAGATCCTTTTTCAATGAGGGATCTTTCGATATTGATTCCTTTAGATATGAGTTCCTCAAAATTCGATACACATTGCATCCTTAATTGGAAAGTGATATTTGTGTTTAAGTTTCTTGTGAGGATCTCAACTTGTTTTTTCTCAGGAATAGGCAACTTGCATTTAATAGCTTTATGTCTCCATCATTGTAAGAAAGGTGCAAAGGCTTCTCCTTGATTTTTTTTAAGGTATAGAGTTCTTCCAAGGTGACCTTTGCGTCAATATTGTATGAAAAATGTACAACAATTTGATCAATTGTTTCTTGGAAGGTTCTAATCCTTAGAGGTAAGTGATAAAACCACTTTATTCCTTGTCCACCTAAGATTTTTGGAAAGAGTCTCATGAGGTATGTGTCATTGTAAGATACTTCCATGCATGCTACATAAAATTCTCTTATATGTCCTTCTGGATTACCACGTCCCTTGTATTTATCACACTTTGGGATTTTAAAGTCTAGAGGGAATGGAATCATCATGATACATCTATAAAATGGGTAGGGACATAGATATTATAATGCATATGATTATTTTGTCTTTCCACTTGAATATCTTGGATCCTTTGTGTTAAAGTTTGTATTTGAGTTGAAATTTCCAAGGGACCAATGCTTGGTGATGAATCATATGTATTGTATTGTGGAATGGTAGATGAGTTAAATAGTGGATCTTGGTGAGGTGGTATGCTTGTGTTGTATTGATCATATGGAGGATTGTTCAAATTGTTGAATGGTGGTGTGAAAGCATTGTATCGGCCATATTGATTTTGATTCACAACATTTTGAGAGTTTGGTTGTAAATTTTGTTGTGCAAAGATTTGTTGTTGTGCTTGTAGTTGTCCTTGCACTTGAAACTATTGTAATCATTATTGTAGATATGTATTTCTAGATGTCAGTCATCTCCTTAAGGCATTGTCTTATCTCATCAATGTGTTTGGATAACTTTCATTTTCCGGTGACACACATTCTTTCAATCATAGCTTGGAATTTTTCTCCTTCAGACTTTTCTTACAACAACCTTTCTTTAACAAATTCTATCAGATCATCCGATAATGAGTTAGAAATAGCAAAAACTGTAATACCCTTTTTAAGAAGATACTCCACCAAGGCTTCTTCAATTCTAGGCCTATTGATCGGAGAGTAGGCATTCCACATTTTACCAACCTTTTTCATATCACCTTCATCCAACATGGACCGAACTTCATTTGAATCAGGTAGACTCTTCTTCTTTCTCCAACTCTTCTGTGATAGCGAGACAAGAGAATTCCTTAAGGAGATTTATGACATCTACAAGCACTGTAGACACCATTCTTGCAAACAAACACTCCTATAGAATCAACATCCCAAAATAAGATGACCAGTCTAGAGACAGGCACTGACATTCACAATCCTTAGCATCAAAAAGTATTCCGGAGAGATGATCCAACTGGACCTCAACAATTTCTTTAACCAACTAGAAGGTTTTAACCACATCTTCTCTTTGTCTCTGAGTAGAAAGCAACTTAGCTTGCAACTCACCAAATCTTATCCTCTATTTTCCATCTTTATCTTTGAAGAATTCAAAACACTTCCCAATCTCATTAGATTCATATTCAATAGCCTCAATTCTACTTCTTAAATTTATAAATAGTTACGGGCCATCGGAAACAGTATTTGTAGATGTCAAACATCTCCTTAAGGAATTCTCTTGTCTCACCAATGTGTTTGGATAACTTTCATTTGCAGATGACACACCTTCTTTCAATCATAGATTGGAATTTGTCTCCTTGAAACTTTTCTTGCAATAACCTTTCTTCAACAACTTCTATTAGATCATCTGGTAATGCGTCAGAAACAACAAAAACTGTAATACCCTTTTTGAGCAGATACTCCACCAAGGCTTCTTCAATTATAGGCCTACTGACCGGAGAGAAGAAATTCCACATTTCACCAACATTTTTCATTTCACCTTCATCCAACATGGACTCAACTTCATCTGAATCAGGTAGAGAGTCTTCTTCCTTCTCCATCTCTTCTAAGATAGTGATGATATCTTTTGTGTTAATTTTCCTCCTTTTGGGTTCCGGAGGGGATACACCAATAACAACCTCTAATTCCCTATTATCGGAGGAGGAACCCTCCTCAAAATGACAGATAGTAATAGCACTTAATTTATCTTCTAAACATTCTAGATATCTATGAACTTGCTTTCCGACAGGGATGTCAAACTTCCACTTAACATTCTCCTTTGATGGTAATAAATTCAAAAAGTAGAACATTAAGCACATGAGTAGAGACCCAAAATGGAAGCGATAACTCTCAACTATAGACATTCTCAATTAGGTTTTCCATTACCAAGCTACATAGATCAAACTGCTGATTTTCCTTCACCATATTATGTTCAAGAAACACAACAATAGAAGATGTAGAACCTTCATGATTTTGGAAGTAGATTTTGTATGAGATACCATAAGCAACATACCTCATTGCAGTATCAACAATGGTATTTATTAGTAGAGCTTATGGGTCTTTTTTGATACTAGTAAGTTCCTCCACGTCTTTGTATTTCACAGTTTTCTTCCCGGGGAGGTCACCAACCCTGCACAACCCAATAACAACTTCAATAGCTTCCTTCATGACCTGATAGGGTTTGTCCAAAATAATGTTGCCATCTTTGAAATGGCTCAACAAGAATAAGATAGACTCCTTATCGACAAACCAGGGGAATTATCCCCACAGATCCATGACTATGACACTCACATTCTGCAATTCACCACTCTTCAACCCTAGCTCCATTTCCTTCATCTTTCGATGATCAAACTCATCCAACTCAACTCCCTTCAACTTTAATGGAATACCGCCAGTGGATTCTCTACCAATCAACACAAATTCCATCATCATGCTCGACTTCTTCAATCCTTTATAACTAAAAAACTCTTCTTCTTCCTTGGAACAGTGAGAAATGATTTGAAAATCTATCTTTTATCCTTAATTGCTAATGATGACTTCCCAAAAAGTGTATCAATGATGCTAGCAATTGTACTTCTCTTTTCAATTAGCTGGATTAACCTCCATTATTCAACATCAACTAATATACCATTGCCAACTCCTGAGCTTCAAGTCACATTATTTCAATACGACCAACTCGAGTTTCTCTATATTCCATACTATGTGTTGTCTCTTGGAACTCAAACAAAAAGAGAAAGAACTTGTACTCACCAAAGGATCAATCCATCAGTTGATTCCTTCAAATTTCATCAAGCTCGCCACTCTAATAAATCTTCACAAAAGGAATACCTAGAACCAGTAACACACTAGGAAGAAACAAATCCCATAAGAAGGCTTTGATACCACTTGTTGGGAAATTTTGGTCATCTCAGAAAGAACATCTAAGATAAATAGCTCCTTCGGTAGCTTTTATTTCATTAGATTGCCTCAAAGACACGAACTATGCCACAAAGTGGAATCAAACATAGTTCTTTTCCCACATTGACCCTTAGAGAAAAGTTAATGCTAAATAAACTAGTTACAAAAACACCATTAAACTTCAACAACCAAAATCAACAAACATGAAAGACAAAACAGACAATAGGAACACATATATTTTACATGGGGAAAACCCTTTCAGGTAAAAAACCCCACACTCCAAAATGATTGATCCATTGTATTATTTAGCAACAAATAGATTTACAATACAATCTCGGGCTCATAAACTTTACAAGAGTTTTCATCTTGTTCCATTCTGGAGAGAATTTGTCAGCATAACCCTATTCTATTTTCTTCTCTCTCCTATTTTACATTTCTCTGATCAACTTCTCAGTACATTACAACCTTTGCACTTGTCACAATACTCTTATGGTATACAAAGCAGATTCACATAGAGAGATAGGTTTCACAATCAAACCACAAAGAGAGAGAGCATAATTTTTTTCTCATTACAGAGTATGTCCATGTATACCAATCACCCATCATCACTTCAGTTTCAGAGAACAAATCGCTACAGTTTCCAACTGTCATTTTAACTTCCAACTGAAATGAACATTTATGAGAATACCATTCAGTTAACAGAATATCGAAGATTCAATCACTCCATCCACTTCACAACAATGATGCGAAGCGAGCAATATATCACCATATTGATCGGACATCATATCACCTCCCATTGATACAAGATAGTCACTCTAATGTTCACTGTACCAGTCCATGTGGCCCCCACTATTGAGTTAGCTTGGCTTGCACCATCTATCACTTCCCTCTTGTTAGCTTTGGGTTTCATCACAATCACCTCCCATAAGTCCAAGTCAACCATTGTTGTATCGGGGGGACACTAGGTCGTCTCCCACTGATATAAAGAAGTCCCACTAATGTACACTCTACAACTTCAATTCATCAGCCCATCAGTGAGACCACCTTCAAAGTCCTGTTGATCAAGCCAAGTCACGTTGATGATAACAAGTTCACCACCCATCGATCCAATGGGGAGACTCAAGATAGAGTCCCGCTGATAACACTTGATAGAATACATAACACCAACATAAGGAGTTATTGGGTTGTCAGTGAGACAAACCTTAAGGTCCTGCCAATAAGATATCATTCTGCAGACACAGTTACATCGGTCCATCACTAGGACTATGGTCATGGTCCCACTGACAAGAGTAAGTCTCACTGATAAAGGAACTTAGGCAATCTATTGGAGCATCAGGGGAACTCTATGAAAACTCCTATTGATACCACCATGTCATAATGACAATGTAAATGTCTGAATTCCAGTACGCTTGAGGCATCATTTCTCAATATTCTCCCACTTGATGAAGAACATACTAGCTATCAATTCAACACTCAAAATCACTATATCAACATTCAATATATCCAACACCTCAAGAAATAGTTCCAACCATCCTCCAAAGGAAAAGAACATGCCATGGTGAATATGCACCAATCTAATCTGAGACACCAGCAACAGAACCAACGGTTGGAAAAAATAGACTCCAACACACTATCACCACTCCACTGTGCATAACAATCCATACAAAAGCATCACAACATCAATTTCAAAGCTTCACCCTGAACACAACCATGAAAAACATTTTCCAGAAAACAAGATAGTACATCAATTAGAAGAACAACCAGTAAGTTGACTGCTCCCATCCAATTGGTCAACCCAAGTGACTAAAAATAGCACACACAACAAGTTCTAATCCATCCAATCAGACATACCTCAAAGGTATTCACACCAGTAGAATCATGCCACCCCATAACCAACCCGACAACAACAAATACATGCTCCATATGTCAACCATTTGAAGAAGAAAAAACACATCCAGGAACTCCCACTGCACGGGTAATGAATCTAAAAAGATCAAAGCATACCAGGTCTACCAATAGCATACACATATAAGAGGTGTGAACCACATCATGTGGTACCAAGGAAACATCCACAATGATATGCACAATATGTAAACCAATAACAACTCTCACCACAAGTCTATATAGCTCTCCCAATTTCTTCACACCCAACAAAGGAAAGAGATAAAGAATCTCCATGTCATCACCCAAAAACATGGGTGAAAACACATGACCAAAAGCTAGTGATCACTACAGCTCCAACCAAATCTCAAACCAATGTAATATGAAAACAAACATCCAGGAAGATAATCGAGACCAAAGAGAGGAATATTGCACATCGTGTTCCTGTAGAAAATCCTCCTACATACACCTCTGAATGCCAAGTGTGTCAAGTATGATCTCCTTCACAACACCCCAAAGAGGATAGAATAACAAAACCCAACTGTTCAATCTCCAAGATCAAACACAACAGATATACATGTAATTATATGGATGTAAGCTTCTCCAAGAAGATCAGACTATTTCATTTCCTTTTTCAGGAAAAAAAACCATAAAGAATCTCCTAGCTGTTCTTATCAACAAAAGATATCATAAACTCAAATTCACAAGGACATAACCATGTCATCCATCATCCACTATGAATCCTCCAGAACCATTAAACAACAATTTAAGATCCATATCATGAAATAAAACATATAACACATCTAAAAGATATAATGGGTAAATACCTCTCAAATAGAATTCACTACCAAGTAGACCAAGAGTGGGGAATGAGAATGCTCCTCCAAGATATATAAGCCACCATGACTCATCCAAGAACAATCTCCTCATTATTCTCTATTGAACTCATGTCCAACAAAGGTGTAGGCTCCTCAAGCTTTCTGTTGAAATATTCATCAGGAATAACCATCAACAACATTTATTTCATCTCAATAGAATTATAGTCTCACCTTATTCTCCATGTATCCATGAGCACCTATCATCAATTACTTCATTCTACACTCCAAATCGCACCATTGCACTATCATGAAGTTTTAAGCATATAATCAATGTACCCAAAACACAGAGAATCACTAATCCACTATCAAAGCTCCAATCATTTGAACCGGGAACTTATCATAACATCATGATCTACTCGTCCCCCTTAGGAGATACCATGCTTCAAGTGAAAAAACCATGATCTCAAGAGAAATGCATCATGCCAAAAATTTATTACTAAAATAAGTCTATCATGACATTAAGAAAACAAGCTTTAAGCCAACATCACCTGTCAAGCTTCACCAACACCTTGACCAAAGACTCACAAGATTCCTCCATTGCTTCAAGATGTTTCACATCCTTGAATAGTTTCCATACAAATGTGAAAGAACCCTTCTGTAGCAACAAGATCTAAGAGCTCCTCCTAGTAACATCTGCAACACTAGAGAAGACCATCCATCACCAAGTGATGAATCCACCGTCATTGCTAAAGCTCCCACTAAATCATGACAACCGAGCTCTCCAAGCATCATGACCAGACATCTGCTAATCTAAAAATCCTTCAAGTCCTCACAACAACATGCCCATATGACAATAATACCAAATGACACCAAGATCTCAAAACCAAGCAAAAATTAGCATCATTGTCAAAAAATTACACAAACCAGTGTATCCAAGCTATCCATGACATCATGATACACATGATACACATGCTATAGGTCCCCATAATCGACTATTCAAGTACTTAACATCATCCATCCTCTCATCTAAACAAAAACACACCAATGCACAAGTGACTAGAGATAAGGACAACTAACAAGTTTGCACTATCACTGAATCAATCTCGTGGATATAGACAGTCCACTTTCAAGTTATCCCACTGCAGCTAATGGGTAGCTAATCCACCAACCACATAAATCGAAGATCGAACACAATGAATGTGGAAGCCCATCATAACATTGGAAAAAGTAACACTAATATCTCAAAGAGAATAACCACACAGACAACCTGACTCAAGCACCAGATCCTTCTCAGATCCAATTCGCCAATCATGTCCATAACTCGAGCACCATAGTCTAGGAACCCAACAAGCAACACCACATGAAATGTTGGGTGACAAATCACGTACCAACACTCCCATGAAGAGAAGACATCACACCTCCTCATACCATGCCCAAAGCATGTATGCCGAATTGCAACTATCTCATCCAACACCATCCCAAAAGGACCAAGGTCTAGAAAATAACTCTAAACATAGCTTCACATAACCACAAGTTTTTCTTGACTATGTAAAACCTACAAAACCACTATCTTCAAGAACATCCATGCACACCCATATCCACTTCACATCTAGATGACTCAAAAGTCTGAAACAAGAAACATCATAACGGTTAAACCAGAAAATGGATTATCATGAATGAGAATCACCATAGATTTTTAAGAAAACCTATAAAAAATATGAGACCCAAAAGCATGAGTCTGAACCATGTAGGTACAAAGAATCCATTAAGGGAAGAAGTAGTTCAACAACTCTAGCCCAATTTTGGGCCAAATCCATAACCACCAACATGCACATGCATCCGAGAGAGACAGGCTATTGCAAGAGCTTTTAGATCATCCAATGATCAACTCCATAGCCTTTATGCAATCGGGGTACCATAAAACTATGCCTTCCAATACTAGGACAAAACACCTAGCATAAGCACATTTCCCCATAGTTGAGAAATAACCCAAGCCTCTCCATGTCATTAGGGAGCCTCTCACATAGACACCCAATATGAAAGCTTAACTACAACACAAACATAGAGTAATTAATATTCCACTCCATCCATTAGGATTATACCACTTCCAACTCACGAGCTTCAAGTCACATCATTTCAATATGACCAACTCAAGTTTCTCCATCTTCCATACTGCGTGTTGTCTCTTGGAACTCAAACAAAAAGAGTGAGAAATTCTACTCACCAAAGGATCAATCCATCAGTTAATTCCTTCACATTTCCTCAAGCCGACCAAACTAAGAAATCTTCACAGAAGGAATACCCAGAACCAGTAACACACTAGGAAGACACAAATCCCAGAAGAAGGCTCTGATACCACTTGTTGGGAAATTTTGGTCATCTCAAAAAAAAAATCTAAGATCAATAGTGCCTTCGGTATCTTTTATTTCATCGGATTGCCTCAAAGACACAAACTACTATGCCACAAAGTGAAATCAGACATAATTCATTTCCCACATTAACCCTTAGAGAAAAGTTAATGCTAAATAAACCAGTTCCAAACAACACCATTAAATAGATGCAACAGCTAGAAGCAACAAACATGAAAGACGAAACAAACAATAGGAACACACCGATTTTACGTGGCGAAAACCCTTTTGGGTAAAAAACCCCACACTCTAAAATGATTGAACCATTGTATTATTCAACAACAAACAGAGTTACAATACAATCTCAGGCTCACAGCCTTTACAACTATTTTCATCTTGTTCCATTATGGAGAGAATCCGTCAGCATAACCCTATTCTATTTTCTTCTCTCTCCTGCTTTACATTTCTCTAATCAACCTCTCAATCCATTACAACCTTCACACTTGTTACAATACTCTTATAGTATACAGAGCATATTCACATAGAGAGAGAGGTTTCACAATCGAACCACAGAGAGAGAGCATAAATTTTTTCTTGTTACAAAGTATCTCCATGTATACTAGTCACCCATCGTCACTTTAGTTCCAGAGAACCAACCGCTACAGTTTGCAACTATCATTTTAACTTCCAACCAAATTGAATGGTTATGAGAATACCATACAGTTAACAGAATATGAAAGATTCAATCGCTCCATCCGCTTCATAACAATAATGTGAAGTGAGAAATATATCGTCATATCGGTGGGACATCATATTACCTCCCATCAATACAAGATAGTCACTCTGATGTTCACTGTATCGGTCCATGTGGCCCCCATTGCTGAGTTAGCATGGCTTGCACCATCTATCACTTCCCTTCTGTTAGCTTTGAGTCCCACCACAATCACCTCCCTTAAGTCCGAGTCAACTATTGTTGTATCGGGGGGACACTAGGTCATCTCCCACTGATGTACACTCTACAACTTAAAGTCATCAGGCCATCGATGAGACCACCTTTAGAGTCTTGCTAACGAATCCAATTCATGTCGATGATAAAAATTTCACCACCCATCGGTCCATCGGGGTGGCTCAAGACAGAGTCCTGCCGATAACACTAACTCCTGCTGATAGAATACATAACGCCAACATAAGGATTTATCAGGCTATTGGTGAGACGAACCTTAAGGTACTGCCGATAACACATCATCCCACTAATATAGTTACATCATTCCATCGCTAGGACTATGGTCACAGTCCCACCAATAAAGGAACTTAGGTAGTCTATTGGATCATTGAGGGAACTCTATGACAACTCCCACTGATACCACCCTGCCACAATGGCAATGTAAAGGTCTGAATGCCAGTATGCTTGAGGCATCATTTCTCAATAGCGTGGACCTTTAACAAAGGTGCAAACCTATCAAAAACAAAAGCACTGTTTTGCCCCTGCAACCTACAAATCCGATAAAACTTGAAACAATTTGATTAGATAGGGATGTGGGGTCCCATCGGGCATGCCGATTTGTAAGTATATAAATTTAATTAATCAAATAACAATAAAATGAAGCAATTAAACAATCCATTGATAAACTAAAAGAAATGCTTCAATGGAATTCGATTAACAACACTAAATGATTCAAATTAAAAGCATAAAACATGATCCAAAGCCTTCAAACTAAAAATAGTGTGCAAACCTCCCCATTTTATTGTGGATTTGAAGAAAATTTGGTGTGATGTGATGTAGATTTCTCAAACTTGCCTAATCCATTGTTATTGCAAAGAAAATTGATGAGAATTAGAGTGAATGATCCACAAGAAGCTCTCGAATTGATCAAAATTGAGTAATCCATTCAAGAGAGTAAGTTTGCATAAGATTTGTGAATGATTTATTATGTAAAATTGTCTAATATTTATAGAATTTGGAAATCATGATCAACAGTCAAGTTGAAAAATGGTGATTGAGGGATGAAATCGAATGAGAGAGGAAGGCATGGATCAAGAATTGATCAAATGGTTGATAATTCATGATACATGGATCAAGGATTAGATTAAGGGCTCATAATCCTTAAGAGACTCAACAAATTCTCTAAGTTTTAGGAATTATGTTGGAAATATTTCCATGTGGAGGGAAATATTTGAATTCAAATTGGACAAAAATTTCATGAGAATATTCTTTCAATGATTCGAGGGGTTAGAAGAAATTAGTCAATTAAATAATTACGAAATTTCTTAATTATGCAAGTGGAGGGAATTTAGGGGTTTAATTAAATAATTAGAAATCATTTAATCAAAGTGGGATTTAGGACATTTAATTAAATAATTTGCATTATTTAGTCAAATGAGAGGGCTTAGGAGATTCAATTAAATAACTTGTATTATTTAATCAAATGAGATGAAAATTAGTGTGAAGGGGGTGAATTAATCACATAATATTAATTATTCAATTAATAGAGGGAATTCATCAAATAATATTAATTATTCAATTAATAGAGGGAAATGATGAATTTAATTAAACAGTTGACATTAATTCAATTAAATAGATGAAAATGAGTGAATCAGGATAGAAATGGTGAGTAAGCAAAATCAAGTGTGCTTTATACTTAGGACATTTTTAGGTGCCTACATCATTCAACGTAGTGTAGGAAGGATGTTGTAATATATCACTTATAATGGATGTCCCCATGCTTATTTATGAGGATTTAGTGAAATAAGTAATCATAATTATATGTTTTCTTTTGTCACATTTGTTGACATGAATTTAATGAATGTTTGGTATGTGAGTAAGATAACACCTAATATATTACAAATTCTTTGCAATAGTTATTCCTTTACCACATAGGTCATTGTAGTTTAGGTTATGGATTATTAAGCATGTTTATTATACAAATATAATCTCAAGTTTTCATACATGACTATTAACTTAGTTCTATTGATGCCCTGTTGAAAAAATTTTATTTCTTCTTTGTTGTTATGAATTTGTTTCCCAATGGAGCAAAAAATAATTTTCATTGGTGAGAGATCACCAATTTCATCATTTAAATCACTTTCATCTTGGTTAGTTGTAGGATTAGATTAGTTTTTATTCATATTTTCATGATTCAACAATATAAACTAGATAACTATTTTAAGTAAATCTAACAACAATATCATTAGAGAATGTGAAAATTTATGTATGCACCTTTTGATTGTGTAAAAAATGATAAATGAAACTATATTTGGGGATTATAATGAAGCTAATATTTGGATGTAGCCAACAACATACACTCAATAGAATTGTGCCATTAATCATGTGTGAGAGCCAAAGATTTGAAATAACTAGAAAAAGAAATTATTCTATTCACCAACTCTAATGCTACAATGAGAGAAAACTCTCTTATATCCAAAAAAACTGAAAAAAAAAAAAAAAAATTTGGTAGATTTCGACAATTATCAAATTTTGTCGTTTTAGGAATTTCGCATGCATAACTTTGAGAGTCCAATTTTTCCCCAAAAACTTCCTAAAACTAAGGTAGGATGAATTTCCAACTAACATCCTAAATTTGAAACATGCATTTTGAGTTATTAACAAAAACAACTTCTTAAAAACTAGAAAAAAATAGTAAATTGCCATTTTGAGGGCCAAGATGAAAGTTTCAAGCCTCGAAAAAGTGCCAAACTGGGGGAAAACTTCAAGGTTGAATGGGAATCCACATGGCACCTCATAATGCATCCACCTATAAATTTTCAGCCAAAACGGACATCCGAGTTAAAAGTTATGACCTTTGGAAGTCCCTCCATCATTCTCCTCTAGTTGAAAAGAACACAACTCCTGCAAGTGAGTGTCTTTGAACTGCTGCCACTTGCCTGTATCCAACCTCTACACTTCCCACTCTATAATCCACGTGCTATCTGTAGGTGGCAATCCTTTCCACTGTACTAAATACCTATTGTAATGCCCTTGCTGAGTGTTGATAGTTTTCTTATCAAGAATATATGCAATCTTTTCCTTCTTCTTATGGGGAATGTGGTGGTGCCATGCCACTTCTGGTTCACTAACTTCAACACCATCCTCACCATGGAAT
>CM021102.1:806588728-806603728 GCA_007115665.2 Sequoiadendron giganteum
ATCCCTTCATTTTTTCCTTTTAAGGCCCTGAGCATCCTCTCTTTAAAACTCATACCTTCTAATTCTTTTTCATGTTTTGTATCTTGATCTGCACCTCCTTGACCTATCTCTTCATCAGATTTGTCTCCACCGCTACCCAATCTTTGGTTTTCCATTCGTGTTGTAAGTTCTACTACATGCCTTTGCAATTTGTTCATTTTTCTATGCATCTGGGCAAGACCGCCTCTTGCTCTTCATCTCCTATCCGTCTTCCCGCTCTGATACCAAATGATGTAGCCAACAACATACACTCAATAGACTTGTGTCATTAATCATGTGTGAGATCCAAAGATTCAAAATAAATGAAAAAAAAAATTCTTCTATTCACCAACTCTGCTGCTACACTGAGAGAAAACTCTCTTATATCCAAAAAAACTGAAAAAGAAACAAAAAACCAAAAAATTACCTTTTTTGGCAGATTTTGACAATTGTTATATTTTGCTTGCATAACTTTGAAAGTCCATTTTTTCCCCAAAACTTCCTAAAACTAAGGTATGATGAATTTCCAACTAACATTCTAAATTTGACATATGTGTTTCGAGTTATTAACAAAAACAACTTTTTAAAAACTATAAAAAAATAGTAAATTGTCATTTTGAGGGCCAAGATGAAAGTTTCAAACCCAAAAAAAGTGTCAAATTGGGAATCCACATGCTACCTCATAATGCATTCACCTGTAAAATTTCAGCCCAAATGAACATCTGAGTCAAAAGTTATGACCTCCAGAAGTCCTTGCATCATATTTATAGGTGTGTTATCAACTATTTAGAGGTCTTATGCAACTAGTTCATCTTGACCTATTGATAACTATGGGGTTCAAGTCTATATTTGTGTATAACTACTATTTGCTATAGTCATATTTTATTATAGTTTATTTAAATACCTATTAAGGTATAATTTTTGGAATACCCTATCACATCCAAGCTAAGACCAAAGAGAAAGAGAAATTATTCACTCTCAAAGTAGGCATTTACTCATCCTCAATCTATTGATGAACCTCTATTTCATCCCCTGTCCTTGAAGGTGTAACAAAATTTCTAGGATTGTGGATCCAAAAGTTTGACTTAAAAAATGGATAAAAAATTAAAAGTATGAAGGTTAAATAACAGAGGTGAATATTATTTTAAATAATATACATTTTTTATGGACATGTAGGTAGTATAAGGTAGATTTTTTTTTTGTATACACTACAACATAATAGTACCACCAAAGGATGAATACAAAAATGGATAGAGCTAGAGGCATGAAAAATAGTTCTCAATTAGATTAGTGATTTTGGGCTCAGGTTCTAAGTACTTCTTGCTATTTGATTCATCAATAATCATTTTTACAAGCTAGTTGATAAAACACCATATGAAGTATGGATAGGTAAGAAACCCTCTATTTCATACATTATAGTTTTTAGTTGTGAGGATTTCATTCACATACCTAAAGAAAATTGTTCTAAGTTAGATTTAGTTTTAGTGATAATGGCAAGGGTTATAAAATTTGGAATCCTCTAACCTTAAAAATGGTTAATTGAGAGATGTAATTTTTAAGGAACTTAGAGTTAAGTCTGATTATGTACAATCAAAAGAGAAAGAAAATAAAATTTTGCATTTTGCCAAGAAGATGAATAGGTGTTAGATCAATAGATTGGATAGGAGTATGTATAGGAAGAAGTTTTAGATTTGGAGATATCATATAAAGAACACAATTCTCTTATTACAACCTTGAGAAGGTCCATGAGACAAAATAAACCAATTAACTTATATAGCTAACCAAGTTTCTATTATATATTACTTTACCCTCTATTGAAAATGAACCTATAACTATGAAGGAATCCTTTTCTTTAAAGGAGAATAAGTCCTAAATAAAGACCATAAAGGATGAGATGATGGCTTTGTATATGTGTGAGATCTTGGATCTAGTTGAGTTTCCCAAGGGAAGGAAGCCCATTAATTTCAAGTGGGTATTTAAGGAGATATTTTGAATAGATAGATAATTAGAAAGGTACAAAGAAAAATCTTACCCATAGGTTGAGGGAATTGACTCAGGTGATTTTTTTCTATTGTAAAATTAACTTCTCTTCAATTCCAACTTTTTATTTCTATTGTTTATATTTTATATAATTAGAGGAAATAGATGTAATAACTACTTTCTTTCATGGGGATCTTGAGGAAGAAACATATATAAAACAACTTGATAGTTTTATGGTAAAAGAGAAGGAAAATTTGAGTTGTAAGTTGAAACAGTTATTTTATGGTCTAAAGCGGTCACCACAGATGAGCTATTGGAATTTTGATGTCTTCATATTAGACTTTTGGTTTTTTAGGAGTGAATGTGATCATTTTTTTAATTTTAAATTGATTGATGATTAGTTTCTATTATTGTCCTATATGTTGATGACATGTTATTCATTGGAAGTAATAAGGGAATGACTAGGGAGCTCAAAAATTAGTTAATCGGTTCCTTTGAAATGAAATATTTGTGGGAAGTGAAGTACACTTTGGGCATAGAGATAAAAAGGATTAAGTTAAAAAAAGCCTTGGCTAAATCAAAGTAAGTATGTTAAGACTATATTATAGAGGTTTTCTAGACAATACTATAAGCCAATAAGTATTCTTTCACTAGAGCTAATACTAAGTTTTCATTATAATATTTTTCTAATTTAGATGATTATTTGGAGGATATGCATATTCCATATGCTAATGTTATAGGTAGCCTAATTTATGTTATGGTTTGTATAATACTAGACATTGCCCAAGTAGTGGGAGTTCTGAGTAGGTTTACATCTAACCTTGGTAAATATCATTATAATTATGTATAAAAAGGTTTTTAGATAGTTGTGATGGAATTTAGATTATTATATTTTCTATCATGGGACTAATGATGTGGATAATTTTTTTGATACACAAGGATTTATTGATTTAGATTGGGTTGTTGATTTGGATAGTAGGAGGTCCATAGTGATTATGTGTTCTATTTGGAGGAGCTATTAGTTGGATGAGTAAGTTACAACTTATGGTTGTGTTTATTAGTACATAAGTAGAGTACATGGTTGTGACACGTGCATATAAGGATTATGTTTAGGTATTGGCTTTGAGTGCAAGCAAGTCAAGAATAAATGTAATAGTTAGAGTTTCATTTATTTTGTGAATAGCCCAATGTACCATTCCTATCCAAAGAATATTAATTCTTAGTGTTCCTTTATACAAATGATGGTAAATGGTGGTAAAGTCATGATATAGAAGGTTGACACACTGGTTAGTGTTATAGTTTCTCTCACTAATCCAGTGAGCATGGATAAATTTAGTTGGTATAGAGAGGCTATGGGCCTTTACTGTTTTAGAACTTGCTTTATTTTTAATGTATTTGTGTGTCTTGAAATATAAATTTAAAGTGGGAGAATGTTAGGATAAGGGATACTATTCACCTTCCAATCATGTCCTGATTCATTATATTTAATTAAGTAGATGATAAATAATGTGTCATATCCAAACATGTAGTGCAAAAAATGGGACACCCATGTGTGGGGACATTATTTATTGTTCAAGATACTCAAGATATTGTGTAAGAATACGTTTAATAGGGAGGTTACACTAAAAATATTTTTCTTGATTTGGTGGGTATGAAAAATATTAAATACCTTCGTAAAGCACGTAGGATTGAGATCTTGGTTAATTTGACTATTATGATATAATCTATGACATAAATAGAATATAAGAGGGGTATAAAGGCATAATAAGAGTTACATACTATTCTAAAATTATTCACCATGACCATAGGGGCATTTCATTATTTCCATAATTGATGGTTTCTTGTTTCTAATTTTAGTATATATTGGAGGCATGGGATAGTGGACTATAAGTTTATTTTTTAGGCACTTTTATGATGTTAGACTACAATAAGAGGGATATACAACTTGCATTATTGTAATTTATATTATTTGTTATAATATAAGCTTGGGTCTCTTTAGGATGAAATTTTTTCTTGCAAAGGTTTGTCCATGTATGTTTGATGTTATATGGTTTAAATTTTATGATTTTCATAATTTCTACTCACTTCATTATTTAATTGGTATAAGTTTATTGGATAAAACACATCGTAACCAACTTAAATATCTATGTAGTTAATGTTTATATAATGCCATTTATCTTGTTATTTTAACATGAATTTGGGAAAACATATCTTGGTATTTTTTTGTAAATCATGGAATACTCTTATAAAATTAATTGGGTACTTGCTATAAAAATAGTAGTAATTTTATGGGAGATATGAGGAATAGGATTTAAAAAAGGTTTCATAACCAAAGGTCTCTCTCTAGGTGATGAGTTGATAGGTTTAGTAGTTTTTTATTTAAAATTCCCCTTATTATATCTTAAATTCCAAAAATACATTAGATATTGTAATTTAAAATCTCTAGAGGTTGACCTAGAATGACTTAAAACTAGTAATTTTTTTAGAATTGAATTTGTGACCTTCCTTCTAGTGCCAATTTGTTGATGTTTTTTTTAGGCATGCTAACTAAGTGTATGCTAACACTTCCCTTAGAAGTGTAAAACATTTTCTTAACACTCCAATCACTTGGTAAGAAAATAATTTAGTATATATTTAATTCAACTCAAAACTATCTAAATTTATTCCTAATCTATTGATAAGTAATCTACTTAAAAAAATAAAAGATTAAAGGGAGAAAAAGAAAAGGTTCAAAGGTGATCGAATTTATTTAGTTTCCACCATTGGTTGCCAAGTTACCCAAGTAGATGGAAAAACCAACAAAGCTATAGTAAAAATGATGATTTGAAAACAAGGATGATGAAATATTTGAAGTGTCACAAGCCTTCCTTCATAGACCTTTATCTAAATTTTTAATTTGATTATAATAAGAAATTAGTTTGTTTCCCCGTTGTTTTGATATCTGAAAAATTACTTCTCTTCAGGGTTTGATTTCTTCGATGATTTGGTAATCTGCGAACCGCTTAATGCATATTTTGATGGATTGCTACCCCTTGTTCTTGTATTTCTTTCAGTTGGGGTGCAATATTTTGGATGTAATTCCTAAGGATTTCGACTACTTCATGTAACCTCTTTTCTATTTAATAAAATTTTGTGGCTTCACCATCTTTATTTAAAAAAAAGAAATTAGTTTTTGATATAAATAAAAAATGGGATTAAACCAATGTTCAAACCATTTTAAATAGTAGTAATCATATGACAGGAGAAACTAGTCTTATGAGATCTAAAACTTAAAATGGAGGACAAAAGAACTAGCAATCAATTTATAGAAGACCAAGGTCAAAAAGAAACTAACGTCTGCTAGATAGATTCCATAGGCCACTAGCTTCTTGTCATTATTTGGATAGGAATTCAGCCTTTTCTTTGAAGGTAACCTCCTTGGTATCACTAGTTGGGTCCTTGTACCTTCATTACTAGCTATAGGTCTAGCTCTAATTTTTTTAGCTCAACCCTCATGCAAGGTAACATGTTTTATTTTGTGCATTCACCCTATAACATAGAGACTAGTAGCATCACTTTTAATAGCCCTATCTACTCATATAAGATATGAAAGATTATTTTTGATGTTTTCTTGATTCCTATGTATTTTTTGGATTTGACTTCCCATCTTCCCCACTTATTGAGAGTGGAAAAAAATTTCTTGACTTCAGGCCAAATCTCATAATCAGTTTATTTTCTTTTATGGTCTTCAACCTAGTTGAACACAACTTTTTCTAGATGCCATTGTCTTAGATTAAATGTGTGTAGTTGTGCTAAAGACCACTTCATATTATTATTTTAGAGGTCAAGGCTCTCCTATAGTTCCTTAGTTTTATTCTCCATACTTGAATAGTTTGTGTAGTCTCTATTAATTTGACTTGCTAGGGGGCTTGGTTGTTAGGTGTATCATTACTATGGGTCAAAATGCTTGGCTTCCAAGGGGAGCCATCACTATATTTTAGTGGGCTTGGTTGCTTGGGGGATCCATAATTATGGGTTAGGGGGATTGACTATCAAGGGGAGCCATCACTATGGGTTTCTTTAACCGCAAATCATTATTTATCGGTTCTATATCTAGGATGCTTGGTGCAATGTACCCTTTTGATATTACCTTATATTTTTCCTTGAAATCATAATTCCAAATGAAACCAATAGCAGATTATAGTTAAAGGTATAATTCCTACTTAATATTGAGATGATGTAAGTTTGGTTATGGAAACCAACAACCATGTTAGATGAATATGGCATGAAATACATTTAACTCTAAGTCTAAGAAAGATTATATATATAAATATAATGAGTCTCAAGGACTATGTGGGCTCAACTATAATGATGACATGATGAGGTGCCCCAAGTATCCTCTACCCTAATCCCAATAGCAGGACCTTATCCTTAGTGGCCTCGTGTGGTCCTTAACCAATGGTCCTTAACCATCATCATGAGGTGGTGTACCTAGTGAGGGCTTTACACTATTCCCCTCCATCACACCAACCCATCCTCTTAAGATTAAAGATTCCTCTTTATTTACTTCAACAATTGATTCAAGTGGGGATAGTTGGGAGGATGCAATAGGGTGTCCTTGATCCTCAACTCTAGGTCCAAGGATAAAACCTCATCCTCCTTGGCCTCATGTGGTCCTTAATTGATGGTCCTTAACCATCATCATGAGGTGGCCTCATGTGGTCCTTAATCGATGGTCCTTAACCATCTTCATGAGGTGGCCTCGTGTGGTCCTTAACTGATGGTCCTTAACCATCATCATGAGGTGCCACTCCTAGTGAGGAATCATTCACAGTTCCCCCTCCTTGCAAACTTGCCTCTTCCCTTCAAACTAGGATTATATCACTATTAATAATACCAAAAAATATATATTACATAATATGCTATTATGTCAGTGTTTAATATCTATATTTATCTGATTGAATAACCATCATACCAAAGAATTTGATTATGTTGTTACTTTGGTTGAATTTGTTGTATATGGCGTAAGAGCGTATGTTGTGGGTCGATTACTTTACTATTGTTTATCCCCTACAGATTATGTATATATAATAATTTTGTATTCTACCTATGATGATTTTATATGAACTTATCTGATTATGTTTGTTGCTGCACTCATAAATATGTTCCAGACTTCTTATTTGTTTCTTCCTCCATATCCTAATTTGCTTATACCTCTTCATCTGTAAATCTGCTCATTATCCTTTATTCATTAATTCCTTCATATTAGACTTTATCAATCTCATTCCATGGTTGATGCTTTCTTCAATTGATGCCTCCCTCTTATATATCTTCATGATGGGGTGAATAGTCACACCCTTATTATATTATTGCATCCTTTACAAAGGATGCACACCTTTTCCCTAACAACTACTCGCTTTAATTACTGTTTTAAAATTAATTAAATACTATTTATCTTAGCGTTGCTTTTATATATTGAATCGATGTTGCATCCCTTAGCTAATTCTGCCGATGGTCTTACATGCTAAAAGGAGTCAACCCAAGGTTTAATTTAAGATAAAATACTAATGTGTTATTGCTATGATCTGAGTGTTGGGTGCAAGATATTGTAGTTCCTTCTATTTATACATTATTCTATGTTTACATATTTATTTTAATATATTATATATTTCTTAATTTATTATTGTATTTATAAATTAAATTTTCATTGTTAATATATTTATTTATATATATATATTAATATTTATAGTATTATATAATAATAAATATAACTATAAATATATTTAAATTGTTAATATTTATATTTATATTTTGATAGTTATAATTATAATAATATTAAATTTCTAATAATTCTTTTTATATTTTTAATATGTATTTTATTATTTATTTATTTATATTAATATGCTTTATATCTTAGTGTTACAATTTTGGGAGCATGATCAGTCCACCCTACCCAAGATTGCTTGTCCTCAAGCAATCACAACTAAGACTTTCAATCTCTTGTAATTGGTTTCTATTGCAGTGCCTTGTTATAATTTATACTACAATGATGTCCCTGAATGAGTAGTTGTTAGTATATTTTTGTCTATTAATAAGGTTAATTCTATCCTTTAAACCAAGAGTTGGGAATTGATAAAATATATTATTTAAGACAAGATTTTTCATTTCCATTACCTCAAGGCTCCTAGGCCACGATACAAATTCCTAATCCAAAAAATATTGGATCCTTTATTATGATGGGAGTGTTGTGAATATCAAGATCTTATCCCTTGATGCAGGGTCAATTTGTTATTTGAGTAAGGGATCTAGGTGACAATTTTCCTCAGATAAAGTATACTTCATTTCATATAATCATTTAAACCAAGTTTGTGGTGAGTTTTCTTGGGGATGCAAAATAGTCTAAAACATCTTCCAATCATATATTTTCTTATCATTTTCTCGTATGTTTTTTATTAACAATAACCATGTTTTGAAGGGTGCCTGAAACACTGTACAAAAAAGAGCAGTGGCAACAAAGATAAAGAAATAGGCTGACCACCCAAGCGAATTTATAACCCTCGTATGTTATAACCCTCTAGGTACATATTTTCTAGATAATACTTAAGTATAATATTATTGGATTGATCAAGTCCAAAAGTTTAGCATTTACAATCAAATAATAGGAGACCTTGAATTTATAAGTTTACACTAATATCAATTATTGTCCAACTTATAAATCAATTGGAGGTTGTCACTCCTCTTGTAAAATTTGACATATCCCATGTTTGACACTAATATTATTGTCATATATTGGGAAAGCTATTTATCTTACCCGATTCATTTTAAACAATATCAATTTATCCTCAAAATTGAAAGGTGAGAATGTTCTTGGGATTTGTGGGTTATGGAACCATGATGTAACTTAGCATAGGCCTATGTAATAATTTTTTTGTAGCTTTATTTGTATTAGGTTCATGAATATAGAGCTACTCTAATCAAGAAAAAGAGCTTAGGAGAAGAAGACCTTGAATGAGCCAATCTACTCTAGATATTACATATAGGGGTGAATTTGGTTCACACTTGGTAAAGTTCACTAGATCAAATTTGTAGGTTGCAAGGTAGATTATATGTAGTATGAACTTGATTGTAAATTTAATCTTGTTACAAATTAATAGAACAAATTAGTCTTTATCTGAACAATTGTGTTGTTGCCTTCAGAAATCTTTGATATTTTAATTGCTTGATTTATTGATGAGTGACAATTGCTTGATTTCTTGAGGGATAGATAAGTGATGATTTCTTATTGAATGTGAATGAATCGATTCATCCCTTATATTTATTCCTTGAAGGAGTCACCCCCTTCATAGTTAACGAACCACCCTTCATGGCTTCCTTTGATAACAATACATTACCTCCAAGTTGATTGTTAGATTTATTTCCTATTGATGGTTTCTTTACAAGGAGGTGATTCTCCTTTTTGTATCTTATTTTTGAGGGAGTCAAAGTCTTTCACATTTGAAGGGTCACAACTTTTCACATTTGAAGGGTCACACATCATCACTATTCTTGAGGACCTAATTTAATTCTCTTGCAAAATTACTTAAGATTCTATTCTTAATGACATTAGGGATGTTTTTCTCAAATGAAATGCTCTCCCTTTTATAACAAGTTTGAGGGAAGTCACACCTTTCACTTAAGTAGTTACAACTCTCCCTTATAGCATTAGGATACTAATAATAATTCAATGTTAGATAAGTTAAATTTTTTCGTGCTTCTCAACTCACAAAGTAATTTGCCAGACAAAGTTTTTGACATTTTCATAATTTTTAAGCATAAAGTAATCATATACATACATGGAGTGATATTGTTGAAGACACATCCGACATGAAGCAAACATGTAGATATATGTAATACACAAAGTATACGTAAGACACGAAGCATGAAGCATACATATGAATACACATAATACATGAAGTCTACATAGGAAGCATGAAGCATACACATGAATACACGTAATACATGAAATATACATAGGAAGCATGAAGCATTCACATGAATACATGTAATACATGAAGTATACACAAGAATCATGAAGCATACACATGAATAAATGTAATACATGAAGTATACATAGGAAGCATGAAGCATACATGAGAATACACACAATAAAAGATGCATACACATAAGTCATGAATTATACACATGAATATCCATAAATTATAAAGTATACACTTGAATATATGAAGGTCACAAAGTACATTCATGGATGCAAAGTATACATGTAAGTCACAAAGTATTCATATGAATACATGTACGTTGAAAAGTATACACTTGAATACACATAAGTCACAAAAGTATACACTTGAATACATGTACAAAGTATACACGTAAGCCATAAGTCAAAATTCATGACGTATACATATGAATACATGTAAGTCATAAAGTATTCACATGAATACATGTAAGTCACAAGGTATGAATAGACATAAGTCATAAGGTATGAATACATGTAAGTCACCAGTATACACATGAAAGGCGCACTCATATAGAAATGAATTATTGGCCTAATTAAGAAGAATGTTGAATAGTTAATTGAATGGTGGTTAAAGTAGGTATGTCCCACAAGATAGCAGGAACATGCTCTAATACCACTTGTAATGTCCCCTTTTGGGATTACCTTATATTTTTCCCTAAAATCACAATTCCAAATGAAACCAATAGAGTATTATAGTTCAAGGTATAATTCCTACTTAAAATTGAGATGATGTAAGTCTAGTTATGAAAACCCGCAACCATGTTAAATGAATATGAAATGAAATACATTTAATTCTAAGTCTAAGAAATATTATATATATCAATATAACAAGTCTCAAGGACTATGTGGGCTCAACCATAATGAGGAGGATGTGATGAGGTGCCCCAAGTATCCTCTACCCTAGGCCCAACAACAAGACCTTATCCTTTGTGGCCTCATGTGGTCCTTAACCATCATTATGAGGTGGTGTACCCAGTGAGGGCTATACACCATTCCCCTCCATCGTGCCAACCCCTCCTCTTAAGATTGAAGATCCCTCTTTATTTACTTCAATAATTGATTTGAGCGGGGATAGTTGGGAGGATCCAATAGGGTGTCCTTGATCCTCTAGTCCCAAGGATAGGACCTTATCCTCCTTTCCCTCATGTGTTCCTTAACCATCATCATGAGGTGCCACTCCTAGTGAGGAATCATTCACAGTTCCCCCTCCCTACAGTCTTGCTTCATCCCTTCAAACCAGGATTATATCATTGTTAATAATATAATAAAATATATACTACATAATATGATATTATGAGAATGTTTACTACCTATATTTATTTGATTGAATAAACATCATAGCACAAAATTTGATTATGTTGTTACTTTGGTTGAATTTGTTGTATATGGCGTAAGAGTGTATGTTGTGGGTCAATCACTTTACTATTGTTTATCCCCTATAGATTATGTATATATAATACTTTGGTATTCTGTCTATGATGATTTTATATGAACTTATTTGATTATGTTTGTTGTTGCACTCAGAAATATGTTCCAGAATTCTTATTTATTTCTTCCTCCATATCCCAATATTCTTATGCCTCTTCATCCCTAAATTTTCTCATTATCCTGATGCAAAAGAATCCATGGCTCAATGCAATCCTATATCAACCAATTGGTGCCAATTTCGTTTCGCAATTTTTGATGTGGTTGAATTTCATGTTTGATGTGTGAAATTCATATTTTGGTGTGAATTGGGATGTCTTGTAATGTGGGAAATTGGAATTTGAATTTGGATTCAATTTGGGTCAAATTGGTTGAATGAAGATCATTGAGAATATGATTTAAAATTGAAAAAGCAAAAAAAAGGAACATGGCATGGGTTTTTTGGGAGCCATTAAATTCATTTGTAACTCCATGTTTAAATACTCACAACTCCAAAAAAATGGGGACCTAGGAGGTGGCCGCTTAGGTTTGAAAGATCCACTTTTTGCTTTATTTGTGAAAGCATCAAAGCCATTTAAAGACCATCTCTCATATTTTCTAAGTCTAGAGTTGGGGAATGATATTTTATTCATTAAATATTAAATTTTAATTTTATTTTCCATTCCTGGGGAGGAGCGTTGATTTTTCCTAAGATGCCTTTGGAATGAAAGAAAATCACAATGAAATGCATTGAAATTTCATTTCAGGAAAGTAAGTGTTGATAAAATTGAATTTTATTCATTTTTGGAGTAGTTTTTCATAGGAAGAGAGGAGGAGGTCGTGGCTTACCTCCAAAAGGGGATTTGATGGTGTGTTTGCAGATTTGAGAATGTTTTTACAAGGCATTGAGACTACCAGGTGTTGTAGATTAAAGGGTTTGAATGGTGGAAGTGATTCGTTGTGTAGGTGTTGGAGAAGCTTTGTTGCAAGCTTTGATTTGATGCTGCAATTTTTTTTTTGAGTCTTATAAGGCTTGATGCAACCCTTTCCATCATTGAATTGTAATAATTCATTTTCCCATTTGTTGAATCAAGAAATTTCCAGTTGCACATTGCAATCTTGGATTGGAAATTGTATTCCAAAATTTTATGTGTGTTGTTGAATGGTTTTTGTGAGCTATTTAATTTAATTTGTAGTAATTTAATTATCTTAATTAGCTCATACATTAGTGGTATCAAAGAAAGTTGATCCTAAGAGTGTAAATAGACTACCAAAGAGAGGCAGTTTACATCAGGACTTGTGAGTTGAAGTGTTGCAGAGATCTATGCCAAAGGAGCCCCATGAGGTAGGGTAGATAATTTTGTCAAAGATGATTATTTTAGAGTTCCGAGAAGGTAGGTTGAGACTCCACAAGAAGAGATAAGGAGAGGATTTGAAAGAATGAGAGACCCGAGAAGTGATGATGATGATGAAGAAGTTTCGGAGGATGCTAGTTTGGATATTGAACAAAGAGAAGAAGTTGCAACAGTTGCAAGGGATCCATTGTTGAGAGTTTTAAAAAATGGGAAAAAACCAAGTATTAATGTTCCTACCTTTAATGGAAGTTTGAGTCCAGAAGAATTGATAGACTAGATAAATGATATGGAAGATTATTTTGAATTTGAGGAAGTTGGAGATCCACATCGAGTAAGATTTTCAAAGACAAAATTGAAGGGACATGCTTCAATTTGGTGGAGATAAATTTAATTGGAAAGAGGAAGAAAATTAAAAGATAAGATTAACAAATGGGATAAAATGGTGGAGAAACTAAAAAGACAATTTATTCGTGTAGACTATGAACTGGACATGCTCAATAGGATGCAAGGTTTGAAGCAAGGAAACAATACTGTTAAAGAATACACTAAAGAATTCCATAGAATTCTCATAAGGATTGGAAATTCAGAGGCGACTAAGGAAAAGGTTGCAAGATACATAAATGGGCTGAGACAAAGAATTCAAAAAGAGATGACACTAGTCAAAGTTGTGACAATGGAAGATTCTTATCAAATAACATTGAAGATAGAAGAAAGGATGAATAAGAGATTTGAGAATAAACACAAGGGAAAGGATAAAGATTATATGCAGAAAAGGGAGGATGAACATCATATTAGAGACATTAAGGATAGCAAGGATGAAAGATGTGAAAGCTCAAACAAGTCCTGTGATCAAAATTTTAGAGGAAGATGAAGATCGAGTAGTGGGTTTGGAAGAGGAAACTACAAAATAACTTGTTTTAGATGTGGGGAAGGTCATAGGGCCTATGATTGTCTTCATGAAGAGGAAAGACTAAGAAGAAGGACTGAAAATAAGAAAAGAGAAACAAACATAAATGGAGAAGATTTTAAGTATTCACACTCAGAAGAGGTAGAGGATGGAGAGGCACTTGTTTCAAGAAGAGTTCCAATGAACAAAAGAAAAGAACCAGATCAAAGGAAGAGCTTGTTCAAAACCATATGTAAGTGTGAAGGTAAAGTTTGTAATGTTATTATTGATGGTTGAAGCACAAATAATTTAGTTTGTGAAGAAATGGTAAATAAATTAAAGTTGGAAAGATGAAGGCACCCACATCCATATAGGATTGCTTGGTTGCAAGATGAAAAGAAGGTTTTGGTTAGTGAACAATGTTTGGTGAAATTCAAGATAGGTGATTATCATGATGAAGTTTTACGTGATATAATGTCTATGGATGTGTTTCACTTGTTATTGGGAAGGTCTTGGTAGTTTGACAGGTGTGTGATGCATGATGGGTACGCCAATACATACTCCTTCATAAAGGATGGAATCAAACACAAGTTGAAGCTCGAGTAAGGAAGAAAGAAAGGTATGTAATAAAGGTGGAATTTTTTTGGTTAATGGAGTTAAATAGTTAATAGAAGAGAATGAGAATGTAGATTTTTATTTTTTGATTCAAGTTGCAACAGTGTGGATTGCACACAAGAAAGGTAAAGTGTAGATTTTAGTGGGGAAAAAAGAGGTAAAATATGACTTTTGTGAGAATGTCGTTGAATCTGATTTACTTGAGCATGATAAGATTGATGTAAAAGAATATGTTGCAACAAAGAGTGCATTTGTAGATGAAGGTATTACGGGTGAAAGTAAGGAAGAAGAGGAATAAATGATTGCAGCTAAAATTTGTCTTTAGAAGGCATGGAGAAAAAGGAACACAGTGTTGTAACCAAGGTTGATGATGAACAAATGGTTGTAGTAATAAAAGAGAAAGAGGTAATGAATGAGTTTTGTTATTTTTCTGAAGGAGAAGTAGCAGATGTTCATGATTTTTTAGATTTTCATAGTGTAAGTTGGTGGGAGATGAACTATGTGAAAAAAGAGAGAAAGAGAGGAAGAATGAAGAGGGAAGAAACATCAAGTTGCAGGGACATGTGAGGAATAAGGTTCAAGAGAATAAGGCAGCAAGATGGGTGCAAAATGAGCATCATATCTACAAATGTTTATGAGGCACTCATGAAATATTTTTTTTCTACCATGGGTGTTTGATGCAGGAGCATCCATGGCTCAATGCAATCTTGTATCAACCAATTGGTGTCAATTTCATTTTGTAATTTTTG